>OY740719.1:114346948-114780099 GCA_963513945.1 Hydrotaea diabolus
AATATCGAAGTTTTTACTACCTGAAATTGAATCCCGAATTTTTGACATTTTGTTCAAAAGGACGGTGCCACTTGCCATGCAGCTGTCAAACAATGGATCTAGTGAGAATAATTTCAAAGAGCATCTAATTTTACATTTTGGACCGGTAAATTGGCCACCTAGATCGTATGATATCACACCTTTAGACTTTTTACTTTGGAGCTACGGAAAGTCCAAAGTCTATGCTGACAAACCAGCAATGATTCAGGTCTTGGAAATCACCATTACGCGTGTCATTCACGCCATACCGGTCGAAATGTTCGAATGAGTCATCCAAAATTGCACCCTCAGAATGGACACCCTGAGGCGTAGTTGCGGTCAACATTTGAAGGAATTTAATTCAAAAAATAAATGGCATAATATTTACTTGGAATAAATAAAAAAGATTCCACACTTGATTTAAATTATTATTTTTATTTTTTATTTTGAAAAAATACCTCTAGATGGATCACCCTATACATTTTATTTGTCATTCACCACAGCATTATTAAAAAATATAAACCCTATAATAATCCTGGTTCGTTTGATTCCATGCATATATCGAGCCATAAGCGCTAACCTATCGTAAGTCAAATTTTTGGAAAAAAAAATTTTATTGCTGAAAAATAATCGTTAGGACAAGCCTCATCGTTTTGTATTTTTAAAATGACAAAATTGTTAGTAAAACATCAAAAAAAAAAGCTTTTGCATTTTATCGTAAATGATTGTTTAAATTTTATTGTGTAGCAATTTTATCGTAAGTCACACATCAAATTGCTGCAGCAATCGCAAATGTGTTCAGATTTTTTTTTTGTTTTTTGATACAGTTATATGAGTAGGTAGAAATCTTACATTTTTGCATTAAAACATTTGCATTTTTAATAAAGTTGTTTGAAATAAATAATAAAAACCGTCTCCTGTAAAATTTGCATTTTTTCACTTACGATAGGTAAGCGCTTATGGCTCGATATAATGCAGACTAAGGTAAAGTACTAAACTTTAGCACAAGCGAAAAAAACACAAAAAGGTCCCTTTGAACGAGCAAGTCTATTAAAAGTTATCTTCGCTTAAATATGTCACACAGATTCATTTAAAGAAGAAATTTCCAGGGCGGATTTTCACCATACAGAAGGGTAAAACACAGGTAGAGCTTATGTTAATTAAACTACTGCAAAAACTTTAATAACGCTAATTAAAGTCTTAAGGCTCCATAGATCGTGGTCCCCATGTGCGTTCAATTCATATACTGAGGGGCATAAATACATTGTTCAGCTTAATCCCCTAATCCTTACCCTAAAGAAAATCTATGGGAGAATGTAGTATGGAAGATTCAACGCTTTAACTCCAATCGGAAAGCCATATCCAACAGCCGAAAAGTATCTCCGCGGAAATGTGCAATTAAACAAAGCATATGTGCAGCAGTAATCAAAAAACTTAAAAATGAGTATAACCAGACTTAATTATTAACAAAAAAAAAAATTAATCCTTTAATGGATTTCAATTTTATGCAACTAAATGTGATGAAGTCAAAGTTGGTTTATAAGTATTTTTCGACACTGTAGCTCCTATTGACAGGTCCAATTTTGATCATGGTGTTTAGTGTGAGTACTATAAAAAATGCTGGTGTATCTGGACCATATCGGCACATATTTTCGAATAGCCTTCACCCTGATTTAAGATCCTTCGGCTCTAGAGCATCATTTGACACCTAATCTTCCTAAATTCAGCATAGTGCGTTATGAGCGACTTGTAACTAACCCTAGTGAAAATGGGTCATATCGGTCAACATTTTCATGTAGCCCCCTTACAATTCTGCCTTCCGTTTTAAGACCTTGCCGCTCTAGAAGTAGTAAAATAGATCCGACTGAAATTACCAGAATCGGCGATGCTTTGCGACTGTTGAAGTTTTAACGTGTTTAATATATTTCCGAATCATTTCGTAAAGGATGTGTCAACCTTCTAACAGTTTGGTAACACCGTCAACGGCATATCGAACTATATATGGACGCCTGCTGTCAATCTAGCTTATATGTTTGTTGGTGTTACAAATATAACAATATTGTAATATCCTGTTACATTGAGAGGTATTTGTTAAAGCATAAGCCTGGGTGTTATTACAGCGCAAAGAACAAACCCTCGCTGCCATCGTAATGGAATGCATTGGTTGGAATAGGTTTAGACGGTGGTATAGCTGTATATAAGACTTTGTTTACTCAAAACACTTACATAACTGCACTACGGTTTCATTTGTTTTGTTTTTCTTTGCCATAGCGTGTAGTTTTTCAGTTTTAGCGGTAAGAAATTAAATGTGCATTGCAAGCAACAAAACCGAGCATAAGCCCCACTATATCGTTCTTATTGACCAGCACAACGGACAAAGGGTTATTTTTTATGACCGCCATCTCACTAGGCGGAAACCATAACAAGTAGAACAGCACCAACAAAATCATTCGTTGTCATAGGTAGATGTAAAATAATGATGGTATAAAGACAGTATCATATTCGTGCCGCTACCTTCCAGCCATAAAAAATACTGCAATAACAATGTCAATGCCATAAATAAAAATTCAGATATAGTACGATTTTCGGTGAAAATGTCCGTATATGCAATTCAGGTCAATTTCATATTCAGCCACTGGAGCGAAAGCACGGTTTCATAGAAAACATTTCAATACATACGAAGATGGATTGAGTGGTACTATGAAATTTTTCAGTCCCAGAATCCCAGCAATGACTAGGGATTTGGAGTATATAAGAGTATATATGTTCTTAAAAATGTTAAGTATAAAGTTACTCTGTTTTAAAAATTGCTTAAAGGAGTGTGAAGTTTTCTGTCTTTTATTAGACGCGCCTGCGGCTGGTGCATAGGGAATCCCCTGTAGATTTACAAGGGGCAGGTGGAAGGGCACCTTCCGCGGATTAAAACCAGAATAAACCTAATGCAAAGTTTTTCTCAAACTAAGCGGTTCGTGGTTGGCTTCAATTTCTCAAAATATATGCGGTTTTTTTACTTTCCGACAGTCGGTCTGGAGACTACAAACTGCTCAATACACCAGTCATATGACTTCGCCCTAAACTGAAATGATTTGCGAAACGTCAACATATACTAATGACAATTAATCTGTGCATACCTAAGAACAATAAACGGATAGTTCAACTAGAAGATTAAATTTCGGAATTCAAATTACTGATTTTGGGCGTAAATTGGGAGAGGGGAAAATGATGAAATTCTGCGGGGTCAAAAAATGGCAACCTCATACTTTACAGTTGACACGAGAACGGGCACGGGATAGGCGTCGAAATAATAAAAGCTCCCTAAAAACTTGGAACCCTGTTAGCGCATTGTAACCGCTCGCTTAAGCACTTGCTTAAAAGGTCGCATTCCACTTATACTGTGTGAAGAGAAACCGGATGAAAACGATAAAGAACTTTTCTATGACCAACTAACCAAAAATTGTATATTTTCTTATCACGAAGTTGTAAATTGAAAGACAATTTTAATGCAAAAATCGCAAGCAGAAACTCCAAATAATGGACTGTCCCGGCCTTCGCGATAATAAGGGAGAACGCTTTCTGGAGCTATGTCAGACCTTCGATATGATAATAGGTTCTCTTTTACCACTTATCACCCTAAGATGGCAGAGTGCGCGTTTATAGCCAAGCAGAACCGAACTTATTTTAGGCTAGAAGAAAATTAGGGGATGTCAGAGTAAATGCTGAAATGGGCGCTGTTTTTGCTGTGTGTTTTGTATTTATGAATGTTTATTTTGAAGTCTTGTTATTTATTGTAATTAATCTAATTATCGAAATTTCTGTTTAAACAGTTATTTATAAATATAATTAATCAAATTTAAATAATTTTGTTCAATTTTCTAAAAAACTTGCCAAACAAAACAGAGAAAATTACTTAACAGCGTCAAGATTCGTTTAAGAATTACAAACAACTAAAATCTGTACACATACGTAATATCGAAAAAACACTTTAAAACAGTTTTCTTTACATTGTTAAATGAGTACGTTTGACATTGAACAGGGTTGTAGGGTACATGTACAACTTAAATCTGAGTCGCAATATTTCGCAGAATGTTGAAATTTTTTTTTAGATTGCTCCTTCTTGAATTTTGTTAAAATTCGCACTATGTTGCATTTGTCTAACTGTATTCAAAAAGCAAACACCAGCGTTTTTAATAAATTTATTTCAATTTAGCAGGTCAAGTAGGAACATCCAGCAGGTTAATTAATTTTAATTATATTAATTATAATTATAATCAACACTTGAGCGTTCAGTCCGAACACTTGATTGGGCCAGACATTATTAAATGGAATCAGCTTGTGAATTGAAGTAAGGACTGGCTCAAATACGTTTGGTAGTTATAAGCATTTGTCATAGAACTTGTGGGATATTTAAAAGCAATGGCATTTCTTCACAAACATTTTTGTAAATCAAAGAGTTTTGTAAATCTCCCCCATACTGATGATTATCTTGACTTAAAAAGGCCCTATGACCTACTTGCTTAAAATAAAGGTAAATTTTTTAAATGTAAAAATTATCTTGCCTTTAATTAACGCCACTTTAGTTTTTGTCGTTCGTATATTTAAATAGACCACAAATTTAAAAAAGTGTTGAAAAATTATTTTACACTATGGGGTAGGGAATAAAATAGGAAAATACGTGGATAACAAAAATAAGTTTCGCAATTTCTTTTAGGCCCACTAAAAATATTCTATTGTTTAATATGCTCCTAATTGAATTTTAAATCTCAATCGAATATGGCGTTTAATTAGAACCGCATGTCCTAGATTCAAATCAAACATATCTGCAAATGTAATTGCCGATTTCTATGTCTAACATCTAACATAGATTGTTGTCATCATTATTTCTATTTCTATTCCTACTTTTCACTTAAACGAGTTGTAAATCTGCGGTCTTAATAAGAGTATGACCAAATATTGACCGAATATATTAATAACGCATACCAAATGTCCTTTAAGTGAATCGCAGTAAATGTGAATTCTAATATTTTGGTGAGACAAATAATAAAACATTTTAAGTTGTTGCTTTTTATAGGCTAAAATTATGTTCATTTTTGCAGTCCCTTCAAGACCCATGAAGAATATAATTTTATTAGGTACTATGTACAAGTATTTGTTAAAATAAAAGACGGTAGCATATATACTCTACTCCTCTATGTCGGCGAAACACCACAAAATGTGGACACGGTTCCGTACCAAAACACAAGTTTTAAATTAAGTACATATTTTTGACGTCTACTTATTGGCTTATTTCGCTGCTAACATTGTGGCCAGTCTTTATTAGAATGCTTTAATGTAGCGTAACCTACCCACTGTCGGTGTATCGAAAAGAAATGCAGGATTTTGTTTATAAAAATGTGTACATTTAATAATTATAAATATTTGAAATAGTAAAGATCTCGTAACTGACCCACTATTTCATTACCTCACAATGAATGTGTGCGGTTAACAATTTGTAAGATGCATGAGTATGCTTTAAAAAATAAAAAATAAATATTTCAAGCACAATTCATTCATACAATTCGAATTGTATGAAACACCTATGCTCGGAAGGTCCGTTTAGTAATCTCAGTTAAATCAAAAAAATATACCCACATTTGGATTTAGGAACTTTGGGTTACATTGGATTTATAGTCTTAATTTATGGTCTAAATAAAAAAATCCTATTTGAATTTTTTGTACAATGTTTGACAATAATGCGCTACAATCCATGCACAAGAATACAAATCACAATCTTTGCTAAATCTTAAAACTAATTACATATTTTATTTTGTAGTAAAATTTGCCTTAATTTTAGTACCCAAATATAGCTGATGCACATATCTCCAGCGAGATATGAAAACATAGACCGATATATTCCAATTTTAGCAGAGTTAGGTCCTTACAGGAGGATAGGTCGCACATAACGCAGCATGCTTTGGATTTGGATCAATTTTAAAATGTATCCTGTAAATGTATTCAGGCAGCACCACAAATCGGAAGGAACCTATGTGCACAGACTACTTAAGTATATCAAATGATGTATCAATGAGGTCTTACATTGTTATTGTAGGTCAATCATAACGCACTATGTTAATTTTAACTAAGATCAGATTCGATATTTGGCTTCAAGGATGACAGAGTCTCACATTGGTACGGACCTTTGCATGGGTGCATGATTGTCAAAGTAGTCTGTTACATTTCAAATTTTGAAAATTATCGGCGTAATTGCTCTTTAACAGCGCTTACTTTTATTTACAAACGTTGAATGGTAATCCATTGAAAAATAATTTTGTCTAATTTGTTTTAGAAACTGCTTTAACTGAGTTTTAAAGATACTAGAGGCTGATAGTCCAATAAAATATAAACTTAAATACATATATAGGGTGATCCATCTAGAGGTATTTTTCAGAACAAAAAAATATAAAAATTCAAATCAAGTGTGGAATCTCTATTGGTAATTTAAAAGGACATTTTATGGCATTAATTTTTTGAAAAAAATTACCCTTAAATGTTGGCAACTGTATTATGGAAATGAGAGTTCGGCGAGAAACACTGTTTTCGACCAAAATTTTGTTCAGTGATGAGGTCCATTTCTGGCTCATTAAACAAAATTACCGTATTTGGGATTGCCCAGAGAAAACCACGGTTTGGCGCGGTTTATAGGCTGGAGAAATCACCGGTCCATATTTTTTCAAAAATGATGAAGGTCGGCACGTAACCGTAAATGGTTGGGACTTTTTGCTACCTGAAATTAAAGCCCGTAATCTTGACGACACTTGGTTTCGACAGGACGGTGTCGACGGTGCCACATACAGCTGCTCAAACAATGGATATATTGAGAGTTCATTTCGATAAGCAGCTAATTTCACACTTTTATACAATTTTCTTTTGGGTTACGTTAAGTACAAAGTCTTTACTGACAAACCAGCTACGATTCAGGTTTTGGAGGCCAACATTACGCGTGTCATTAAAGCCATACCGGTCGAAATGCTCGAACGAGTCATCCAAAATTGGACCCTCAGAATGGAAACCCTGAGGCGTAGTTGCGGCCAACATTTGAAGGAAATTATATTCAAAAAATAAATGCCATAAAATTTCCTTTCAATAACCAATAAAGATTCCATCCCCACTTGATTTGAATTTTTAATATTTTTTTTTATTTAAAAAAAAATACCTTTAGATGGATCCCCCTATACATGCAAACATATTGCCAAAGAAAATATTTGCAAAATTCATTAAAATGGGTACGAATTTGAAATAGCTAGCAAATTTGATTGCTGTAGAAAAGCTACATGGGATTTTTTGAGCTTAAAAAATTGTTCAAGAGGGAGAAAATAATATGTTCACATCTTGTCTATCACTACGCGACCCTAGTTTCCCGTGTTTACAGAACTTAATTCAAAATATGGGACTACTCAGAGACCCCAGCATGCTAAATTCGAGCAAGAACTGATTTAAAATGGAGAGCTCTAACCAGGGAAGAATTTCAGTGTGCGTAGTGTGAAATAATGACTAGAATGGTTTAATATCAGCTGTGTTGTAGATCTTTCGTTACTCTACAAAATTTGAGCAAGACGAAAGTACAATGTGGTTGCGGAGCAGCAGACCTTAAATCGGGAGGATCACATAACGCTCAAAAGGGTTCCTTGGCCCAAAACTAAACAATATGCGAAAATCAGTTTACAACCTGTACTTTGAATTCAACGATAGAGGCAGGCAGAAGGACATAGCTTAATGGAATCAGATAGTTATTCTGCATCGACCGTTATAAAAAAATGGGGTACTAACACTATTTCATAAAATCTTTTACAACAGTGTGTAATCATTAAGAACAAAATTAAAATTTCCTTTAATATTACAAGAGCAAACTGTAAACCAAAGTGAGACAATCAATCTTCAAAGAGAATTAAGATCAACAACATCAAAATCTTTTAAAGAAAACTTAAAATTTGGTGGTATTTGATCACTTTGTAACTAATTATATAAGACCTAAAGACTCGATTACTTTTTAAATATCAACAAATAAAATACACAAGGTAGGATAAAAGGTGTCATCAGCAAGAAGAGTTTGGAGTAGATCTGGTAACTTTAAAAGATCTGGTCATTGCTTAGGACCTGATCAAGCATTCTAACTAACATTTTGATTGACAACATATTTTATCTAAAGCAAACCGAGTTCAGTCAATAATCTTTTTGTTAGTGGAATCAAACAAAAAAAGCTAGGAAAGCAGGTCAGAATATTGACGGTAAATTTAAATCGCCAAGGCATTACCACTCATAAAAGAAGAACATTGCCGACAATGTTATTCGTAGTCCAAAAAGTTAGAAAACGGGAGATATATACCCTTGGAATAGGCTGCATAATAAATATACATGCTTACCTTGATGTTGAACAGCATATTTCATGTCCCAGAGTTGCGATTTGAATGTACTGATGTTTGATTAGCGTGTTAAATATCTTGAGCTGCTGGTACGTCTTGAAGTCCCCAGTCTGATTTAATTCTTAGGCTGACATTTGATTCCATGTATATAACCTCATTTTACACTGATTTTGAGTTAATCAGACAATGTGAATTTTCTTTGATGGTGCATCTAAATACCTTTGATATTTCATATCTGACATTTGCTTATCCAATTTAATTTAAATATCAACAAGGGTGCGACGCTGTGGAGTTTTTGGTTCTAAATGCATTATCATTTAGATCTTAATCTGAAATATTAAAAGGAGTAACAATTAATATAACAAGTTTGAAAGATACTTGATTCCTTTATTTAGTTTGTCCAATATGATTTCCATTTCGGTGAAATGGCGTTATAGTTGAGGTGATATTATCGATCTGGTCAGTCAGATCTCAGTCAGATTTAATTTGTATGCTTAGACTGGATTCTATAAATCCTCATTATATTCACACATGGTTTGCGACTGTGAATTTTGATTAGATGGTACACATTATAGCGTTGATATTTACTTAATTTCCATAATTGCTTATCAAATTTGATTTTCATATCGAAAATGGTCCGGCAGTATGTCGTTGTTTCCATAATACTATCTTGCACAGGTCTGACAAGAATCACGGGTCATAGAAAATTAAGCTTGATTTTTCAAATAAATACAGTAAAAATCTGTAATATAAAAAGAAGTAAAAGTTAATAAAAGTTAAGTAAATTTATGCAAACTCTCAAGATAGTATCTCAAAAAATATGGGTGTCCGAAACGCAAAAAAAATTTCACCCGGGAATCATGCACAAATTACCACAATTGACATAAAAAATAACTTAAATGTGCTTGTCGGCCCAAAAAACACAAAAACTGATGGAGGAGAATATTCCTCCACCGATGATCAAATACTCAAAATGATGTACATTTTCCAAAGCACTTTTAGTTTCTTAATATTCAAAAAGGAATCTAATAAAATGTCATGCAATGCGCAATGTTGCAAATTCAATCACCTTACTTGAAAGAAAATTTATGTAAATCATCATCAACAAATAAACTTCATGTTGAATAATCTCTCGATTTTTTGCTTTGTCTAAAAACTCACGTCGGTTTTTGTACGCATGATTTTGGGATTACTTATAAACATTAAAACGATACCGAAGTTAATGGACATTTAAGTTTATAATGGGCATTTCTGGCGAAATATTCGGTAAAATATTCTTTTGTTAAAATATTCTGTTGTCACCTGACTTTATTTTTTGAGTGCTGGAAGCAGTGTTGCTAACAAACGATGAGCCAAAAAACGGCTAAATTAAAAAAAAAAATGATATATTATAAGCAAATAGATTAGAAAAATTGCTAAATTGTTGCATGCCTTAGTAATGTCTAATATTCTTTATGGTACAGAAGTATAGGGTGATCCATCTAGAGGTATTTTTTTAGAACAAAAAAAAGATATAAAAAGTTCAAATCAAGTGTGGAATGAATCTTTATTGGTAGTTTGAAAGGACATTTTATGGCATTTTTTTTTTTGAAAATTATGGAAATGAGCGTTCGGAGAGAAACGGGAAGATCCGCTGTTTTCGACCAAAATTTTGTTTAGTGATGAGGACCATTTCTGGATCAACGGCTAAGTCAATAAAGAAAATTTCCGCATTTGGGTTGAAGAGCAACAAGAGGTGCCATTTTACCCAGAGAAAACCACGGTTTGGTGCGGTTTATAAGCTGGTGGAATCATCGGTGCATATTTTTTCAAAAATGATGATGGCCGGAACGTAACGGTGAACGGTGTTCACTATCGCGCCATGATATCGATCTTTATGCTACCTGAAATTAAAGCCCGTAATCTTGACGACACTTGGTTTCAACAGGACAGTGCCATTTGTCATACAGCTGCTCAAACAATGGATATACTGAGAGGAAAAGCAGCTAATTTCACGTTTTGCACATGTCCACAACCGTAGAGATACGATTTATTTCCCGCTTTAGAGAAGAAAACGCCAACTGGCCACTTTTTGAAGAAAAAAATCGAGCTACAGAAAGAAATTTTCCTAATTCTAACAATATAAATGAAGAAGCTGCACTAATAAAACGCATTATAAGGAAATCTGCAAATGAGAGTCTTCTATCAACCCGTAAGCCTAAGCCTCGAAATAGCCCCATCTGGTTCTCTACTAAAATCGCCAGATTGATTGCCATAAAACGAAAAGCCCGCAGAAAATTTAAAATCCATCGTAACAACCTAAATTGTATCTCTTATAGAAGGGTCTGTGCAGTGCTAAAAAAAAATGCATTACAGCCAAAAGACAAACGTGCAACAGGTTTCTAAACTCACTCAGCCCTTCAACGGACGTTCGGCGACTTTCGTCAAAGGTCACTTAATTAAGAACTGAAAAAATTTATAACTTTCCCACACTGTTACGAACGTAAACACAACATCTCACCCGCAAGAAATTGCGGAATAAATTGCAAAACACTGGAGTTCCTTAAGCTCAGATGTGGCATATGACCCAACAATAATTGCAGCCAAGTACAACCTTGACATTGATAAACTCCCTACTTCATACAATAACATACCACAGCTAAACAATCCTATAAATGTTTTTGAGCTCGACGATACTGGCCCTGGACAAAATTACATATACAATGGGTCGAAAAACACCAATAGATTTCCGTGTGCGGTTATTCAATCTCTACAACAATATCATATCTAGTGGTGTGTATCCTTTTTACTGGAAAGTGACCGTTTTAACTCCAATACCTAAACCAGGAAATATATTTGATGGATACCGGCCCATCTCATTATGACATGTTATACCAAAACTCTTAGAAAAAAATTCTTACCAAGCGACTATTAAAAGCTACAAGCGAACTTATGTCGAAAAATCAGCACGCATTCCGACCAAAACATGGAGTCCACAGTTTATGCCACCAATTAGAAGAAGCACTACGATCAATTCTCAAACGCAGAAAACACTCTCTAGTGCTTTCTGAGGATATAGAGAAAGCATTCGACAAAGTAGTCAACACACACATCATAATTGATCTAAACGAATGGTTAGTGCCAAAAAACATTTTGAGAATTATCCGATCTTTTCTGACTGATCGTAGGATCTTGGTCAAAATCAAGGGATACTTCTCAAACATAAAGCATTTAAATAATGGAGTACCACAAGGGTCCCCTATTTCAGTTGTTCTATACAACATCTACGCCAACTCTCTGATCACCGCTATTGAAAACGTGTCAGACATCGATTATATTGGAGTCTACGCTGACAATCTTTTTGTGGTTGTTTCTGGCGACAATGCTTTTGCAGAGGCAAAATTGAACAATATAAACGACATCTCACAACAATGGGCAACTAGTGCAGTAATTTCCATAGACAAAACGGAAATACTACATTCTTATACTTCTATATGCAGATGAAGACGATGCCAATGCGACCGAATAAGGCTTCGGAGAAGTACTATACAAGTATCCACGGAAATGAGAGTCTTAGGAATCATCTTTACAAAAAAACTTACGTTGGAACGCACAAAGCAAATATTTAACAAAAAAATTAACAACCTACTAAAACACATCTGTTCGAAGACCAAGGGACCTCACATAGACACATCACTAAATATCTGTAGAACATTAACTTATGGAACAATACAACACGGTATCACACTATATGGCATAACGAGCAAACACAATACAAATTCCATAAACACGGCAATGAACAATTTTTAGGACCGCTTCAGGGTTGCTACGAGCCACGGCACTAGACGCCTTAAGGGCAGAAAGTAATTATCAGGACTTCCTTTCTATTTTCCTTTCGTACTCGGCATATTTAGCGAATAGATCAAGGGCAGGTGTCCTTACTCATCAATTAGACAAATAGTCAACCAACTTAGAGAATGGAATATCCATATACCCAATAAGCCAATTAAACTATCCACCAAACCACATTCCACCACGGTAGATATCAGTCTAAGTACCGCACTGGAACGTAGTGCTAACATCGACTTTATCAAACCATTTTTACATGAGAAAATACAAGCTTTCTCACCAGGCATCACAGCAAAGCACAGCGTTAAAACGAATCTACCAAGGGTCCTGAAATTTTGCATAAGGATGGCTTATGGGCATTTTGGATTGTAAATGAACGATAAAGGTTCCCCTTAAGTACCTAAAGATACCTTCGCAAAAAGTATACATTTTCTTGAGTATTTACTTAAAAAATTATAAATTTTTGTGCACGAACAACGGTTAAAATTGTGACTGCCGGTAAGGACGCATTTAACACTCAAAAAAAGTAGCTGGACGTATCGGCTCATCTGGCCGTATGGTCAAAACCTGCGATCCATAGTCATATGGACAAATGGTACTAAATGGGTACTAAAATTAACACAAATTTCGCAGAAACAAATACTACAAATCCATATAAATTTATTTTGAAGATTTGGTTGGGATTGGTTGGACTGTGCTAATGGACTCAAGGGGCCTAAAAAACAGAGCACTATTTTGCGGGTATATAATGTTCAGCCGGGCCGAACTTTACGGCGGTTTTACTTGTTTAGTTTTAAATCGCTTTATTTAGGTTTTTGCTGTGTTTGAATAAATATGTAGACATTTAATATCAAGGATATATGATTCCTTATAAAATGAAGAGCATAGGTGAGTATAGTAAATCCCCAAAAGGACCGATTCCTGGTAGGTTTCAAATATTTTTTATGGGCCGAAGTTTTTATTTTTAAATAAGTTAAAACATAAATCATATTCCCCCAATTTATAAAATTAGTGATGAGATGTGTGAAATCGTATGGAATTTTTTGTGTATTCTATTATCCCATCTTTATGGATGTTTACCCATTTAAAAAAGGGCTCTTTAACAAGACCTTTGAGTATTTTTACATTCTTCCAAAGTCATAAAATCAATATATAATTTATCATCATCTGTGTCTATTTTAGTTTTTTTTCTAAAAATAAATCAATTATGCAATTTAGAAACATTAAATTTTATTCAAAAATATTATTTTTTTAAAGGATAGAGACCTTTAAAACGTGATAATAAATAGGACTTAAAAGACGCGCTATATCAATTTTTCGTCTTCGGTACCCTGTAAACAACATTTCCGTAGAACATTACAATACTCAAAAGTCCTGTTAAAAAGTTCTATTTCAAAAAAGTTAGAAAAGGACAAATGGCAATGTTTTACGAAAATAATCTCCATACGATTTAACTTAAGACTTCTCATCATGAAAGTATGTTAAAATGAATGAATATTTATTAATTGTTATCTAATTTCATACGATATTGCATTACAAAATGAAAAATTCCCCGGCACAAAAAAAACTGAGACTTACTTGAACCCTGTCCTTTTTAATATTTACTATACTTACCTAAAGCTTTCATTTCCTCAAGGAATCATCAACAACCCAGAGAAATTCCGAAATTTAGTTGCATATTTTTATATTAAATACTCTAAATGGTTTTAAGGTCAATCAAAAGAGGATTCGACTTTAAATTAAGATTGGAATATTTTTCTCTTTTGGGATTATTAAGAAGCTCATACGTACTTAATGTTATGTTGTTAATAACATATATTTTCCCCGGAAGATTAAAACAGTCCACTCACCACCGACAACATTTAACATCTGTACTTCAAAGGCAGGTTAAGAAAAACGCGCATGTATCCATTCTTGGTGTATTATGGGGCAGCCGCTCCGCCAATTATGCTGGAGCTTATAAAAATTCAATTTGAAAATTGTCAAAGTTTAATTATTCCCTAACGTTTCCAAAGGAAATAGTGAGGTTTTAACTAGAATTTCAAAAACGGTTGAGTTTTAAAAAGATTTTATTAATAACTCATTTTTTTAAGCACTTCAA
This sequence comes from Hydrotaea diabolus, assembly GCA_963513945.1. Lineage (NCBI taxonomy): Eukaryota > Metazoa > Arthropoda > Insecta > Diptera > Muscidae > Hydrotaea > Hydrotaea diabolus. The sequence continues at coordinate 114,361,292 of OY740719.1, forward strand.
GGTTTGGCGATTTTATAGAAATTTTTCTTCCCTATTCCAAGATGTAAAAAAGTACGAGCATCTGCAAAAACCTATAAAACTCACATATCGTATATTAGCACTATCCTAATGCAAACTATGTTAACAATTCGTTCATAATTTTACTTTTGTGCAATTATTGCAAAATTCGACACAAGGGGACAAATTTTGGAGGATCGACTAGTAGCACTCAGCCAACTTCTGTAATTTATGCGGAAAACATCTATGCTCTAATCGCGTGCAATATTCTTCAATATTTTATTATCTGTTCACACTAGTAGCACCCACACTCCGGTCTAAACATGTGAAAATTCTTCAAGTTATATCATTCCGTTCAAAAGTTACAGCATTATTTCCTAAACGATCTATTTCAAAACCACTGTAGGCAATTTCATTGTTTTCAATAATGTTAAAAGTTTTGCGTTATGGTTATTATTATTGATAAAAAGTTACAGTAATGGAAATTCCAGCTAATGGACAAACAATAGTTTTGACTTAGATCAGAACTGTGTTATATCAATATATTGTGAGATCATGATTTTGTCAAATGAATCCACAGATTAAATTCGAACCGGCCGACTTTACATTCATATTTTTAACTTTTCAATAGCGTTGGCAATGAAGAGGTATTGCGGTAATAGAAATGTTTTAAAACCAAATTGAAATTTAAGAAATAATATGTATATTCTATTAACAAAATAACAATTCGTACTCACCTTGTTCTTTCAGTGTTGAACATCATGTAGAATAACTTAAGCAGCTAGTATTTCTTGAGGTCCATAGCCAGGTATTTTTTGCTCGCTGTGATTTGAAAATCATGTTGAATATCTTAAGCAGTTAGTATTTTTTGTATTCCTTAGTCAATGTAATTTATTTCGCTTAGATTTTATAATTCACTTTATCAGAAGGTTTATAGAATAGCATTGACATTTCTTCAATATCTGTAATTGGTTTATCCAATATGATTTCAATAAAAATGTTGGTGCGGTGGAGTCCCGTTGATGTTACCGTGAGACTATAATTTCATGTAGTCAACATTTAGATTCGATTCTGGAACTGAATCTCAAGTCCATCTGAATGTGTGAATTTTATTAGATGGTGTAATTAGTTTATCCAATTAGATTTCGATATGAGGCTATTATGCTTATGTTTTACCAGTACCGCTGGCCATGAAATTAGGCATTACCATTCTTCTGATCGATAGAGACAAAATCTGCAATATTCAAAGAAGTAATAGTTAATTAAATGATTATTAAATAATCATTTAATTAACTATAAAAACCCGAATATTTTTGATATTTTGCTGCCAAACGAAAAATTCACGTTGATGCTATTCATAATGAAAACAGCCCTACTTACGAGTGCCCTCTAAGAATAATTTATAAACTGATGTCAGCTGTTTCAAGTCTTTTTGAAAAAAGTTAAAATCCAGCGGGGTTGACTTAAAGCTCGGCCGAATGTATCAATATTTAACTAAGCACAAATTAGAATGAAAGGATACAATGAAATGGCTCGAACTACAAGGTTCTTTCTGATTTTATCACAGTTGATAAATGGACATATGTCTATCGCAATGAAGCCTCATTCAAATTGATTCAATTAAAGTCTAACTAGTTGGTGGGCTGCACATGGAACCTGGAAACATTAACTTCATAAGTGGCGTACCCGTTTGCCACGTATGCTAGGGTCCATTAGTCCACAGAAGCAATGATCGTAAGTCAACTGCTTAGCAAACTGTATCTAATATGGATGAGTCTTCACTACGAGAAAGTCAACAGGTTAAACATATCTGAAGAAAAATGTGAAAAGTGTGCACGGCTATCAAGTTATCACATCAAGTGAATAAGAAAATCCAGATTCAAGTCCGGGCAAGAACATCTAAGAGTGAGAAATAAATCTCTTAGCCATGCTTGTATTTCTTGTAGTCCACAGTCAGATTCATTTCTATGGCGGAAAGTTGATTCTACAGCTCATTTGCCTTTTACATTTCTTCTGAGTTCATCAGACTGGTGTTGAATTGGTGCAACAGAAGACCATTGCAATATCTGTAATTGGTATACCCGATAGGATTTCATTACCAGTATTGGTGCGGCGAAGTGCCTTTGATGCTTCCGTGAGACAATTATGATGGAATTTCTTGCAGTTCAAATTTAGATTTAATTCTATAAGACCTCATTTTTTATAAGTCCATCTGAATGAGGCTGGTGGTGAAATAGTGCAATTGAATAGCCTTGATATTTCCTCAATATCTGTAATTGGTTCCATTGGGTAGGATTTCAATATCAGTATTTATGCGGCGGTGTGCCGTTGATGTTTCCGTGTTCAACAAAACCTCATTTTTTTACTTGCAGCAGGGGTTTGAGTTTGTTAAAGACTGTGACCCTTTATTAGATGGCGCAACAGAATTGATTATTTAATCGTTGATATTCCAATTTGGTTACAATATGTATGAGAGATGGTGCGGCGGTGCGGCTTTCGTGAGACTATTTTGCACATCTTCCACCAACAACAGCAACGCCAACAATGGAATTAAGCATTATCCTTCAAATCAGATTCGTGAGAAATCTGAAAAACATATTTAAATTCTGTTAATTGACTCATATTCGAGAGACAGCACCTTGGAATTTCGTAAGAAAATGACTAAAGTTCAGTTTATGGATAACATTTGTTTAATCGCAGCGACAACAGCATTGTATGCCTTCTTATTTTAATCATAAAAGACTTTTATGACAGATCCGAATTTAGGGGTAACACAAGTCTTAAAATATGGGCGTCTGAAAACAAAAGCAAAACCTCACAATATAGGGACCAAGCAAAACAAAGACGATGTCAGACACATATTACGACTGTCGACATTACACTGGGGATAATACATAGAGGTGACAATATAGATCATACAAATAAACGAAAAAAAATCGATTGTTCCCGAGGAGGCCTGCTAAAATGTGTGTGATAAAATAAAAAAATTCCTGGTAATTTAAAAACAAGCTCCGCCTAACAAATTGCAGAACAAAAGGCATTTCCTAAACAAATTTCGCCTGAGTGAAATGCCACCAGTTTGGATATAATTTATATACCTATGGAAAAACCTTATCTATTAAGTTATCTATTAAGTTATCGGGACTTAAATTTTCTTTCAGACTGATCACCGTCAATTGCGCAACTCAATAAAACTAATTAATATTTTAATAACTTAAAACCGGTTTACCCTATTCAGTTAAAAGATATTAAGAAATTTCTTCTTTAAACTTCATAAAAAAATAATGAGACACAGACACAGTGTTGGTCTAAAGCATTTAATTTAATTAATTAATTAATTAATTTATTTTGAATCAAATGAGATTTATTTAATTGAAATCGGTGAACAACTTATGATTTTGTCAACAATTTACTGAGACAATTTACTACAGAAATAACATTTATGAATATGTGTGTGTTTGTTGCTGTTCTATTTATTTATTTATTTTATTAATTCATATAGTAATACAAAAGCCCACAGGGCCAAAAAACCCGTATTACTTAGAAAAACATTCCCAAATAGAAAAACTTAAAAACTAGAATAAATTTTAATAATAAAAATGTATAATTAAATACAATTGTAATTTAACGCGTAATAGGTTGTAATAGGTAGAATCAATAAAGGCGAAAAATCTCTTATCACCTCACAATATAGGGACCAAGCAAAACAAAGACGATGTCTCAGACACATATTACGACTGTCGACATTACACTGGGGATAATACATAGAGGTGACAATATAGATCATACAAATAAACGCAAAAATTCGATTGTTCCCGAGGAGGCCTGCTAAAATGTGTATGATAAAATAAAAAAAAAAGTTCTAGGTAATTTAAAAACAAGCTCCGCCTAACAAATTGCAGAACAAAAGGCATGTCCTAAACAAATTTCGCCTGAGTGAAATGCCACCAGTTTGGATATAATTTATATACCTATGGAAAAACCTTATCTATTAAGTGATCGGGACTTAAATTTTTTTTCAGACTGATCACCGTCAATTGCGCAATTAATATTTTAAAACCGGTTTACCCTATTCATTTCTTTAAAACTTCATAAAAAAAATAACGAGACACAGACACAGTGTTGGTCTAAAGCATTTAATTTAATTAATTAATTAATTTATTTTGAATCAAATGAGATTTATTTAATTGAAATCGGTGAACAACTTGTGATTTTGTTAACAATTTACTGAGAAAATTTACTACAGAAATAACATTTATGTGTGTTTGCTGCTGTTCTATTTATTTATAGGTAGAATCAATAAAGGCGAAAAATCTCTTATCACCGAACTTAGCATAACTCATTCAATTTTCAATCTATTTTTATGTACCTAATAAAAAACACAATTTGCTACCAACCGATTAACTTTGAGCGTGAAGAAAATTAAAATGTGTATTTTTTTAAAAGCCAGTAATTTTGTTGGTTATATTAAAAAAACACAACTTTAAAAATCGGCTTATAGAAAGAAATTATTGATTTTTTGAACTTTATTTTTTGGAAAAAGTCGAAAATACGATTAGTACATCTAACTTAAAAATACGAGCAGATGGAGAAAAATGGAGATAAGTTTTAAAATCAGCGACCTCAAATAATTTGACTAATATCAAATTTTATTTTTGCCTTCTAGAACATTAGGATTACAAATAGGAATTAGCTTTTATGTGGAGGCTATTTTATAATATGCGCCGATAAGGTGGAATTCTCCAAAGTTAAATACCAACGTCGCCTAATTGATTTACATATTGCTTCTGAACAGATTGGTATAAAACATAAGGTGCACCCTTTTCATTTACGTGTGACAAACATTAACATGGTAATACTCCTGTATAACATTGTGGTGCAGGGTATAAAAAAAAACTACGCTGTACATTTCATTCTAAGCAAGTCGATTGTTTTTGAAGATTCTTTTTTTATATCATATGTCTTGGCAGATATTCCTCTTCATATGAAATTTCATTGTATATAAAAGTGCAGGTCAGATAATTATGAAAGCATATTAATGTCCTCGCCTAAACTAATACTCATAATGAACACTCTAGTAATGGTATTAATGACTAGCACACTGCTTATTACTGCCTTACAATCTTTAAGGTCAACAAATTTCCTTTCATTTTATTTCTTTATTGACATGTAATTCGAAGCCCATTGGGGCCTATTAAAGCTAAATTAAAATATGCATCAAAATATTAAATAGAACATCATAAACTACTAGAAAAAATTCACCCTAATATCAACACCAATCATATGGTTCATTTCCAAAGTCCTTTGTTATCTTTTGAGCTCGTTCGAGCAGTCATCCAGTCATTCGACCAGTATGGCTTTAATGACACGCGTAATGTTGGCTTCCAAAACCTAAATCTTAGCTGGTTTGTCAGCATAGACTTTGGAGTTTACGTAACCCCAAAGAAAAATGTCTAAAGGTGTGATATCAATCGATCCAGGCGTCCAACTCACCTGTCCAAAACGTGAAATTAGCTGCTTTTTGAAATGACCTCTCAATAGATCCATTGTGGCACTGTTATGTTGAAACCAAGTGTCGTCAAGATTACGGGCTTTAATTTCAGGTAGCTAAAAGATCGATATCATGGTGCGTTAGCGAGCACCATTCACGCTTACGTTCCGGCCATCATCATTTTTGAAAAATAGGCACCGATGATTCCACCAGCTTATAAACCGCACCGTGGTCTCTGGGTATAATGGCACCTCTTGAACCTCTTCTTGTTGCTCTTCAGCCCAAATCCTGCAATTTTGTTTATTGACTTTGCCGTTGAGCCAGAAATGGGTCTCATCACTGAACAAAATTTTGTTCGAAAACAGCGGATCTTCCCGTTTCGCGCCGAACGCTCATTTCCATAATACAGTTGCCAACATTTCAAGGTAATTATTTTCAAAAAATAAATGCCATAAAACTTGATTTGAATTTTTATATTTTTTTGATCTGAAAAATATCTCTAGATGACTCACCCATTACTTTAACAACAAATATTTTATGTGAAAAAGTAGTCTGATGTTTAAAAATGCAACGATACTAACACTATCAGTTTGGAAACCTCGGTTTGGTTCGGTTTATGGGCGGGTGGAATTATCGGTCCATATTTTTCAAAAATGATGATGGTCGAAACGTAACTTTCAATGGTTCTCGCTATTGCTGTACAATATCAGAGTTTTTACTACCTGAAATTGAATCCCGAATTTTTGACGACGGTGCCACTTGCCATGCAGCTGTCAAACAATGGATCTAGTGAGAGGTAATTTCTAAGATGTCTTAAAATACAACGATACTAACATAAATCAGTTTGGAAACCTCGGTTTGGTGCCGTTTATGGGCGGGTGGAATTATCGGTCCATATTTTTCAAAAATGATGATGGTCGAAACGTAACTTTCAATGGTTCTCGCTATTGCTGTACAATATCGGAGTTTTTACTACCTGAAATTGAATCCCGAATTTTTGACGACGGTGCCACTTGCCATGCAGCTGTCAAACAATGGATCTAGTGAGAGGTAATTTCTAAGATGTCTTAAAATACAACGATACTAACATAAATCAGTTTGGAAACCTCGGTTTGGTGCCGTTTATGGGCGGGTGGAATTATTGGTCCATATTTTTTCAAAAATGATGATGGTCGAAACGTAACCTTTCAATGGTTCTCGCTATTGCTGTACAATATCGGAGTTTTTACTACCTGAAATTGAATCCCGAATTTTTGACATTTTGTTCAAAAGGACGGTGCCACTTGCCATGCAGCTGCCAAACAATGGATCTAGTGAGAAGTAATTTCAAAGAGCATCTAATTTTACATTTTGGACCGGTGAATTGGCCACCTAGATCGTATGATATCACACCTTTAGACTTTTTACTTTGGAGCTACGGAAAGTCCAAAGTCTATGCTGACAAACCAGCAATGATTCAGGTCTTGGAAATCACCATTACGCGTGTCATTCACGCCATACCGGTCGAAATGCTCGAATGAGTCATCCAAAATTGCACCCTCAGAATGGACACCCTGAGGCGTAGTTGCGGTCAACATTTGAAGGAATTTAATTCAAAAAATAAATGGCATAATATTTACTTGGAATAAATAAAAAAGATTCCACACTTGATTTAAATTATTATTTTTATTTTTTATTTTGAAAAAATATCTCTAGATGGATCACCCTATACATTTTATTTGTCATTCACCACAGCATTATTAAAAAATATAAACCCTATAATAATCCTGGTTCGTTTGATTCCATGCATATATAATGCAGACTAAGGTAAAGTACTAAACTTTAGCACAAGCGAAAAACACAAAAAGGTCCCTTTGAACGAGCAAGTCTATTAAAAGTTATCTTCGCTTAAATATGTCACACAGATTCATTTAAAGAAGAAATTTCCAGGGCGGATTTTCACCATACAGAAGGGTAAAACACAGGTAGAGCTTATGTTAATTAAACTACTGCAAAAACTTTAATAACGCTAATTAAAGTCTTAAGGCTCCATAGATCGTGGTCCCCATGTGCGTTCAATTCATATACTGAGGGGCATAAATACATTGTTCAGCTTAATCCCCTAATCCTTACCCTAAAGAAAATCTATGGGAGAATGTAGTATGGAAGATTCAACGCTTTAACTCCAAGAGGAAAGCCATATCCAACAGTCGAAAAGTATCTCCGCGGAAATGTGCAATTAAACAAAGCATATGTGCAGCAGTAATCAAAAAACTTAAAAATGAGTATAACCAGACTTAATTATTAACAAAAAAAAATTAATCCTTTAATGGATTTCAATTTTATGCAACTAAATGTGATGAAGTCAAAGTTGGTTTATAAGTATTTTTCGACACTGTAGCTCCTATTGACAGGTCCAATTTTGAACATGGTGTTTAGTGTGAGTACTATAAAAAATGCTGGTGTATCTGGACCATATCGGCACATATTTTCGAATAGCCCTCACCCTGATTTAAGATCCTTCGGCTCTAGAGCATCATTTGACACCTAATCTTCCTAAATTCAGCATAGTGCGTTATGAGCGACTTGTAACTAACCCTAGTGAAAATGGGTCATATATCGGTCAACATTTTCATGTAGCCCCCTTACAATTCTGCCTTCCGTTTTAAGACCTTGCCGCTCTAGAAGTAGTAAAATAGATCCGACTGAAATTACCAGAATCGGCGATGCTTTGCGACTGTTGAAGTTTAAACATGTTTAATATATTTTCGAATCATTTCGTGAAGGATGTGTCAACCTTCCAACAGTTTGGTAACACCGTCGTAACACCGTCAACGGCATATCGAACTATATATGGACGCCTGCTGTCAATCTAGCTTATATGTTTGTTGGTGTTACAAATATAACAATAAGCCTGGGTGTTATTACAGCGCAAAGAACAAACCCTCGCTGCCATCGTAATGGAATGCATTGGTTGGAATAGGTTTAGACAGGGGTATAGCTGTGTATAAGACTTTGTTTACTCAAAACACTTGCATAACTGCACTACGGTTTCATTTGTTTTGTTTTTCTTTGCCATAGCGTGTAGTTTTTCAGTTTCAGCGGTAAGAAATTAAATGTGCATTGCAAGCAACAAAACCGAGCATAAGCCCCATTATATCGTTCTTATTGGCACAACGGACAAAGGGTTATTTTTTATGACCGCCATCTCACTAGGCGGAAACCATAACAAGTAGAACAGCACCAACAAAATCATTCGTTGTCATAGGTAGATGTAAAATAATGATGGTATAAAGACAGTATCATATTCGTGCCGCTACCTTCCAGCCATAAAAAATACTGCAATAACAATGTCAATGCCATAAATAAAAATTCAGATATAGTACGATTTTCGGTGAAAATGTCCGTATATGCAATTCAGGTCAAATGCATATTCAGCCACTGGAGCGAAAGCACGGTTTCATAGAAAATATTTCAATACATACGAATATGGATTGAGTGGTACTATGAAATTTTTCAGTGCAGAGTCCCAGAATCCGGCTGGTGCATAGGGAATCCCCTGTAGATATACAAGGGGCAGGTGGAAGGGCAACTTCCGCGGATCAAAAACAGAATAAAACTAATGCAAAGTTTTTCTCACACTAAACGGTTCGTGGTTGGCTTCAATTTCTCAAAATATATTCAGGTCAATTTCATATTCAGCCACTGGAGCGAAAGCACGGTTTCATAGAAAACATTTCAATACATACGAAGATGGATTGAGTGGTACTATGAAATTTTTCAGTCCCAGAATTCCAGCAATGACTAGGGATTTGGAGTATATAAAACTTATATGTTCTTAAAAATGTTAAGTATAAAGTTACTCTGTTTTAAAAATTGCTTAAAGGAGTGTGAAGTTTTGTCTTTTATTAGACGCGCCTGCGGCTGGTGCATAGGGAATCCCCTGTAGATTTACAAGGGGCAGGTGGAAGGGCAACTTCCGCGGATTAAAACCAGAATAAACCTAATGCAAAGTTTTTCTCAAACTAAGCGGTTCGTGGTTGGCTTCAATTTCTCAAAATATATGCGGCTTTTTTACTTTCCGACAGTCGGTCTGGAGACTACAAACTGCTTAATACACCAGTCATATGACTTCGCCCTAAACTGAAATAATTTGCGAAACGTCAACATATACTAATGACAATTATCTGAAACTGATGATGAAATAAAACAAATAATCTGTGCATACCTAAGAACAATAAACGGATAGTTCAACTAGAAGATTAAATTTCGGAATTCAAATTACTGATTTTGGGCGTAAATTGGGAGAGGGGAAAATGATGAAATTCTGCGGGGTCAAAAAATGGCAACCTCATACTTTACAGTTGACACGAGAACGGGCACGGGATAGGCGTCGAAATAATAAAAGCTCCCTAAAAACGTGGAACCCTGTTAGCGCATTGTAACCGCTCGCTTTAGCACTTGCTTAAAAGGTCGCATTCCACTTATACTGTGTAAAGAGAAACCGGATGAAAACGATAAAGAACTTTTCTATGACCAACTAACCAAAAATTTTATATGACATTTCTTATCACGAAGTTGTAAATTGAAAGACAATTTTAATGCAAAAATCGCAAGCAGAAACTCCAAATAATGGACTGTCCCGGCCTTCGCGATAATAAGGGAGAACGCTTTCTGGAGCTATGTCAGACCTTCGATATGATAATAGGTTCTCTTTTACCACTTATCACCCTAAGATGGCAGAGTGCGCGTTTATAGCCAAGCAAAACCGAACTTATTTTAGGCTAGAAGAAAATTAGGGGATGTCAGAGTAAATGCTGAAATGGGCGCTGTTTTTGCTGTGTGTTTTGTATTTATGAATGTTTATTTTGAAGTCTTGTTATTTATTGTAATTAATCTAATTATCGAAATTTCTGTTTAAACAGTTATTTATAAATATAATTAATCAAATTTAAATAATTTTGTTCAATTTTCTAAAAAACTTGCCAAACAAAACAGAGAAAATTACTTAACAGCGTCAAGATTCGTTTAAGAATTACAAACAACTAAAATCTGTACACATACGTAATATCGAAAAAACGCTTTAAAACAGTTTTCTTTACATTGTTAAATGAGTACGTTTGACATTGAACAGGGTTGTAGGGTACATGTACAACTTAAATCTGAGTCGCAATATTTCGCAGAATGTTGAAATTTTTTTTAGATTGCTCCTTCTTGAATTTTGTTAAAATTCGCACTATGTTGCATTTGTCTAACGTATTCAAAAAGCAAACACCAGCCTTTTTAATAAATTTATTTCAATTTAGCAGGTCAAGTAGGAACATCCAGCAGGTTAATTAATTTTAATTATATTAATTATAATTATAATCAACACTTGAGCGTTCAGTCCGAACACTTGGTTGGGCCAGACATTATTAAATGGAATCAGCTTGTGAATTGAAGTAAGGACTGGCTCAAATACGTTTGGTAGTTATAAGCATTTGTCATAGAACTTGTGGGATATTTAAAAGCAATGGCATTTCTTCACAAACATTTTTGTAAATCAAAGAGTTTTGTAAATCTCCCCCATACTGATGATTATCTTGACTTAAAAAGGCCCTATGACCTACTTGCTTAAAATAAAGGTAAATTTTTTAAATGTAAAAATTATCTTGCCTTTAATTAACGCCACTTTAGTTTTTGTCGTTCGTATATTTAAATAGACCACAAATTTAAAAAAGGGTTGAAAAATTATTTTACACTATGGGGTAGGGAATAAAATAGGAAAATACGTGGATAACAAAAATAAGTTTCGCAATTTCTTTTAGTCCCACTAAAAATATTCTATTGTTTAATATGCTCCTAATTGAATTTTAAATCTCAATCGAATATGGCGTTTAATTAGAACCGCATGTCCTAGATTCAAATCAAACATATCTGCAAATGTAATTGCCGATTTCTATGTCTAACATAGATTGTTGTCATCATTATTTCTATTTCTATTCCTACTTTTCACTTAAACGAGTTGTAAATCTGCGGTCTTAATAAGAGTATGACCAAATATTGACCGAATATATTAATAACGCATACCAAATGTCCTTTAAGTGAATCGCAGTAAATGTGAATTCTAATATTTTGGTGAGACAAATAATAAAACATTTTAAGTTGTTGCTTTTTATAGGCTAAAATTATGTTCATTTTTGCAGTCCCTTCAAGACCCATGAAGAATATAATTTTATTAGGTACTATGTACAAGTATTTGTTAAAAGACGGTAGCATATATACTCTACTCCTCTATGTCGGCGAAACACCAGAAAATGTGGACACGGTTCCGTACCAAAACACAAGTTTTAAATTAAGTACATATTTTTGACGTCTACTTATTGGCTTATTTCGCTGCTAACATTGTGGCCAGCCTTTATTAGAATGCTTTAATGTAGCGTAACCTACCCACTGTCGGTGTATCGAAAAGAAATGCAGGATTTTGTTTATAAAAATGTGTACATTTAATAATTATAAATATTTGAAATAGTAAAGATCTCGTAACTGACCCATTATTTCATTACCTCACAATGAATGTGTGCGGTTAACAATTTGTAAGATGCATGAGTATGCTTTAAAAAGTAAAAAATAAATATTTCAAGCACAATTCATTCATACAATTCGAATTGTATGAAACACCTATGCTCGGAAGGTCCGTTTAGTAATCTCAGTTAAATCAAAAAAATATACCCACATTTGGATTTAGGAACTTTGGGTTACATTGGATTTATAGTAGTAATTTATGGTCTTAATAAAAAAATCCTATTTGAATTTTTTGTACAATGTTTGACAATAATGCGCTACAATCCATGCACAAGAATACAAATCACAATCTTTGCTAAATCTTAAAACTAATTACATATTTTATTTTGTAGTAAAATTTGCCTTAATTTTAGTACCCAAATATAGCTGATGCACATATCTCCAGCGAGATATGAAAACATAGACCGATATATTCCAATTTTAGCAGAGTTAGGTCCTTACAGGAGGATAGGTCGCACATAACGCAGCATGCTTTGGATTTGGATCAATTTTAAAATGTATCCTGTAAATGTATTCAGACAGCACCACAAATCGGAAGGAACCTATGTGCACAGACTACTTAAGTATATCAAATGATGTATCAATGAGGTCTTACATTGTTATTGTAGGTCAATCATAACGCACTATGTTAATTTAAACTAAGATCAGATTCGATATTTGGCTTCAAGGATGACAGAGTCTCACATTGGTACGGACCTTTGCATGGGTGCATGATTGTCAAAGTAGTCTGTTACATTTCAAATTTTGAAAATTATCGGCGTAATTGCTCTTTAACAGCGCTTACTTTTATTTACAAACGTTGAATGGTAATCCATTGAAAAATAATTTTGTCTAATTTGTTTTAGAAACTGCTTTAACTGAGTTTTAAAGATACAAGAGGCTGATAGTCCAATAAAATATAAACTTAAATACATATATAGGGTGATCCATCTAGAGGTATTTTTCAGAACAAAAAAATATAAAAATTCAAATCAAGTGTGGAATCTCTATTGGTAATTTAAAAGGACATTTTATGGCATTAATTTTTTGAAAATAATTACCCTTAAATGTTGGCAACTGTATTATGGAAATGAGAGTTCGGCGAGAAACACTGTTTTCGTGATGAGGTCCATTTCTGGCTCATTAAACAAAATTACCGTATTTGGGATTGCCCAGAGAAAACCACGGTTTGGCGCGGTTTATAGGCTGGAGAAATCACCGGTCCATATTTTTTCAAAAATGATGAAGGCCGACGCGTAACCGTGAATGGTGCTCTCTATCGCGCCATGGTATCGGACTTTTTGCTACTTGAAATTGAAGCCCGTAATCTTGACACTTGGTTTCAACAGGACGGTGAAACTTGCCATACAGCTGCTCAAACTGTTGGGATGCTCTAACAATGAATCTATTGAGAGGTCATTTCGAAAAGCAGCTAAATTCACGTTTTGGACAGAGGTGTTGGCCGCCTAGATCGAGTGATATCACAATTTTAGACATTTTTCTTTTGGGTTACGTAAAGTACAAAGTCTTTGCTGACAAACCAGCTACGATTCAGGATTTTGAAGCAAACATTACGCGTGTCATTAAAGCCATACCGGTTGAAATGCTCGAACGAGTCATCCAAAATTGGACCCTCAGAATGAAAACCCTGAGGCGTAGTTGCGGCCAACATTTGAAGGAAATTATATTTAAAAAATAAATGGCATAAAATTTACTTGGCATAAATAAAAAAGATTCCACACTTGATTTAAATTTTTATTTTTATTTTTTATTTTGAAAAAATACCTCTAGATGGATCACCCTATACATTTTATATGTCATTCACCACAGCATTATTAAAAAATATAAACCCTATAATAATCCTGGTTCGTTTAATTCCATGCATATAGAATGCAGACTAAGGTAAAGTACTAAACATTAACACAAGCGAAAAGACACAAAAAGGTCCCTTTGAACGAGCATGGTCTATTAAGTTATCTTCGCTTAAATATGTCACATAGATTCATTTAAAGAAGAAATTTCCAGGGCGGATTTTCACCATACAGAAGGGTAAAACACAGGTAGAGCTTATGTTAATTAAACTACTGCAAAAACTTTAATAACGCTAATTAAAGTCTTAAGGCTCCATAGATCGTGGTCCCCATGTGCGTTCAATTCATATACTGAGGGGCATAAATACATTGTTCAGCTTAATCCCCTAATCCTTACCCTAAAGAAAATCTATGGGAGAATGTAGTATGGAAGATTCAACGCTTTAACTCCAAGAGGAAAGCCATATCCAACAGTCGAAAAGTATCTCCGCGGAAATGTGCAATTAAACAAAGCATATGTGCAGCAGTAATCAAAAAACTTAAAAATGAGTATAACCAGACTTAATTATTAACAAAAAAAAAATTAATCCTTTAATGGATTTCAATTTTATGCAACTAAATGTGATGAAGTCAAAGTTGGTTTATAAGTATTTTTCGACACTGTAGCTCCTATTGACAGGTCCAATTTTGATCATGGTGTTTAGTGTGAGTACTATAAAAAATGCTGGTGTATCTGGACCATATCGGCACATATTTTCGAATAGCCCTCACCCTGATTTAAGATCCTTCGGCTCTAGAGCATCATTTGACACCTAATCTTCCTAAATTCAGCATAGTGCGTTATGAGCGACTTGTAACTAACCCTAGTGAAAATGGGTCATATCGGTCAACATTTTCATGTAGCCCCCTTACAATTCTGCCTTCCGTTTTAAGACCTTGCCGCTCTAGAAGTAGTAAAATAGATCCGACTGAAATTACCAGAATCGGCGATGCTTTGCGACTGTTGAAGTTTAAACATGTTTAATATATTTTCGAATCATTTCGTGAAGGATGTGTCAACCTTCCAACAGTTTGGTAACACCGTCAACGGCATATCGAACTATATATGGACGCCTGCTGTCAATCTAGCTTATATGTTTGTTGGTGTTACAAATATAACAATAAGCCTGGGTGTTATTACAGCGCAAAGAACAAACCCTCGCTGCCATCGTAATGGAATGCATTGGTTGGAATAGGTTTAGACAGGGGTATAGCTGTGTATAAGACGTTGTTTACTCAAAACACTTGCATAACTGCACTACGGTTTCATTTGTTTTGTTTTTCTTTGCCATAGCGTGTAGTTTTTCAGTTTCAGCGGTAAGAAATTAAATGTGCATTGCAAGCAACAAAACCGAGCATAAGCCCCACTATATCGTTCTTATTGGCACAACGGACAAAGGGTTATTTTTTATGACCGCCATCTCACTAGGCGGAAACCATAACAAGTGAACAGCACCAACAAAATCATTCGTTGTCATAGGTAGATGTAAAATAATGATGGTATAAAGACAGTATCATATTCGTGCCGCTACCTTCCAGCCATAAAAAATACTGCAATAACAATGTCAATGCCATAAATAAAAATTCAGATATAGTACGATTTTCGGTGAAAATGTCCGTATATGAAATTCAGGTCAATTTCATATTCAGCCACTGGAGCGAAAGCACGGTTTCATAGAAAACATTTCAATACATACGAAGATGGATTGAGTGGTACTATGAAATTTTTCAGTCCCAGAATTCCAGCAATGACTAGGGATTTGGAGTATATAAAACTTATATGTTCTTAAAAATGTTAAGTATAAAGTTACTCTGTTTTAAAAATTGCTTAAAGGAGTGTGAGTTTTGTCTTTTATTAGACGCGCCTGCGGCTGGTGCATAGGGAATCCCCTGTAGATTTACAAGGGGCAGGTGGAAGGGCAACTTCCGCGGATTAAAACCAGAATAAACCTAATGCAAAGTTTTTCTCAAACTAAGCGGTTCGTGGTTGGCTTCAATTTCTCAAAATATATGCGGCTTTTTTACTTTCCGACAGTCGGTCTGGAGACTACAAACTGCTTAATACACCAGTCATATGACTTCGCCCTAAACTGAAATAATTTGCGAAACGTCAACATATACTAATGACAATTATCTGAAACTGATGATGAAATAAAACAAATAATCTGTGCATACCTAAGAACAATAAACGGATAGTTCAACTAGAAGATTAAATTTCGGAATTCAAATTACTGATTTTGGGCGTAAATTGGGAGAGGGGAAAATGATGAAATTCTGCGGGGTCAAAAAATGGCAACCTCATACTTTACAGTTGACACGAGAACGGGCACGGGATAGGCGTCGAAATAATAAAAGCTCCCTAAAAACGTGGAACCCTGTTAGCGCATTGTAACCGCTCGCTTTAGCACTTGCTTAAAAGGTCGCATTCCACTTATACTGTGTAAAGAGAAACCGGATGAAAACGATAAAGAACTTTTCTATGACCAACTAACCAAAAATTTTATATGACATTTCTTATCACGAAGTTGTAAATTGAAAGACAATTTTAATGCAAAAATCGCAAGCAGAAACTCCAAATAATGGACTGTCCCGGCCTTCGCGATAATAAGGGAGAACGCTTTCTGGAGCTATGTCAGACCTTCGATATGATAATAGGTTCTCTTTTACCACTTATCACCCTAAGATGGCAGAGTGCGCGTTTATAGCCAAGCAAAACCGAACTTATTTTAGGCTAGAAGAAAATTAGGGGATGTCAGAGTAAATGCTGAAATGGGCGCTGTTTTTGCTGTGTGTTTTGTATTTATGAATGTTTATTTTGAAGTCTTGTTATTTATTGTAATTAATCTAATTATCGAAATTTCTGTTTAAACAGTTATTTATAAATATAATTAATCAAATTTAAATAATTTTGTTCAATTTTCTAAAAAACTTGCCAAACAAAACAGAGAAAATTACTTAACAGCGTCAAGATTCGTTTAAGAATTACAAACAACTAAAATCTGTACACATACGTAATATCGAAAAAACGCTTTAAAACAGTTTTCTTTACATTGTTAAATGAGTACGTTTGACATTGAACAGGGTTGTAGGGTACATGTACAACTTAAATCTGAGTCGCAATATTTCGCAGAATGTTGAAATTTTTTTTAGATTGCTCCTTCTTGAATTTTGTTAAAATTCGCACTATGTTGCATTTGTCTAACGTATTCAAAAAGCAAACACCAGCCTTTTTTAATAAATTTATTTCAATTTAGCAGGTCAAGTAGGAACATCCAGCAGGTTAATTAATTTTAATTATATTAATTATAATTATAATCAACACTTGAGCGTTCAGTCCGAACACTTGGTTGGGCCAGACATTATTAAATGGAATCAGCTTGTGAATTGAAGTAAGGACTGGCTCAAATACGTTTGGTAGTTATAAGCATTTGTCATAGAACTTGTGGGATATTTAAAAGCAATGGCATTTCTTCACAAACATTTTTGTAAATCAAAGAGTTTTGTAAATCTCCCCCATACTGATGATTATCTTGACTTAAAAAGGCCCTATGACCTACTTGCTTAAAATAAAGGTAAATTTTTTAAATGTAAAAATTATCTTGCCTTTAATTAACGCCACTTTAGTTTTTGTCGTTCGTATATTTAAATAGACCACAAATTTAAAAAAGGGTTGAAAAATTATTTTACACTATGGGGTAGGGAATAAAATAGGAAAATACGTGGATAACAAAAATAAGTTTCGCAATTTCTTTTAGGCCCACTAAAAATATTCTATTGTTTAATATGCTCCTAATTGAATTTTAAATCTCAATCGAATATGGCGTTTAATTAGAACCGCATGTCCTAGATTCAAATCAAACATATCTGCAAATGTAATTGCCGATGTCTATGTCTAACATAGATTATTGTCATCATTATTTCTATTCCTACTTTCCACTTAAACGAGTTGTAAATCTGCGGTCTTAATAAGAGTATGACCAAATATTGACCGAATATATTAATAACGCATACCAAATGTCCTTTAAGTGAATCGCAGTAAATGTGAATTCTAATATTTTGGTGAGACAAATAATTAAACATTTTAAGTTGTTGCTTTTTATAGGCTAAAATTATGTTCATTTTTGCAGTCCCTTCAATACCCATGAAGAATATAATTTTATTAGGTACTATGTACAAGTATTTGTTAAAAGACGGTAGCATATATACTCTACTCCTCTATTTCGGCGAAACACCATAAAATGTGGACACGGTTCCGTATCAAAACACAAGTTTTAAATTAAGTACATATTTTTGACGTCTACTTATTGGCTTATTTCGCTGCTAACATTGTGGCCAGCCTTTATTAGAATGCTTTAATGTAGCGTAACCTACCCACTGTCGGTGTATCGAAAAGAAATGCAGGATTTTGTTTATAAAAATGTGTACATTTAATAATTATAAATATTTGAAATAGTAAAGATCTCGTAACTGACCCACTATTTCATTACCTCACAATGAATGTGTGCGGTTAACAATTTGTAAGATGCATGAGTATGCTTTAAAAAGTAAAAAATAAATATTTCAAGCACAATTCATTCATACAATTCGAATTGTATGAAACACCTATGCTCGGAAGGTCCGTTTAGTAATCTCAGTTAAATCAAAAAAATATACCCACATTTGGATTTAGGAACTTTGGGTTACATTGGATTTATAGTAGTAATTTATGGTCTTAATAAAAAAATCCTATTTGAATTTTTTGTACAATGTTTGACAATAATGCGCTACAATCCATGCACAAGAATACAAATCACAATCTTTGCTAAATCTTAAAACTAATTACATATTTTATTTTGTAGTAAAATTTGCCTTAATTTTAGTACCCAAATATAGCTGATGCACATATCTCCAGCGAGATATGAAAACATAGACCGATATATTCCAATTTTAGCAGAGTTAGGTCCTTACAGGAGGATAGGTCGCACATAACGCAGCATGCTTTGGATTTGGATCAATTTTAAAATGTATCCTGTAAATGTATTCAGACAGCACCACAAATCGGAAGGAACCTATGTGCACAGACTACTTAAGTATATCAAATGATGTATCAATGAGGTCTTACATTGTTATTGTAGGTCAATCATAACGCACTATGTTAATTTAAACTAAGATCAGATTCGATATTTGGCTTCAAGGATGACAGAGTCTCACATTGGTACGGACCTTTGCATGGGTGCATGATTGTCAAAGTAGTCTGTTACATTTCAAATTTTGAAAATTATCGGCGTAATTGCTCTTTAACAGCGCTTACTTTTATTTACAAACGTTGAATGGTAATCCATTGAAAAATAATTTTGTCTAATTTGTTTTAGAAACTGCTTTAACTGAGTTTTAAAGATACAAGAGGCTGATAGTCCAATAAAATATAAACTTAAATACATATATAGGGTGATCCATCTAGAGGTATTTTTCAGAACAAAAAAATATAAAAATTCAAATCAAGTGTGGAATCTCTATTGGTAATTTAAAAGGACATTTTATGGCATTAATTTTTTGAAAATAATTACCCTTAAATGTTGGCAACTGTATTATGGAAATGAGAGTTCGGCGAGAAACACTGTTTTCGTGATGAGGTCCATTTCTGGCTCATTAAACAAAATTACCGTATTTGGGATTGCCCAGAGAAAACCACGGTTTGGCGCGGTTTATAGGCTGGAGAAATCACCGGTCCATATTTTTTCAAAAATGATGAAGGCCGACGCGTAACCGTGAATGGTGCTCTCTATCGCGCCATGGTATCGGACTTTTTGCTACTTGAAATTGAAGCCCGTAATCTTGACACTTGGTTTCAACAGGACGGTGAAACTTGCCATACAGCTGCTCAAACTGTTGGGATGCTCTAACAATGAATCTATTGAGAGGTCATTTCGAAAAGCAGCTAAATTCACGTTTTGGACAGAGGTGTTGGCCGCCTAGATCGAGTGATATCACAATTTTAGACATTTTTCTTTTGGGTTACGTAAAGTACAAAGTCTTTGCTGACAAACCAGCTACGATTCAGGATTTTGAAGCAAACATTACGCGTGTCATTAAAGCCATACCGGTTGAAATGCTCGAACGAGTCATCCAAAATTGGACCCTCAGAATGAAAACCCTGAGGCGTAGTTGCGGCCAACATTTGAAGGAAATTATATTTAAAAAATAAATGGCATAAAATTTACTTGGCATAAATAAAAAAGATTCCACACTTGATTTAAATTTTTATTTTTATTTTTTATTTTGAAAAAATACCTCTAGATGGATCACCCTATACATTTTATATGTCATTCACCACAGCATTATTAAAAAATATAAACCCTATAATAATCCTGGTTCGTTTAATTCCATGCATATAGAATGCAGACTAAGGTAAAGTACTAAACATTAACACAAGCGAAAAGACACAAAAAGGTCCCTTTGAACGAGCATGGTCTATTAAGTTATCTTCGCTTAAATATGTCACATAGATTCATTTAAAGAAGAAATTTCCAGGGCGGATTTTCACCATACAGAAGGGTAAAACACAGGTAGAGCTTATGTTAATTAAACTACTGCAAAAACTTTAATAACGCTAATTAAAGTCTTAAGGCTCCATAGATCGTGGTCCCCATGTGCGTTCAATTCATATACTGAGGGGCATAAATACATTGTTCAGCTTAATCCCCTAATCCTTACCCTAAAGAAAATCTATGGGAGAATGTAGTATGGAAGATTCAACGCTTTAACTCCAAGAGGAAAGCCATATCCAACAGTCGAAAAGTATCTCCGCGGAAATGTGCAATTAAACAAAGCATATGTGCAGCAGTAATCAAAAAACTTAAAAATGAGTATAACCAGACTTAATTATTAACAAAAAAAAAATTAATCCTTTAATGGATTTCAATTTTATGCAACTAAATGTGATGAAGTCAAAGTTGGTTTATAAGTATTTTTCGACACTGTAGCTCCTATTGACAGGTCCAATTTTGATCATGGTGTTTAGTGTGAGTACTATAAAAAATGCTGGTGTATCTGGACCATATCGGCACATATTTTCGAATAGCCCTCACCCTGATTTAAGATCCTTCGGCTCTAGAGCATCATTTGACACCTAATCTTCCTAAATTCAGCATAGTGCGTTATGAGCGACTTGTAACTAACCCTAGTGAAAATGGGTCATATCGGTCAACATTTTCATGTAGCCCCCTTACAATTCTGCCTTCCGTTTTAAGACCTTGCCGCTCTAGAAGTAGTAAAATAGATCCGACTGAAATTACCAGAATCGGCGATGCTTTGCGACTGTTGAAGTTTAAACATGTTTAATATATTTTCGAATCATTTCGTGAAGGATGTGTCAACCTTCCAACAGTTTGGTAACACCGTCAACGGCATATCGAACTATATATGGACGCCTGCTGTCAATCTAGCTTATATGTTTGTTGGTGTTACAAATATAACAATAAGCCTGGGTGTTATTACAGCGCAAAGAACAAACCCTCGCTGCCATCGTAATGGAATGCATTGGTTGGAATAGGTTTAGACAGGGGTATAGCTGTGTATAAGACGTTGTTTACTCAAAACACTTGCATAACTGCACTACGGTTTCATTTGTTTTGTTTTTCTTTGCCATAGCGTGTAGTTTTTCAGTTTCAGCGGTAAGAAATTAAATGTGCATTGCAAGCAACAAAACCGAGCATAAGCCCCACTATATCGTTCTTATTGGCACAACGGACAAAGGGTTATTTTTTATGACCGCCATCTCACTAGGCGGAAACCATAACAAGTGAACAGCACCAACAAAATCATTCGTTGTCATAGGTAGATGTAAAATAATGATGGTATAAAGACAGTATCATATTCGTGCCGCTACCTTCCAGCCATAAAAAATACTGCAATAACAATGTCAATGCCATAAATAAAAATTCAGATATAGTACGATTTTCGGTGAAAATGTCCGTATATGAAATTCAGGTCAATTTCATATTCAGCCACTGGAGCGAAAGCACGGTTTCATAGAAAACATTTCAATACATACGAAGATGGATTGAGTGGTACTATGAAATTTTTCAGTCCCAGAATTCCAGCAATGACTAGGGATTTGGAGTATATAAAACTTATATGTTCTTAAAAATGTTAAGTATAAAGTTACTCTGTTTTAAAAATTGCTTAAAGGAGTGTGAGTTTTGTCTTTTATTAGACGCGCCTGCGGCTGGTGCATAGGGAATCCCCTGTAGATTTACAAGGGGCAGGTGGAAGGGCAACTTCCGCGGATTAAAACCAGAATAAACCTAATGCAAAGTTTTTCTCAAACTAAGCGGTTCGTGGTTGGCTTCAATTTCTCAAAATATATGCGGCTTTTTTACTTTCCGACAGTCGGTCTGGAGACTACAAACTGCTTAATACACCAGTCATATGACTTCGCCCTAAACTGAAATAATTTGCGAAACGTCAACATATACTAATGACAATTATCTGAAACTGATGATGAAATAAAACAAATAATCTGTGCATACCTAAGAACAATAAACGGATAGTTCAACTAGAAGATTAAATTTCGGAATTCAAATTACTGATTTTGGGCGTAAATTGGGAGAGGGGAAAATGATGAAATTCTGCGGGGTCAAAAAATGGCAACCTCATACTTTACAGTTGACACGAGAACGGGCACGGGATAGGCGTCGAAATAATAAAAGCTCCCTAAAAACGTGGAACCCTGTTAGCGCATTGTAACCGCTCGCTTTAGCACTTGCTTAAAAGGTCGCATTCCACTTATACTGTGTAAAGAGAAACCGGATGAAAACGATAAAGAACTTTTCTATGACCAACTAACCAAAAATTTTATATGACATTTCTTATCACGAAGTTGTAAATTGAAAGACAATTTTAATGCAAAAATCGCAAGCAGAAACTCCAAATAATGGACTGTCCCGGCCTTCGCGATAATAAGGGAGAACGCTTTCTGGAGCTATGTCAGACCTTCGATATGATAATAGGTTCTCTTTTACCACTTATCACCCTAAGATGGCAGAGTGCGCGTTTATAGCCAAGCAAAACCGAACTTATTTTAGGCTAGAAGAAAATTAGGGGATGTCAGAGTAAATGCTGAAATGGGCGCTGTTTTTGCTGTGTGTTTTGTATTTATGAATGTTTATTTTGAAGTCTTGTTATTTATTGTAATTAATCTAATTATCGAAATTTCTGTTTAAACAGTTATTTATAAATATAATTAATCAAATTTAAATAATTTTGTTCAATTTTCTAAAAAACTTGCCAAACAAAACAGAGAAAATTACTTAACAGCGTCAAGATTCGTTTAAGAATTACAAACAACTAAAATCTGTACACATACGTAATATCGAAAAAACGCTTTAAAACAGTTTTCTTTACATTGTTAAATGAGTACGTTTGACATTGAACAGGGTTGTAGGGTACATGTACAACTTAAATCTGAGTCGCAATATTTCGCAGAATGTTGAAATTTTTTTTAGATTGCTCCTTCTTGAATTTTGTTAAAATTCGCACTATGTTGCATTTGTCTAACGTATTCAAAAAGCAAACACCAGCCTTTTTTAATAAATTTATTTCAATTTAGCAGGTCAAGTAGGAACATCCAGCAGGTTAATTAATTTTAATTATATTAATTATAATTATAATCAACACTTGAGCGTTCAGTCCGAACACTTGGTTGGGCCAGACATTATTAAATGGAATCAGCTTGTGAATTGAAGTAAGGACTGGCTCAAATACGTTTGGTAGTTATAAGCATTTGTCATAGAACTTGTGGGATATTTAAAAGCAATGGCATTTCTTCACAAACATTTTTGTAAATCAAAGAGTTTTGTAAATCTCCCCCATACTGATGATTATCTTGACTTAAAAAGGCCCTATGACCTACTTGCTTAAAATAAAGGTAAATTTTTTAAATGTAAAAATTATCTTGCCTTTAATTAACGCCACTTTAGTTTTTGTCGTTCGTATATTTAAATAGACCACAAATTTAAAAAAGGGTTGAAAAATTATTTTACACTATGGGGTAGGGAATAAAATAGGAAAATACGTGGATAACAAAAATAAGTTTCGCAATTTCTTTTAGGCCCACTAAAAATATTCTATTGTTTAATATGCTCCTAATTGAATTTTAAATCTCAATCGAATATGGCGTTTAATTAGAACCGCATGTCCTAGATTCAAATCAAACATATCTGCAAATGTAATTGCCGATGTCTATGTCTAACATAGATTATTGTCATCATTATTTCTATTCCTACTTTCCACTTAAACGAGTTGTAAATCTGCGGTCTTAATAAGAGTATGACCAAATATTGACCGAATATATTAATAACGCATACCAAATGTCCTTTAAGTGAATCGCAGTAAATGTGAATTCTAATATTTTGGTGAGACAAATAATTAAACATTTTAAGTTGTTGCTTTTTATAGGCTAAAATTATGTTCATTTTTGCAGTCCCTTCAATACCCATGAAGAATATAATTTTATTAGGTACTATGTACAAGTATTTGTTAAAAGACGGTAGCATATATACTCTACTCCTCTATTTCGGCGAAACACCATAAAATGTGGACACGGTTCCGTATCAAAACACAAGTTTTAAATTAAGTACATATTTTTGACGTCTACTTATTGGCTTATTTCGCTGCTAACATTGTGGCCAGCCTTTATTAGAATGCTTTAATGTAGCGTAACCTACCCACTGTCGGTGTATCGAAAAGAAATGCAGGATTTTGTTTATAAAAATGTGTACATTTAATAATTATAAATATTTGAAATAGTAAAGATCTCGTAACTGACCCACTATTTCATTACCTCACAATGAATGTGTGCGGTTAACAATTTGTAAGATGCATGAGTATGCTTTAAAAAGTAAAAAATAAATATTTCAAGCACAATTCATTCATACAATTCGAATTGTATGAAACACCTATGCTCGGAAGGTCCGTTTAGTAATCTCAGTTAAATCAAAAAAATATACCCACATTTGGATTTAGGAACTTTGGGTTACATTGGATTTATAGTAGTAATTTATGGTCTTAATAAAAAAATCCTATTTGAATTTTTTGTACAATGTTTGACAATAATGCGCTACAATCCATGCACAAGAATACAAATCACAATCTTTGCTAAATCTTAAAACTAATTACATATTTTATTTTGTAGTAAAATTTGCCTTAATTTTAGTACCCAAATATAGCTGATGCACATATCTCCAGCGAGATATGAAAACATAGACCGATATATTCCAATTTTAGCAGAGTTAGGTCCTTACAGGAGGATAGGTCGCACATAACGCAGCATGCTTTGGATTTGGATCAATTTTAAAATGTATCCTGTAAATGTATTCAGACAGCACCACAAATCGGAAGGAACCTATGTGCACAGACTACTTAAGTATATCAAATGATGTATCAATGAGGTCTTACATTGTTATTGTAGGTCAATCATAACGCACTATGTTAATTTAAACTAAGATCAGATTCGATATTTGGCTTCAAGGATGACAGAGTCTCACATTGGTACGGACCTTTGCATGGGTGCATGATTGTCAAAGTAGTCTGTTACATTTCAAATTTTGAAAATTATCGGCGTAATTGCTCTTTAACAGCGCTTACTTTTATTTACAAACGTTGAATGGTAATCCATTGAAAAATAATTTTGTCTAATTTGTTTTAGAAACTGCTTTAACTGAGTTTTAAAGATACAAGAGGCTGATAGTCCAATAAAATATAAACTTAAATACATATATAGGGTGATCCATCTAGAGGTATTTTTCAGAACAAAAAAATATAAAAATTCAAATCAAGTGTGGAATCTCTATTGGTAATTTAAAAGGACATTTTATGGCATTAATTTTTTGAAAATAATTACCCTTAAATGTTGGCAACTGTATTATGGAAATGAGAGTTCGGCGAGAAACACTGTTTTCGACCAAAATTTTGTTCAGTGATGAGGTCCATTTCTGGCTCATTAAACAAAATTACCGTATTTGGGATTGCCCAGAGAAAACCACGGTTTGGCGCGGTTTATAGGCTGGAGAAATCACCGGTCCATATTTTTTCAAAAATGATGAAGGCCGACGCGTAACCGTGAATGGTGCTCTCTATCGCGCCATGGTATCGGACTTTTTGCTACTTGAAATTGAAGCCCGTAATCTTGACACTTGGTTTCAACAGGACGGTGAAACTTGCCATACAGCTGCTCAAACTGTTGGGATGCTCTAACAATGAATCTATTGAGAGGTCATTTCGAAAAGCAGCTAAATTCACGTTTTGGACAGAGGTGTTGGCCGCCTAGATCGAGTGATATCACAATTTTAGACATTTTTCTTTTGGGTTACGTAAAGTACAAAGTCTTTGCTGACAAACCAGCTACGATTCAGGATTTTGAAGCAAACATTACGCGTGTCATTAAAGCCATACCGGTTGAAATGCTCGAACGAGTCATCCAAAATTGGACCCTCAGAATGAAAACCCTGAGGCGTAGTTGCGGCCAACATTTGAAGGAAATTATATTTAAAAAATAAATGGCATAAAATTTACTTGGCATAAATAAAAAAGATTCCACACTTGATTTAAATTTTTATTTTTATTTTTTATTTTGAAAAAATACCTCTAGATGGATCACCCTATACATTTTATATGTCATTCACCACAGCATTATTAAAAAATATAAACCCTATAATAATCCTGGTTCGTTTAATTCCATGCATATAGAATGCAGACTAAGGTAAAGTACTAAACATTAACACAAGCGAAAAGACACAAAAAGGTCCCTTTGAACGAGCATGGTCTATTAAAAGTTATCTTCGCTTAAATATGTCACATAGATTCATTTAAAGAAGAAATTTCCAGGGCGGATTTTCACCATACAGAAGGGTAAAACACAGGTAGAGCTTATGTTAATTAAACTACTGCAAAAACTTTAATAACGCTAATTAAAGTCTTAAGGCTCCATAGATCGTGGTCCCCATGTGCGTTCAATTCATATACTGAGGGGCATAAATACATTGTTCAGCTTAATCCCCTAATCCTTACCCTAAAGAAAATCTATGGGAGAATGTAGTATGGAAGATTCAACGCTTTAACTCCAAGAGGAAAGCCATATCCAACAGTCGAAAAGTATCTCCGCGGAAATGTGCAATTAAACAAAGCATATGTGCAGCAGTAATCAAAAAACTTAAAAATGAGTATAACCAGACTTAATTATTAACAAAAAAAAAATTAATCCTTTAATGGATTTCAATTTTATGCAACTAAATGTGATGAAGTCAAAGTTGGTTTATAAGTATTTTTCGACACTGTAGCTCCTATTGACAGGTCCAATTTTGATCATGGTGTTTAGTGTGAGTACTATAAAAAATGCTGGTGTATCTGGACCATATCGGCACATATTTTCGAATAGCCCTCACCCTGATTTAAGATCCTTCGGCTCTAGAGCATCATTTGACACCTAATCTTCCTAAATTCAGCATAGTGCGTTATGAGCGACTTGTAACTAACCCTAGTGAAAATGGGTCATATCGGTCAACATTTTCATGTAGCCCCCTTACAATTCTGCCTTCCGTTTTAAGACCTTGCCGCTCTAGAAGTAGTAAAATAGATCCGACTGAAATTACCAGAATCGGCGATGCTTTGCGACTGTTGAAGTTTAAACATGTTTAATATATTTTCGAATCATTTCGTGAAGGATGTGTCAACCTTCCAACAGTTTGGTAACACCGTCGTAACACCGTCAACGGCATATCGAACTATATATGGACGCCTGCTGTCAATCTAGCTTATATGTTTGTTGGTGTTACAAATATAACAATAAGCCTGGGTGTTATTACAGCGCAAAGAACAAACCCTCGCTGCCATCGTAATGGAATGCATTGGTTGGAATAGGTTTAGACAGGGGTATAGCTGTGTATAAGACGTTGTTTACTCAAAACACTTGCATAACTGCACTACGGTTTCATTTGTTTTGTTTTTCTTTGCCATAGCGTGTAGTTTTTCAGTTTCAGCGGTAAGAAATTAAATGTGCATTGCAAGCAACAAAACCGAGCATAAGCCCCACTATATCGTTCTTATTGGCACAACGGACAAAGGGTTATTTTTTATGACCGCCATCTCACTAGGCGGAAACCATAACAAGTAGAACAGCACCAACAAAATCATTCGTTGTCATAGGTAGATGTAAAATAATGATGGTATAAAGACAGTATCATATTCGTGCCGCTACCTTCCAGCCATAAAAAATACTGCAATAACAATGTCAATGCCATAAATAAAAATTCAGATATAGTACGATTTTCGGTGAAAATGTCCGTATATGAAATTCAGGTCAATTTCATATTCAGCCACTGGAGCGAAAGCACGGTTTCATAGAAAACATTTCAATACATACGAAGATGGATTGAGTGGTACTATGAAATTTTTCAGTCCCAGAATTCCAGCAATGACTAGGGATTTGGAGTATATAAAACTTATATGTTCTTAAAAATGTTAAGTATAAAGTTACTCTGTTTTAAAAATTGCTTAAAGGAGTGTGAAGTTTTGTCTTTTATTAGACGCGCCTGCGGCTGGTGCATAGGGAATCCCCTGTAGATTTACAAGGGGCAGGTGGAAGGGCAACTTCCGCGGATTAAAACCAGAATAAACCTAATGCAAAGTTTTTCTCAAACTAAGCGGTTCGTGGTTGGCTTCAATTTCTCAAAATATATGCGGCTTTTTTACTTTCCGACAGTCGGTCTGGAGACTACAAACTGCTTAATACACCAGTCATATGACTTAAACTGAAATAATTTGCGAAACGTCAACATATACTAATGACAATTATCTGAAACTGATGATGAAATAAAACAAATAATCTGTGCATACCTAAGAACAATAAACGGATAGTTCAACTAGAAGATTAAATTTCGGAATTCAAATTACTGATTTTGGGCGTAAATTGGGAGAGGGGAAAATGATGAAATTCTGCGGGGTCAAAAAATGGCAACCTCATACTTTACAGTTGACACGAGAACGGGCACGGGATAGGCGTCGAAATAATAAAAGCTCCCTAAAAACGTGGAACCCTGTTAGCGCATTGTAACCGCTCGCTTTAGCACTTGCTTAAAAGGTCGCATTCCACTTATACTGTGTGAAGAGAAACCGGATGAAAACGATAAAGAACTTTTCTATGACCAACTAACCAAAAATTGTATATTTTCTTATCACGAAGTTGTAAATTGAAAGACAATTTTAATGCAAAAATCGCAAGCAGAAACTCCAAATAATGGACTGTCCCGGCCTTCGCGATAATAAGGGAGAACGCTTTCTGGAGCTATGTCAGACCTTCGATATGATAATAGGTTCTCTTTTACCACTTATCACCCTAAGATGGCAGACTGCGCGTTTATAGCCAAGCAGAACCGAACTTATTTTAGGCTAGAAGAAAATTAGGGGATGGCAGAGTAAATGCTGAAATGGGCGCTGTTTTTGCTGTGTGTTTTGTATTTATGAATGTTTATTTTGAAGTCTTGTTATTTATTGTAATTAATCTAAT
The DNA here is from genome assembly GCA_963513945.1 of Hydrotaea diabolus. Classification (NCBI taxonomy): domain Eukaryota; kingdom Metazoa; phylum Arthropoda; class Insecta; order Diptera; family Muscidae; genus Hydrotaea; species Hydrotaea diabolus. The sequence continues at coordinate 114,390,693 of OY740719.1, forward strand.
TATCGAAATTTCTGTTTAAACAGTTATTTATAAATATAATTAATCAAATTTAAATAATTTTGTTCAATTTTCTAAAAAACTTGCCAAACAAAACAGAGTAAATTACTTAACAGCGTCAAGATTCGTTTAAGAATTACAAACAACTAAAATCTGTACACATACGTAATATCGAAAAAACGCTTTAAAACAGTTTTCTTTACATTGTTAAATGAGTACGTTTGACATTGAACAGGGTTGTAGGCACGTAACCGTAAATGGTTGGGACTTTTTGCTACCTGAAATTAAAGCCCGTAATCTTGACGACACTTGGTTTCGACAGGACGGTGTCGACGGTGCCACATACAGCTGCTCTAACAATGGATATATTGAGAGTTCATTTCGAAAAGCAGCTAATTTCACACTTTTATACAATTTTCTTTTGGGTTACGTTAAGTACAAAGTCTTTACTGACAAACCAGCTACGATTCAGGTTTTGGAAGCCAACATTACGCGTGTCATTAAAGCCATACCGGTCGAAATGCTCGAACGAGTCATCCAAAATTGGACCCTCAGAATGGAAACCCTGAGGCGTAGTTGCGGCCAACGTTTGAAGGAAATTATATTCAAAAAATAAATGCCATAAAATGTCCTTTCAAATAACCAATAAAGATTCCATCCCCACTTGATTTGAATTATATTTTTTTATTTTAAAAAAAATACCTTTCGATGGATCCCCCATACATACAAACATATTGCCAAAGAAAATATTTGCAAAATTCATTAAAATGGGTACGAATTTGAAATAGCTAGCAAATTTGATTGCTGTAGAAAAGCTACATGGGACTTTTTGAGTTTAAAAATTGTTCAAGAGGGAGAAAATAATATGTTCACATCTTGTCTATCACTACGCGACCCTAGTTTCCCGTGTTTACAGAACTTAATTCAAAATATGGGACTACTCAGAGACCACAGCATGCTAAATTCGAGCAAGAACTGATTTAAAATGGAGAGCTCTAACCAGGGAAGAATTTCAGTGTGCGTAGTGTGAAATAATGACTAGAATGGTTTAATATCAGCTGTGTTGTAGATCTTTCGTTACTCTACAAAATTTGAGCAAGATCGAAAGTACAATGTGGTTGCGGAGCAGCAGACCTTAAATCGGGAGGATCACATAACGCTCGAAAGGGTTCCTTGGCCCAAAATTAAACAATATGCGAAAATCAGTTTACAATCGGTTAACAGCCTGTACTTTAAATTCAAGATAGAGACAAGCAGAAGGACATAGCTTAATGGAATCAGATAATTATTCTGCATCGACCGTTATAAAAAATGGGGTACTAACACTATTTCATAAAATCTTTTACAACAGTGTGTAATCATTAAGAACAAAATTAAAATTTCCTTTAATATTACAAGAGCAAACTGTCAAACAAAGTAAGACAATCAATCTTCAAAGAGAATTAAGATCAACAACATCAAAATCTTTTAAAGAAAACTTAAAATTTGGTGGCATTTGATCACTTTGTAACTAATTATATAAGACCTAAAGACTCGATTACTTTTTGAATATCAACAAATAAAATACACAAGGTAGGATAAAAGGTGTCATCAGCAAGATAAGTTTGGAGTAGATCTGGTAATTTTAAAAGATCTGGCCATTGCTTAGGACCTGATCAAGCATTCTAACTAACATTTTGATTGACAACATATTTTATCTAAAGCAAACCGAGTTCAGTCAATAATCTTTTTGTTAGTGGAATCAAACAAAAAAAGCTAGGAAAGCAGGTCAGAATATTGACGGTAAATTTAAATCGCCAAGGCATTACCACTCATAAAAGAAGAACATTGCCGACAATGTTATTCGTAGTCCAAAAAGTTAGAAAACGGGAGATATATACCCTTAGAATAGGCTGCATAATAAATATACATGCTTACCTTGATGTTGAACAGCATATTTCATGTCCCGGAGTTGCGATTTGAATGTACTGATGTTTGATTAGCGTGTTAAATATCTTGAGCTGCTGGTACGTCTTGAAGTCCCCAGTCTGATTTAATTCTTAGGCTGACATTTGATTCCATGTATATAACCTCATTTTACACTGATTTTGAGTTAATCAGACAATGTGAATTTTCTTTGATGGTGCATCTAAATACCTTTGATATTTCATATCTGACATTTGCTTATCCAATTTAATTTAAATATCAACAAGGGTGCGACGCTGTGGAGTTTTTGGTTCTAAATGCATTATCATTTAGATCTTAATCTGAAATATTAAAAGGAGTAACAATTAATATAACAATTTTGAAAGATACTTGATTCCTTTATTTAGTTTGTCCAATATGATTTCCATTTCGGTGAAATGGCGTTATAGTTGAGGTGATATTATCGATCTGGTCAGTCAGATCTCAGTCAGATTTAATTTGTATGCTTAGACTGGATTCTATAAATCCTCATTATATTCACACATGGTTTGCGACTGTGAATTTTGATTAGATGGTACACATTATAGCGTTGATATTTACTTAATTTCCATAATTGCTTATCAAATTTGATTTTCATATCGAAAATGGTCCGGCAGTATGTCGTTGTTTCCATAATACTATCTTGCACAGGTCTGACAAGAATCACGGGTCATAGAAAATTAAGCTTGATTTTTCAAATAAATACAGTAAAAATCTGTAATATAAAAAGAAGTAAAAGTTAATAAAAGTTAAGTAAATTTATGCAAACTCTCAAGATAGTATCTCAAAAAATATGGGTGTCCGAAACGCAAAAAAATTTCACCCGGGAATCATGCACAAATTACCACAATTGACATAAAAATAACTTAAATGTGCTTGTCGGCCCAAAAAACACAAAAACTGATGGAGGAGAATATTCCTCCACCGATGATCAAATACTCAAAATGATGTACATTTTCCAAAGCACTTTTAGTTTCTTAATATTCAAAAAGGAATCTAATAAAATGTCATGCAATGCGCAATGTTGCAAATTCAATCACCTTACTTGAAAGAAAATTTATGTAAATCATCATCAACAAATAAACTTCATGTTGAATAATCTCTCGATTTTTTGCTTTGTCTAAAAACTCACGTCGGTTTTTGTACGCATGATTTTGGGATTACTTATAAACATTAAAACGATACCGAAGTTAATGGACATTTAAGTTTATAATGGGCATTTCTGGCGAAATATTCGGTAAAATATTCTTTTGTTAAAATATTCTGTTGTCACCTGACTTTATTTTTTGAGTGCTGGAAGCAGTGTTGCTAACAAACGATGAGCCAAAAACGGCTAAATTAAAAAAAATGCTATATTATAAGCAAATAGATTAGAAAAATTGCTAAATTGTTGCATGCCTTAGTAATGTCTAATATTCTTTATGGTACAGAAGTATAGGGTGATCCATCTAGAGGTATTTTTTTAGAACAAAAAAAGATATAAAAAGTTCAAATCAAGTGTGGAATGAATCTTTATTGGTAGTTTGAAAGGACATTTTATGGCATTTTTTTTTGAAAATTATGGAAATGAGCGTTCGGAGAGAAACGGGAAGATCCGCTGTTTTCGACCAAAATTTTGTTTAGTGATGAGGCCCATTTCTGGATCAACGGCTAAGTCAATAAAGAAAATTTCCGCATTTGGGTTGAAGAGCAACAAGAGGTGCCATTTTACCCAGAGAAAACCACGGTTTGGTGCGGTTTATAAGCTGGTGGAATCATCGGTGCATATTTTTTCAAAAATGATGATGGCCGGAACGTAACGGTGAATGGTGTTCGCTATCGCGCCATGATATCGATCTTTATGCTACCTGAAATTAAAGCCCGTAATCTTGACGACACTTGGTTTCAACAGGACAGTGCCATTTGTCATACAGCTGCTCAAGCAATGGATCTACTGAGAGGAAAAGCAGCTAATTTCACGTTTTGCACATGTCCACAACCGTAGAGAAACGATTTATTTCCCGCTTTAGAGAAGAAAACGCCAACTGGCCACTTTTTGAAGAAGAAAAATCGAGCTACAGAAAGAAATTTTCCTAATTCTAACAATATAAATGAAGAAGCTGCACTAATAAAACGCATTATAAGGAAATCTGCAAATGAGAGTCTTCTATCAACCCGTAAGCCTAAACCTCGAAATAGCCCCATCTGGTTCTCTACTAAAATCGCCAGATTGATTGCCATAAAACGAAAAGCCCGCAGAAAATTTAAAATCCATCGTAACAACCTAAATTGTATCTCTTATAGAAGGGCCTGTGCAGTGCTAAAAAAAAGAATGCATTACAGCCAAAAGACAAACATGGAGCAGGTTTCTAAACTCACTCAGCCCTTCAACGGACGTTCGGCGACTTTCGTCAAAGGTCACTTAATTAAGAACTGAAAAAATTTATAACTTTCCCACACTGTTACGAACGTAAACACAACATCTCACCCGCAAGAAATTGCGGAATAAATTGCAAAACACTGGAGTTCCTTAAGCTCAGATGTGGCATATGACCCAACAATAATTGCAGCCAAGTACAACCTTGACATTGATAAACTCCCTACTTCATACAATAACATACCACAGCTAAACAGTCCTATAAATGTTTTTGAGCTCGACGATACTGGCCCTGGACAACATTACATATACAATGGGTCGAAAAACACCAATAGATTTCCGTGTGCGGTTATTCAATCTCTACAACAATATCATATATAGTGGTGTGTATTCTTTTTACTGGAAAGTGACCGTTTTAACTCCAATACCTAAACCAGGAAATATATTTGATGGGTACCGGCCCATCTCATTATGACATGTTATAGCAAAAATCTTAGAAAAAATTCTTACCAAGCTACTATTAAAAGCTACAAGCGAACTTATGTCAAAAAATCAGCACGCAAACAAAAAATCAGCACGCAACCATAACATGGAGTCCACAGTTTATGCCATCAATTAGACGATCAAATCTCAAACGCAGAAAACACTCTCTAGTGCTTTCTGATGATATATAGTCAACACACACACACATCATAATTGATCTAAACGAATGGGGAGTGCCAAAAATCATTCTGAGAATTATCCGATCTTTTCTGACCGATCGTAGGATCTTGGTCAAAATCGAGGATACTTCTCAAGCATTAAGCATTTAAATAATGGAGTACCACAAGGGTCCCCTCCTTCAGTTGTTCTATACAGCATCTACGCCAACTCTCTGATCACCGCTATTGAAAACATGTCAGACATCAATTATATTGGAGTCTACGCTGACAATCTTTTTGTGGTTGTTTCTGGCGACAACGCTTTTGCAGAGGCAAAATTGAACAATGTCAAAATTGAACAATCGACATCTCACAACAATGGGCAACTAGTAGAGGTGCAGTAATTCCCATAGACAAAACGGAAATACTACATAGTGCGACCGAATAAGGCTTCGGGGAAGTACTATTCAAGTATCCACGGAAATGAGTCTTAGGAATCATCTTTACAAAAAAAACTTACGTTGAAACGCACAAAGCAAATATTTAACAAAAAAAATTAACAACCTACTAAAACTCATCTGTTCAAAGACCAAGGGACCCCACATAGACACATCACTAAATATCTGTAAAACATTATATTATGGAACAATACAACACGGTATCACACTATATAACATAAGCAAACACAATACAAATTCTTTAAACACGGCAATGAACAATTGTTTTAGGACCGCTTCAGGGTTGCTACGAGCCACGCCACTAGACACCTTAAGGGCAGAAAGTAATTATCAGGACTTTCTATTTTGCTTTCGTACTCGGCACATTTAGCGGATAGATCAAGGGCAGGTGTCCTTACTCATCAATTAGACAAATAGTCAACCAACTTAGAGAATGGAATATGCATATACCCAATAAGCCAATCAAACTATCCACCAAACCACATTCCACCACGGTAGATATCAGTCTAAGTACCGTTCTGGGACGTAGTGCTAACATCGACTTTATCAAACCATTTTTACATGAGAAAATACAAGCTTTCTCACCAGGCATCACAGCAAAGCACAGCGTTAAAACGAATCTACCAAGGGTCCTGAAATTTTGCATAAGGATGGCTAATGGTCATTTGGGATTGTAAATGAACGAAAAAAGGTTCCCCTTAAGTACCTAAAGATACCTTCGCAAAAAGTATACATTTTCTTGAGTATTTACTTAAAAAATTATAAATTTTTGTGAACGAACAACGGTTAAAATTGTGACTGCCGGTAAGGACGCATTTAACACTTAAAAAGAAGCTGGACGTATCGGCTTATCTGGCCATATGGTCAAAACTAGCGATCCATAGTCATATGGTCAAATGGTACTAAATGGGTACTAAAATGAACAGAAATGTTGCAGAAACAAATACTACAAATCCATATAAATTTATTTTGAAGATTTGGTTGGGATTAGACTGTGCTAATGGACTCAAGGGGCCTAAAAATCAGAGCACTAGTTTGCGGGTATATAATGTTCAACCGGGCCGAATTTTACGGCGGTTTTACTTGTTTTGTTTTAAATCGCTTTATTTAGGTTTTTGCTGTGTTTGAAAAAATATGTATACTTAAAATCAAGGATATATGATTCCTTATAAAATGAAGAGCATAGGTGAGTATAGTAAATCCCCAAAAGAACCGATTCCTGGTAGGTTTCAAATATTTTTTATGGGCCGAAGTTTTTATTTTGCAACACAAAAAAATAAGTTAAAACATAAATCATATTCCCCCCTCCCCCATTTTATAAAATTATAGTGATGAGATGTGTGAAATCGTATGGAATTTTTTGTGTATTCTATTATCCCATCTTTATGTTTGTTTATCCATTTAAAAAGGGCTCTTTAACAAGACCTTTGAGTATTTTTACATTCTTCCAAAGTCATAAAATCAATATATAATTTATCATCATCTGTGTCTATTTTAGTTTCTATTCTAAACATAAATCAGTTATGCAATTTAAAAACATTAAATTTTATTCAAAAATATTATTTTTTTAAAGGATAGAGACCTTTAATAAATAGGACTTAAAAGACAGGCTATATCAATTGTTCGTCTTCGGTACCCCGTAAACAACATTTCCGTAGAACATTATAATACTCAAAAGTCCTGTTAAAAAGTTCTTTTTTCAAAAAAGTTAGAAAAGGACAAATGGCAATGTTTTACGAAAATAATCTCCATACGATTTAACTTAAGACTTCTCATCAGGAAAGTATGTTAAAATGAAGGAATACTTATTAATTTTTATCTAATTTCATACGATATTGCATTTCAAAAAGAAAAATTCCTCGGCACAAATAAAAATGAGACTTACTTGAACCCTGTCCTTTTTGAGATTTACTAAACTCACCTATGGCTTTGATTTCCTCAAGGGATCATCAACAACCCAGAGAAAGTCCGAAATTTAGTTGCATATTTTTATCTTAAATACTCTAAATGGTTTTAAGGTCAATCAAAAGAGAATTCGACTTAAAATTAAGATTGGAATATTTTTCTCTTTTGGGATTATTAAGAAGCTCATACGTACTTAATGTTATGTTGTTAATAACATATATTTTCCCCGGCAGATTAAAACAGTCCACTCATCACCGACAACGTTTAACATCTGTACTTCAAAGGCAGGTTAAGAAAAACGCGCATGTATCCATTCATGGTGTATTATGGGGCAGCCGCTCCGCCAATTCTGATGGAGCTTATAAAAATTCAATTTGAAAATTGTCAAAGTTTAATTCTTCCCTAAGGTTTCCAAATGAAATAGTAAGGTTTTAACTAGAATTTCAATAACGGTTGAGTTTTAAAAAGATTTTATTAATTACTCATTTTTTTAAGCACTTCAAGGTTCGACGATTTTATAGAAATACTTCTTCCAGTATCCCAAGATGTAAAAAAGTACGAGCATCTGCAAAAACCTATAAAACTCACATATCGTATATTAGCACTATCCTAATGCAAACTATGTTTACAATTCGTTCATAATTTTACTTTTGTGCAATTATTGCAAAATTCGACACAAGGGGACAAACTTTGGAGGATCGACTAGTAGCACTCAGCCAACTTCTGTAATAATTGCGGATAACATCTATGCTCTAATCACGTGCAATATTCCTCAATATTTTATTATCTGTTCACACTAGTAGCACTAACACTCCGGTCTAAACATGTGAAAATTCTTCAAGTTATATCATTCCGTTCAAAAGTTACAGCATTATTTCGTTTATCTATTTCAAAAACACTGTGGGTCATTTCATTTTTTAAGTAATGATAAAAGCTTTGCCTTATGGTTATTGTTACTGATAAAAGGTTACAGTATTGGAAATTCCAGCTATTGGACACACAATAGTTTTGACTTAGATCAGAACTGTGTTAAATCACCCCTTGGCAAGCGAAAAATCAATATATTGTGAGATCATGATTTTGTCAAATGAATCCACAGTTTAAATTCAAACCGTCCGACTTTACATTCATATTTTTAACTTTTCAATAGCGTTGGCAATGAAGAGGTTTTGCGTTAATAGAAATGTTTTATAACCAAATTGAAATTTAAGGTGTATATAGTTTAAAAAATATGTATATTCTATTAACAAAAATAACAATTCTTACTTACCTTGTTCTTTCAGTGTTTGAACATCATGTAGAATAACTTAAGCAGCTAGTATTTCTTAAGCTCCAGAGCCAGGGTATTTTTTCTCTCGCTGTGATTTGATTCTTTCAGTGTTTGAAAATCATGTTGAACATCTTGAGCAGCTTGAATTTCTTGTAGTCCTTAGTCAGTGTAATTTCTTTCGCTTAGATTTTATAATTCACTTTATCAGATGGTTTATAGAATAGCATTGACATTTCTTCAATATCTGTAATTGGGTTATTCAATATGATTTCAATATCATTGTTGGTTCAGCGGAGTGCCGTTGATTTTTCCGTGAGACTATAATTTCTTGTAGTCCATATTAGGATTCGATTCTGGAACTGAGTCTTAAGCCCATCTGAATGTGCGAATTTTATTAAATGGTTAGATTTCGATATGAGGCTATTATGCGCTTATGTTTTACTAGTACCACTGGCCATGAAATTAGGCATTACCATTCTGATCGATAGAGACAAAATCTGCAATATTTAAAGAAGTAATAGTTAATTTAATGATTATTAAATATATTTGATTCCTGCAATTAGTTATCCATATCCTTAAAGATACAAGGGTGTCGCAATATGGTTTCCTTGAGAATATCATGTAGGTTTTTCTGCAGTCTACACTCAAGCTTGATTTTTAAGCCGAGACTTATATAAATCCACAGTTGACTTGCACACGAGTTATAAGTTAATCAGACCCAGGGAATATTCATTAGCATCAGAATACCAAAATTATTTTCTCAATATCTGTGTTGTCTTATTTAATTTGATTTCAATATCTGTGATGGGTGTGTTGTTGTTTCCATGAGGCTCATGTACATGTTTTAGCAGTATCACCAGTCATGAAATTAAACATTGTTTGTTCATCAGTAAAGCGTCAATCAATATAATAAAAGGAGTGAAAAATGGTACATATGCTCCTAAGAGTTAACAAAGAGTTGACTTATATGAGTGTGACGATATACGAATGTATAAATGTGATTACATAGCAATATAAACATATACATATGTACATATCTACGCATATACATATATACAGCGAAAGTGATATGATTAAAGAGTCCGAATGTTTTTGATTTTCTGCAGCCAAACGAAACATTTCAAGTTGAAACTATTCATAATGAAAACAGCACTACATAAGCGTGACTTTAAGAATTAAATGTCATTATATCCTAGAATATTGTAGACCTGTTCGTGAACGTCCTGTTTGTTATTACTTTTACTCCAAAAAGCTTTCCCGTGCTTCGAAAACTATTAAAGTTGCAAGCGAATTTAAGGAAGAAGAGAAAAATATAACTTTATTTAAAGCAAAAATGTTCCTGTGTAAAAGTAGTAAATTATAAACTTATGTCAGCTCTTTCAGCCTTCGAAAAAAGTTAAAATCCAGCGGGGTTGACTTAAAGCTCGTCCGAAAGTAACAATATTTATCTGAGCACAAATTAGAACGAAAGGATCGCAATGAAGCCTCATTCAAATTGATTCAGTTAAAGTCTAATTAGTTGGTGGGCTACACATGGAACCTGGAAACATTAACTTCATAAGTGGCGTACCCGTTTGGCAACGAAGAGTTCTTTGACACGTATGCTAGGGTCCATTAGTCCACAGAAGCAATGATCGTAACTCAACTGCTTAGCAAACTGTATCTAATATGGATAAGTCTTCAATACGAAAAAGTCAACAGGTTAAACATATCTGAAGAAAAATGTGAAAAGTGTGCACGGCTATCATACAAGTTATCACAGATTCAAATATGAATAAGAACATCCAGATTCAAGTCCGGGCAAGAACATCAAGAGTGAGAGATTAATCTCTTAGCCATGTAAAAGCTTCTCTTAAAAATGCATTAGCCGTTCGGTCCGGCAGAAAACTGTAGGTCCCGGTCAGGAAGTATATAATACTGTGAATACCTCACTGAGAAAAGTTTCCCGTCTGTTCCTTAGTGGAATGTTCTATGAATAATTTAAAGTCTGGAGAAATATCAAACACAAATTAAAAATTTAAACACAGCCACTCTATTACACAAAACGTGCTTACCTTGTTGTTCAATGTTTTTACATCGTATTGAATATCCTGAGAAGCTTGTATTTCTTGTAGTCCACAGTCAGATTTATTTCTATGACGGAAAGTTGATTCTACAGATCGTTTTCCTTTTACATTTCTTCTGAGTTAATCAGACTGGTATTGAATTGGTGCAACAGAAGACCGTTGAAATATCTGTAATTGGTATATGCAATAGGATTTCAATACCAGTATTGGTGCGGCGGAGTGCCGTTGATGCTTCCGTGAGACAATGATGGAATTTCTTGTAGTTCAAATTTAGATTTAATTCTATAAGACCTCATTTTTATAAGTCCATCTGAATGAGGCTGTTGGTGAAATAGTGCATCATAATAGCCTTGATATTTCCTCAATATCTGTAATTGGTTCCATTGGATAGGATTTGATTCTATAAAACCTTATTTTTTATGAGTCCATCTGAATGTGTAATTCAGTGTATCAGTGACGGCGCTGCGTCGTGGTTTTCGTGAGGCTAGTATGCACATCTGCCACCAGCAACGCCAAAAATGGAATTAAGTATTATCCATCAAATCCGATTCAAAGCAATAATCTGGAAAATAAGTAAAATTTAATTTAATGATTTTTAAATATATTTGAATTCTTCTGTTAATTGACGCATATTCGAGAGACAGCACCTTGAAATTTTGTAAGAATATGACTAAAGTTCAGTTTATGGATAACATTTGTTTAACCGCAGCGACAACAGCATTGTGTGCCTTATTTTAATCGTAAAAGTAAGACTTTTATGACAGATCCGAATTTAGGGGTTACGCAAGTTTAATATACAGGCGTCTGGAAACAAAAGGCAAGCTGCACAATATAGGGACCACGCAAAACAGAGACGATCTCAGGCATATATTACGACTGTCGGCATTACACTGGGGATAATGTATAGATGAGACAATATAGATCATACAAATAAACGAAAAAAATCGATTGTTCCCGAGGAGGCCTGCTAAAATGTGTGTATGTACATCCATTTCAAAAATTGTATGATAAAATAAAAAATTGGCAAAAATTTCAGGTAATTTAAAAACAAACTCCGCTTAACAATTTGCAGAACGAAAGGCATGTCCTAAACAAATTTCGTTTGAGTGAAATACTTATGGAATAACCTTATCAGTTAAGTGCTCGGGACTTATTAGATTTTTCAGGCTGATCACCGTCAATTGCGCAATTCAATAAATCTATTTCATTTTTTCTTTTCGCAGCAGATTTTTTTTATTACTCTTTTAATTGCTGCTACTTGAGCCCAGACAATGGCATCTCCTGGATCCTTAGTCACATTAAAGATTCCACTGTAGATGTTCTTTTCTAGATTTCTAAAAACAGCTTAAGGGCATCGTTAGGGTATCGTTTAGGGACGAACTTTTATGGACAATGGCATCCGTGAAGCTCAAACTAGTCACATCAAAACTACCAGCGACCGCATGCAAATTCTAATGTTCCGGTAACATTAGCTTCAGTATAATTCGTGTGCGTCGTTGTTGTACCACTGAATCCTACATCCAATAATTAATCAATTTTACTTGACTGAGCTGGATACTGAAACAAATCGACATCTTCTCCCAAATAGAATATAAAATAATAGGCCACTATTCACCATTTAAGACTTTAGACTTTATGGTCACCAATTCATCCTCTCCAAATGCTTTCAATAGTCGAATCCACTTTTTTTCTTATCAGAAGGTAGTGCAAATACAAACGAACATACTTACATTAAAATGCATGCATAGTCCTGCACTTATTTTTCAGTAATGCTTTTCTCGATCGTTCGCCAAAATAAAAAACTGTGAAAACGAGGAGGGTATATAGAGTTGCATATGCATGCAATTCGCTTCAACGAAGGCGACTAAACACATGCATATTGTGCAAAGGAGTTTTATGCATTGCAGCTTATATGACATGTATTTTGTTTATACGATAATGTCTAGCGTGAACTAGTCAAAAGTCAAAAAAACTTGTACAAACTTGTTTGTGATTTTTGTGGTCCATTTCGTACTCCATTTACTATACAAATTGTAATAGATTGGACGAAATTACGAAAACTGAACTTTTGTTTTCTAGTGCAAAGAGCACAGAAATTATGTCGCCAAAGTCAGTTAAATGAACATTAGACAATGGCATGATTTATTTTTCTGCGAAGGCAGTAACTGACTTTTGAAGTTAGCAGACGAAGTACCTTCTACAAAAAGTCGCTCTCCGTATGTGTAATTAAATAATAGCTGCTGCAATGTACACAATATGCGTCTATTTTTTCACGTTAATAAATTTTTGCACAACCGCATTTATACGAGGGCGGCCGCAAAAGTAACTGGCCTAACATAAAAAACCGTTTTTTGGAATTATTATTATTTATTTTTCAACATAATCTCCTTCCAACTCAATACACTTCATCAAACGTTTTTCAAGTTTTTTAATTCCATCCGTAAAATAAGATTTTTCAAGGCCTTCAAAACATGCCTCAGTTTCAGCAATTACCTCGCTATTGAACGAAAATTTTTTGCCACCGAGAAATTTTTAAATTTGGAAACAAGAAATAATCAGAAGGAGCTAAATCTGGACTATATGGTGGATGCGGAGCAATTTCAAATCATAATTCGGCCAGTTTTTGTTGAGTTAAAAATGCAGTGTGTGAAGGAGCATTATCTTGATGAAAAATAACTTTTTTTTTCTAAATGCGGTCGTTTTATCTTGATTTCTTCACTACTTATAGTTTTTCCTTTTTCAAGATAATCAATAAATATTATACCCCTTGCATCCCAAAATACTGTGGCCATTACTTTTCCTGCCGACTTAACAGTTTTCGCCTTCTTGGGACCATTTTTACCAGCTTCTATCCATTGTTTTGACTGTTCTTTGCACTCTGGGATGTAGTGATGGATCCATGTTTCATCAACAGTTATGAATCGGCGCAGTAACTCTATTGGATTACGCTGATTAATCGCTAAAAGCTCCTCGGAATTGGTCCAACGGACGATTTTTTGGGCAAAGTCAACAAACGCGGCACCCATCTTGCGGATAGCTTTTTCATGTGGAGTTCATCATGTAAACTACTCCAAACTTGTTTTTCGTGTATTTTAACAATATCAGCAAGTTCTCTGAGCTTTATTCGTCTATTTTTAGTCACTTCATTCAATATTTTTCTAATGTTTTCAATAGTAGTAGCAGTTTTCGGTCTTCCAGAGCGTTGTTCATCTTCCGTACTTGAACGACCCATTATAAATTGTTGAACCCAGGATTTCACGGTGGAGTATGATGGTGCATTATCACCATGAACAGAATCCAATTTAATTGTGGCGTATAACCTTTCATATAAAAGTGTTTAATTACCGCACGAAACTCCTTACTTTCCATTTTTCAAAAATTATAAAAATTGTTTACTTCAATCACCTGTAACAAAGAAAATAATCATTAAATATTTCAGAAATTTTGACAGATGGCTTATAAAAGATTGCTTTTAAAAAACAAAACAAAAAAAATTGCTAGTAAATCAGAAAATGTGCCAGGCCCTCGTAGTGTTTTAGAGGTTGATGAATGTTTTTCGTGTTAACGAAGGCTTTAATTTAATTTGCTAAGCAGATGACTAACGATCATTGCTTCAGTGGACTCTTGAAGTATTTGTTTCCAGGTTCAATTTGTAGCCCACCAACTAATTAGACTTGAATTGAATCAATTTGTATGAGGCTTAATTACGTTAAATGTCATTTTATTTACTGTGTTTGAAATCTGAAATAAATAAAGCCTTTCATTGTATCTTTTCGTAATATATAGATTTGGCAAACCTGTGCCAGATTATCTTTTTAATTCTTTTATTTTGCGTTTGAATACTGGACTTTGTTACTTTGGCAGTTGCTGCATTTTATATAAAAATCTAAAAACTTTAAAATCAAATAAAATTTATTGTAATAAACCAAAAACTTATTATCTGGAAAGGGAAGCCTGATTACATAATTTGTGATTGCTGTTGGTGTCACTTATCATTTGGTGATTATTGTAATTTTATATTTCTTTTGTTATTTTATATTTTTTTTTGCGTTCGCTGCTGCTCCTGAGTAGTAAACGATTAAATATGGGACTTGCAATGAATAAATTACGTATACTAAGTCTATTACCAAGTATAAGCATATTAATCTAGTATTCTACATAAATAAGAAAAAAAATCCTGCTTAAGCTTAATAATACGTTTTCACGTGAGTTATGAGGGAGTACTTTAACATGCAAGCTCAGAGTTTGTGACATACTGGAAGGCCCAGGTAGTAGTATAATTAATCGAGTATATCCTTACGATCACTATTCTCCTGCTACTAGTTACCTCAATGCAACTTGTAAGAAACTACTTTAAAGAAATGTTTTGACTAGATTCAGGATTTTCAATAGAGACAATATTTGAACAAAGCTAAGCCTTCATAGCGGAAAGGAGGTTGTTCATGATGTGAATGGATGTGTCTCGCTTCTAAATAATGTCAATAGACTATCGAGTTTTAAACACAATTAGCTGCCTCATTTTTTTTCTTTTCCTATCTATTATCATTCTTTTAACTAATTGTTCCATCTATTTTTTATATTTAATTACATTTAAAAGTAACTTGTTTCTATTGATCTCATCTTTGCAGCTTTAATCAGCTGCGTTGTAAGAAAATTTTAATGGAGTATATATTTAATAGTTTAAATAACGCGTGTATAACACTTATATTTTATGTTTGGTGTCCAACTTAAACTCTGTTTGCGACCATGTCGAGATAAACTGAATGTGGCTCTATTGAGTTTTTGAAATTAATATTCCCTTACATTTCAGAATTATTTCTGCATTTGATTAAATGTATTATAACATCCTCTGTTTTTTAAAATTCGTAATACTCAGTTTGCATTCCGAGATGGGCATAGTGCTACATCACTGTTATTATGTCTATCAAATACCGTGAGGAATGACGTGAATCATAATAAATCAATTGTTTTAGTTTCGTTGGATTTGTCTAAAGCATTTAATTCTATTTGTTTAAAAATTTTTGTTAGAAAGCTAAGAAATGAATTTTAATGTTCTAGGTCAGCTTGCAATCTTATAACGTCATATGTATTCGGTAGATCTCAGTTTGTAGATTTTAAAAGGAGGGTTTCTTCCAGCCTTCTTTCTCTGAGATCTGGTGTACCGCAGGGTTCAGTGTTAGGACCCCTTCTTCTTATACTTATATTAAATGTTAATTACCTATATGAGTATCTATGTTATAATATGTGTAGTTTGCTTCTATTTGCTGATGATGTCTTGCTTCTCTTTAGCTCTAATCGTAATATTCTAGATGTCCTAGAAAATAACATTTATGTTATCATTAATCGCATTTTACAGTGGGCGTCTTGTAAATCTTTATTAATAAACCCTTTCAAGGCTAGGGCACTTATATTTGGTGGTCATGGATCTGATTTGAATATATATTTAGGACAGTCAATTAACAATACGCAGAATAAAAGTATGGTTAAAGTGACAATATTCGAAGAGGATAATACTATTGTTGGATATGTGGTTGTGGTACAACAATATTATGATCCTCACAACAATAGTATGATTCAAATACAACCATACTATGATCCTCACAACAATAGAATGATTCATACATAAACATACTATGATCCCGCAACCATATATGATTCACATTCAACCATTCTATGATCTTCATAACCATTCTATGATCTTCATAACCATTCTATGATCTTCATAACCGTAGTATTATCCTCACAACCATAGTATTATTCACACTCAACCATAGTATTATCCTCACAACCATAGTATGATTCACACGCAACCATTGTATGATCCCTACAACCATAATATGATCACACACGATTATAATTTAATCCCCAATATAATTTATTAGAATTGGTTTAAGTTGTCAACAATAGATTTGAATTATGAAAATTATTCAAAAATACATTAAATACAAAATAACAGGAGTGATTTATTTCACGGTAGAAAAAATAAGTTTAAATAAACGTAAGCGTTTTTATCAAAACTATTTAAGTTATACAAAGCCGAAGCGGCTTGTTTAAAAAATTTTAATTTCAATAAAAATAGTTCTATTATTGCATTAGATCCGTACCAATAACATTTGTTCTAAAAAGCATATTTAAATGAAGAAAAATCACATTCATACAGTATGATTGCCGTGATCATATTATTATTAACATTAAACGCAAAACACAATACTTTTGTCGCACCAACCATATTTATATTGTAGCTATAACCATATTTTCATTTTTAAATTTGGCAATAATACTATTGTTACATTTTAACAATATTAATATTGCAGCAATTATACTCTTGTCAAAACTAAATTCAGTTAACAATGCTATGGTTGCGACGAACATACTTTTATTGCGAAAAACCAATTATTATTGCCGTGACCATGTAGTAACCATGTTTTTTCTTTGCGTGAAGAAACGTTGTTTTGAACCTTATATTGATTCAGTTCGTTATAAAGTGTATTGCATTCTACGAAGGTTATACTCATCTAATGTTTATTTTCCCTCATTGGTCAAATCAAGATTGCATCATGCCCTGCAAATACCTCAAATTCAGTATGGAATAGAAGTGGTGGCCGGTACGATTAGTTGCAATCTGTTAAATTGTTAACAGTGTTGAGCGATTTGTATAGAATATTCGAAGATGTGATCACATTTTAGAATATGTTAAGCATTTTTTAAGTGTTTTTGTAAATAGAGCTATATAAATTTTATAAATTATAGAAATTTGTTTCTGTTTTATAAGGTAATGAGGAGTAGGGTATCTACTTTGTTGAATGGTTTGTTAAATTTGTCTCTTTCTTTTAAGAATACGCAACTTATTTGATCCAGAATTTAATTTAACTTTTGATAGATCTTTCGTTATTCGAGTTGCCCCTGTTTGGAATCAATTGCCTTGTGAGTCTTTTATCGTTCTAACAATACCTTTCGTCTAAAAATGTTAAACGGCCAGGTAAAATCATCTGACGCATAAGTAAACTTTAATGAGATCTTGTTAATAATTAAATTATTTTAATTTTGTTGTTAACTGGGACTATTTCTGATGTTGTTTACAATCATGGTTTTTTGCCTAGAAGTCTTTTGTATTACTATATGAATAAATATGTCTGTTGAAAGCACGATAGCATGCAAACTAATCAACAATTTTTGAGAACAATTTTTTGAATATTTTTTTAACAAAACATAATCTTTTGTGGACAAGTAATGCGTAGTTGCTGGACATTTTGGCCTATGTGGTCCAGAAACTGACCAATTTCTTTTTCGCGCTTCAGTGGTTTCTAGTTTCCTTTTAAAGTCGTCGTAGGTGCTAAACACATTTACATGCCTCCAAACGTGGGGTAGTTCCCACAAAAAGTTGGCGTTTTCATACTTTTTCCAGACAAAAATAATGTTGATTTATCCTTTTGAAGACGTATGAATTCTAAATAATACATCAATTTTGTTGAAATCCTATTATAGGGCAACTGTGAGTTCCATTTTATGTTTTACATACAGCGACACTTTATGAATACAAAGTGAAACACAAATACATTTCCCTAAAGCCAGTTTTGCCAATATTTATTTACACACGTACAAACAGACACGTATGTTCTTTCACTGGAAAGTGATAAAATTTTCTCAATTGCAAGCAGTGCAGCTATTAATCGAAAAAAAAATTACTGCAATTTCACAGAATTTCTTTTCTAGTGTTTGACCCGTTTTTACATAAAAAGGCGATCTTAATACCAGGCTAATAATCCGTAAACTTTTTTTTGGAGTTTGGTCCCATGAAGATAAAAAAGGTTTTATTAAATTCAAGAAAATTTCTATATGGCATTCGCATATTCCAACGTAATTATAGTTTATGTAACTTCGATGGTTACAATTTTTGTACGGAAATTGACGTAAGAAATAAGCCAAAATTTAAATTACTTAATTTATTATGTTATTCACATATGCAAAATGTGAATGCCGTATAAAAGCTATTTTACAAACCTGTTTGGCATTTTGCAAAATAATTCACAATTTACATTTTCGTATAAGTAAACCAATTTGGTGCATTGCATCAATAAATCTCTCATCCGACAGTCCACGCCGATATATGTTTTGACGCTTTCTTAAAGGGAAATTTCATGCAGAGGCATTTACTTTTTATTATTATTCCCATGATATTTTTTTCTGCCGATTAATAAAAGAAAAGACAAGTGATGTGTGAAAAGTAGTAAAATTATTTGTCTAATAAGAAAAATAAAAATGCAGTGATTTGATTTGACGAAAATTTCTTCATTTAGCAAGACTTATATTAAAACAAAAATAAATCGACGACTAAAAAGAGAGCATGATATCATAGTTTTCACATTAACATGCATTTGCATATGCCAATAAAATTACAGTTTTCGTAATGTTATATAATCTAAATCAGTTACAATTTAATTTTGGATAGGCGTCCGAAATGAACCAGAAAAAATATCAAATGCACTCTTCTGACTTTTTGCAATATAATTCACTATAGACGTAGTATGACCAAAATGAATTTAAATTATACGCTGCGATACATAAAAGTCATCCGCCCGACAGTCAACGCTAATTGTGTTTTGCCGCTTTCGTTGAAGCGAATTACATGCAAATGCAACTCTGCATACACTTGTTTTTATTCGCAGTGTTTTAATTTTGGCGGGCGAACGAAAAAGGTAAAAGTACAGTAAAGAAGAATTAGTGCAGCATTGTGTATGCATTTAACTTCGCCGCATTTGCAAGACTTTCTCATAAGAAAAAGAAAGGATTGAATTACCAAAACCATTTTTAAAAAAGCAGGTGCTGACCACAAGTAAAGTTAAGTGTCTCAAATAGATGCTCATTCTTTCCTGTATCCAGCGCAGTCCGGTAAAGTGGATTCGGTTATTTGCGACGTACAAGAAGATGAAACGAATTGTTAGGGCCGCTAGGAGTTTGCAAGTGACATGTTTTAAGGGCGTTTTAAAGCGCATTAAAGTTCGTACCAAATCGATGAAACGACTCGTTTATATTTTTCTGCTCTACCAAAAGTACCAACTTACAAATAGCGAAAATCTGAAGTAAAATTTGGAAGAAATCACGTAGCGCCATACGGATCTAAAAAGGCCTCCAAATCGTAACCTAAAATGTGAGCACTCAAGTTGCAGCAAATTAAATGAGGGTGGAAATGTGAAATTATTTTTTCCGTTCTGACACACAGCAGCATTTCAAACTATGACAAAAAAAGTTCGACTGAAAAAAAAATTAATTGACTAAGGTCAACCTTAGAGTTTGGTAAAATTCCCGACTCTCAGGAGAAATTTATTTAGCACAAGCGTGCAGTCAAAAGTGTCAATTTCATGCTAGTTACACACAAGGCAACCGTCGAGAGCAACGTGTTGCAGCAAATTTCTGTTTATTCACCAAACACGTGCCATCAATCGAAACAACGTTCGCTTCATAATGAATATATTGCTGCAATGGTAGCCTCGTGTTCATTTAGCCTCATAAAGAGGTTCCATGAATGACGTATTTTGCACAAGATGAGGAAATGCCAATATTTAAATCAACTGAAACAGAGAGTTGAAGGACATTTCTAAAATTTTTTCTGATGCAGAAATGATGCGATCTATTGTTATAATATATGATACTATATGATATATGATACTCCGTTTATTATTTTTCCCACATTCAATGGTTATATGTCTAATATTGACGAAAACCCCATCTCATGCACATTAGCTTGAATTCTCCGCTCGAATTCCCCATAACACCTTTTGTAGTTGGAATCTTTTTGCCTACAGTATTGCAATTTGTTGTCCAATTAGATAAAGGTTGGGGCACAATTAAAAAGGTAGAGTTAGCTGACATACATTTTTTTTCCTAGAAATGTAAACTTTCAAAATTTAAATTTGACATAGACAATTCTTGGAGTTTGTAAAGCTAAATTTCTATATTAAACCATGGTACAATAAACGGAGTATAGTCACTAGCCCAACAACAACAAAAATAGTTCTCTAGATGATCAGTCAGTTGAGAGAATGCCAAAAATACATTTTTGTGAATGTTGGATACAAAATCTTTCATTTACAAACATCAACAATCGCCATTGTCAGATTTCAAAGTTGAAAATTAAAATCAACTGTTAGCATAACTCTACCTTCTTTATAGTACCATGCATTAAACATTCAGAAATAATATTTTTGTCATTTTCTTTCAAGGGCTAGTGACCATACCTTGTTAGTGACCATACCATACCTTGTTGTACTATGATCACGATTTTTTAATTTTATTACTTTTTAGATCGGCTTTTCATGTGAGAATTTGCCAAACTTCATATAAAAAATATTTTGTGTTTGTATATTACAATGAAATAAATAAAAAAATTATCAATCGTTAAATCAATTTCAATATAATAACAGATTACTCTAATAATTTTAACTATAGGTAACTATCTATCGTCAAGAGTCATTAACTTAATTTTACTCTTTAACAGATTTTGGTTCTAATCCACGACAGCCTGTTCTATGCACCGGATTGATTTTAAGGCAGTTCCTCGGCCAAGGGGTGACACTTAAGCACAAAAACTACCATAACATCATCATTGAGATTTATTTAATTTTGGACAACCATTGAAGAACTTAGGGAAATGTCAAAGCTGTTCTGTCGCACTGAATAATGGAAATTTACACAGTGCGATGAATTTCCATAAAAATATAAATTGAATAAACATTTATAATCATTAATAGCAACAACATTAATTGAATATAATTTTTTACTATGGACTGGTTTAGCTAAATAATTAATATTTTTGTAAAAAAAAATTTTGAAAATTTCAATTGAAAGTAGCGATATTTGATGATATTTGAACAATTTGTTACGAAATATTTTGAAGAACAAATAAATTATTTATTAAACAATTTTAAAGACTTTAAAGGTCCTATAAAGATTTATTGTATAGTAAATAATAAAGTATAATATATTTCGATTTTTCCGCTTTAAACAACCAAGGACTGCAAAGTGGCCTATAATCTCAGAATCAACCAAATACAAAAAATACCTGCAGCTCAATCTTTAAATACGCTATTCAAACAATGAATATCAATTTAAACACGTTTTTGTTATACATCCACTTCTAAATAAATATATTAATCAAACATACTAACATTTGAAGCTTTTTTTTAAACATTGGTTGTACACACTACTTGTAATTTTTATTCGTACCTTAATTAGATGGCTCAGCACTACCTTAAGTCTATATCTTCATATTCGCAAAAAAAAAAATTGTATATGGTTCAAGAACATTTTTAAACTGGCGGAAGTCCTTGTAGAAGCTATCCCATGTTGTGTAAAAAAATTTCAAACTCGAATTTAACTGTACTATGCTTACACTACTCTCTCGTCAAATAGTTTAAAATTCAAATGTATCTTTACTCCTAAGCGAAAATTTTGATATAGGTGAATACTAGGCTTTGACTTTCAAACCCTGCCAGCATTCAATTAAAACACGCAGCATAATTATACAACTGCATATAACAACTTCTTTTTTGACGATTTATGTCAATTCTCGTCTGGCAACACCATCTCGTGCGCTTTGACCAGAATGAACCTCTTTAAGAAATTTGAGTCTCTTTGCACCAAAATTAAAGTCTGGAAATGTGACATTTAAAATTCCATTGCGAAATTTTAAAGATATAAACAAGCTCCTGCATGCAAAAAGTGATGGTGCTGTTTTGGTTAATTTTTTAGTCTGCCCACCTTACAGGATACGAGATTTGAATTATTTGTTGCGGCCAGTGAGTCCCGAGATCAACTTAGTTTCGGGACTCACAGGAATTGAAGGTCAATTGGTGGTTGAACTGCAGTTTATCGGGAATGATGAAGCAAACGATCACGCCCGTGGTAATGTTTGATATGCGTGTGGGTACACAATGGAATTGCGCACGGATTTCTTAAATGCAAAAATATTGACGAGGGTATGGGTGGCCTTTAATACATTATAGTATATCGTGAGAAACGTACATACGAGGTACGGCAATAGTACGTAGTTGTACATTGTTCCAAGCGTTGGGAATGGAGGGTTACTCCATTCTTTAAAATCGCTTCGAGCCGGTTACTTTCAAAACATGAAAATGTATATATTTTTATTTCGTTGGATCATCTATGCGAACCTGCTCAAAATACTGAATTTAATTTTTGTTCAAGTCCAACACATGCTGTGCAGTCTATGCATAAATCTTCCTTTCTGGGAATTTCCAAACACCGGCTGCACAAAAAGGCTAAAAGTGGACAATTAACTTCGGCCTTACCATGTTATATATACCTTAAATTATGGATTATGTTCCGCAGTATTATAATCGGAACACCTACTAATCCCATGTTAAGTAGACATTAAATACTACAACTTTGATTTTTATCGTGGCCTCACAGTCTATGACAATTCTCGGATGAATAACCGAATACTATAACTTTATAATGACCATTCGAATACATTCGAATACATGTATTTTACATCGGGTGATCGATCAATCTAGAGTATTTTTTTTTTCAAAATAAAAAGTACAATTATTCAAATAATTACAAAACACATTTATGTCATTTATTTTCAGAATTTAATTTTCTTCAAATGTTGGCCGCAACTACGACTCAGGTTGTCCACTCTGAAGTTCCAATTTTGTTTGACTCGTTCGAGTATTTCGACAGATATGGCGGTGATGACACGCGTAATGGTGGCTTCCAAACCTGAATTGTAGCTGGTTTGTAAGCAACGACTTTGGACTTTACGTAGCCCCAAAAAAAAAACGTCTAAAGGAAACGTCACAAGATCTATGCCGTTGACCGGTCCAAAACGTGAAATTCCAAAACGTGACCTCTCAATAGATCCATTGTTTGAGCAGCTGCATGGCAAGTGACACCGTCCTTTTGAAACCAAGTGTCGTCAAGATTACGGGCTTCAATTTCAGGTAACAAAAAGTCAGATTTCATGGTGCGAAAGCGAGAACCATTCACGGTTACGCTCGGCCATCATCATTTTTAAAACAATATGAACCGATGATTCCACCAGCATCTAAAACGCACCAAACCGTGTTTTTTCTGGGTATAATGGCGCCTCTTGAACCTCTTCTGGTTGCTCTACAGCCCAAATCCGACAATTTGGTTTATTGACGTTGCCGTTAAGCCAGAAATGGACATCATCACTGAACAAAATTTTGGTCGAAAACAGCGGATCTTCTTTGAGCTTTTGAAACGGCACCACGCAGGAAAATCGTTAGGCTTCAATTCCTGCACGAGCTGTATTTTGAACGTTTCCAAACCAAAACCAAGATCCTTCCGTAAAATACTCCAAGTTGTTCCATACGAGAAGCCAAGTGGTTGAGAACGATGCCGAATCGATTCCTGGGGGTTTTTTACTTACACTCAGCTTATGCCGCTATGTTTTCAATACTTCGTGCTGGATGTTGTCTATTAGATCGTGTGGAAATTGTGTTTCTATGTTAGCCATGGTAATTCGAATAGTGAGTTCGATAGGCCAATTATGTCGACCATAAAATAGTACGAACAATTTCAATGAAAACATTGTCGTATTTCAATTGCAAGTCTACAGGCCTCGTAGAAAATACTAGAGCCTAAGTCTTTGACGAATTTGTACAAATATTACTAGACACCATCCAGCTATGCAATAATTCCAGCACATCATCAACCCTTGCTTGAAGTACATCAATAAATTGATGCTCTCCCTTTAACACTAGCTGAACATCATCAGCATATGCATAAGGAGTGCATGAGCTACCAAGACTATCAAAAAGGTCATTTATAAACAATGTAAACAAAATAGGCCCAATGACCGACCCCTGGGGCACCCCACTCCTTACCGACAAAACACACGATGAAAAACCGTTAACACTTACGTATTGCGTCCTGCCACTAAGATAAGAGCTTATTAAACGACAGGCGCTGGCTTCAAATCCGTAAAACATAAAAAGTTTGTCTATCAATAAACCATGATCAACTTTGTCAAACGCCTTCTGCAAATCAAGGGATATAAGCACACTTAGGCGCTGATTAGTAAAATTACTTCTCAATTCATCAGTTAAACCGGCTAATAACGCTGATGTATTCCTTTTATTGCGAAATCCAAACTGACAATCATTAAGCAAAGACTTTTCTTCTATGTACTCTAACAACTGTCGCTTTAAAATGTGCTCCATTATTTTGGATAAAATTGGCAAAAGAGAGATTGGCCTTAGGTTCTCCAGCGAGTCCGAATTTAATTTTTTCCTAATCAGAGTTATTTTGGAGCATTTCCATTGTACGGGAAATACTGACGTCATTACGATAGTGTTCACAAGATGCAAAAAATATCCTACAATGTAGGGAAAAACTACTTTAAAAAATTTCAACGGATACCCGTCGCTGCCAGCTACATTTGATGTTATAGCTGCAAATGCTAAATATAGATCATCCTGCGAAACACCATGAAACGAAAACTCTCCCATGCCTGAATACCTTTGAAATACTTCATCGTTGTCATTGGGGAGTTCCAGTTGATTCTCAACAAATTTCTCGTTGAGATCATCAATTCCAACATTAGCCAAGTGCGCAGTACTTTCAGATCGAGAATCTACCACCCCTCCATTTTTAATCCGCCTCCACAATTCTTTTGCATCTACTCCCTCCCTAAACAACATAGCATGAGCTTCCCTCTTAGCCTTTCTTACAATGGACTTAGCTCGGTTCCGTGCTCTGCAGAATACTTTCCATTTCTCATCGCTTCTGTCATCAAGATAGACTTGTAAGCCAGGTCTCTCAGTGAAAGATGATACGTTATTTGACGAGAATTGAACCACTCATTCCCGCCCGATCGCACTTTTCTCCTTCTTAACGGAAAAGCAGAATGAATATGGTCCAACCCGGCCATAAAAATATCCAATTGTTCATCCACATCTGAAGAAAATAGCATTCTAGAGAAATTAAAATAAGTGATTTTATCCAACAAAACTACACTATCAACACTACTATAGTCATAGAACTCATAGTATTCATTGCTTTGACGTCGCAGAGTTACATCTAAAGAAATATAAATAAAAGCATGCTTAGAGAAAGCGGGACAAAATACTTGATTCGAAAAAATAACATTATCAAGTACTGAAAGTAAAAAGTAATCAAGCAGAGATGTTGATTGATGATACTGATCGAAATGAGTTGGCCTAGCATTGTGGTAAATCGAGACATTCAGCCTAGAGCAAGCGCGTCTGACGGCCATCGACCGCGATACATCAAATAAGTTATTATTAAAATCGCCCATAATAATTATCTTAGAATATCGTACCAACAAGTGGCTTCTGCAGAAATTATATCCCGAAATGCAAAGGCTTTTCGATGATATAGAAGGCTTAAGCCACGTTTCACTGACACCAACAATATCTAAAAAAACTGTTCTCCACAACGTTTCTGATTTCTGATAGTTTAGAAGATCTGGGATTTATACTAAAGCTTTGCGTATTAAAATGCGCAACATTTAAATTAAACTGCAAGCTATTAAGCTGGGAACGTAGAAGTTGATTATCATGTACTATATTACCTAATTCACTATTCATATCTTAAAGATCTATTAAATATAAGAAAGTAACAAATTAGTTCAAGTGCTCATTGTATCCCAAAAAATTAAAAAAAAAAAGTTTAAGACAAAAACTGCACGGCAGTTAAATACTCCTAACAAATTTAGATAAACTTAACAATGGTCAAGTCAAGCCGGCAATGTATTCGATTCATGTTCGTCCGTCGTGGGCTGGCAAGAGCACGAACTCGGCCGACATATTAAGCTAGAACCCTGAAATTGTGCAGTCCTCTTAAGAGACTAAACGTATTTCAGTATTTCCTCAACGGTGGAAGGTTTATAAGATGCCGTCTGACAGAACTTAACAATGCTTTCACTTGATTCATTTGTTTCTTTATGACAGGCTTTAAATAGGAACTGGAGCTTGTAAGTGATCTCACCTTTTTTCGATATTCAATTCTTTTACTAAAAAATTGCTCTACCAATTGACTTTTTTTTGGGTAGAAGTTCGTGTTCGGAACTGTACTAAATACAGCCTAATCCTAAGGAATCGGATAATGTTAACAGTGTCTTTATGAACTTTTTAACCATTATTTAACAAACAATTTTAACCTTTGTTATACTCAAATACATATTTCTATGCGTTACTTCTTCTAATACGGATACCATCATTATCAAAATTAATGTTTTCAGTTTACGGTTAAAAGTGACAACAATTCAAAAGTAGTCAAGATCGAATTCACCTGATAACTTAAGACCTATTTCTTTGCTTGCTATCCTGTCAAATTGATTGTCCGACAGAACGACAGAAGTATCTCTGCTCTATTAATTGCCCTTGCTGACTCAATCAGGAAGAATAATCATAATAAAAAAGTGTATAGTTTTGTCTTCAGACTTAGAAAAAGCCTTCGATTGAAATTGTTGAAATTTTGATAAACAAATTGCAAAAAGGTTATAGACTTGGGAAAAGTGCATGTAGTTTCATGCTATATTATCGTCTGTTTTGTCTGTTAGGAGAAGGTCCCTCAGGGATCAGTTCTTGGTCCAATTTTGTTTATGATTTTTATTAATGACTTTTTGGTGTACACCATACTTTTTTGCTGAAGAGTTTTAGCTATTATTTTGCGGAAAAAAAGAATTTGGATTACAAGCCAAAACGGTTTATGTTTTTAAAATAATGAGCGTATGGATGTCCTTCGACAAGCTTAGTAATAATCCTTCTAAAACAAAGACAATACTGTTTTCATCACCATCTTCAATCAACCTAGATTTGCAATACAATGGTGTTTGGGAAAAGTGCTGGAGAACAAATGTTGCTCTAGTTTCACACATGGTCAACTATACGAGTACAACACCAATTAAGTTTTACCTCGTTGCGTGAAAAACAAAACTGATTTATGGCTTAATTATGCCAAATATTTTGTACTGCATACTAGAACTACTCAAAGTAATATTAATATAATAAAGGCAGTGCTTCATCGAGTTATGTGCTATTTATATTCTGATAAAACGTTTGCTCACATATCGCCTATTGTGAATGACTTTTTGGCTGTTTTTTTTGTTGAATTTGTACACCTTTGGTTGCTATCCTTTTTTACACGATATACAAAATTCAATCTCCTTTGTTGCTAGCAAATTCGTTTGTATTCAGTCACTCCATTAGCCACAGGCAGTTAATTATTCCGCTTATGGATCGATCATTCCTCGTAAGAGTTTTAAAACGTTTCACTTGTCTTCCATGACATTTCGTAAATATTCAATGGAACAAATTCGCTTAAGTACAGAGTAATGATTTCTTTTTATTTTTTGCTTAGTTTCTTGATTATCACTTATACGAGGGCGACCGCAAAAGTAACTGGCCTAACATAAAAAGAACCGTTTTTTTGGAATTATTATTATTTATTTTTCAACATAATCTCCTTCCAACTCAATACACTTCATCAAACGTTTTTCAAATTTATTAATTCCATCCGAAAAATAAGATTTTTCAAGACCTTCAAAATATGCCTCAGTTTCAGCAATAACCTCGCTATTGGACGAAAATTGTTTGCCACCGAGAATTTTTAAATTTGGAAACAAGAAATAATCAGAAGGAGCTAAATCTGGACTATATGGTGGATGCGGAGCAATTTCAAATCGTAATTCGGCCAGTTTTTGTTGAGTTAAAAATGCAGTGTGTGAAGGAGCATTATCTTGATGAAAAATAACTTTTTTTTTTAAATGCGGTCGTTTTATCTTGATTTCTTCACTCAACCGATCCAATAATGCACAATAATATTCATTATTTATAGTTTTTCCATTGCCCGCTATACAACTAAAAGGATCGAGTGTAATAAGGGCATGATATTCATTCTAAGCTGTTGGTTCAATAAATTGTATAAAAATATCGTGGACGCTGCCCAATATGTAGAAATTATCCAGAATATTATGCTGGCAAGTATAGAATATGAAATATCAGTAAAAAGAATCTTTCAACAGGACAATGTGTAGTGTGCACCTAGATAACCATACAACGACATCTATCAAACATTCAGGAGTTGAGCTAGCCTGTCTATCTGGTAACACGAAAGACCTTGATTTAACATCTGAAGAGGGATAATGACGGACGGAAAAATTTACAGTACTAAGTTGGGCGATATATCTGGCCAAAAAGTCAGACTTTTACGCATGTTTTTTAAACGATATTCTCACACCAGCTATGAGCATACGTACTGCGAAGAGAATAAAATAAAAAGATTTGTCTGGCTTTGGAACATTCTGGTGATGGTAGTCTAAGGAAGGAAAAGATTAAAAAATAATCGAAAAAAAACGCGGAGCATAAAGTAAGAATACAAAATTCCATAGCAATTAGTAAAGAAAATGAAAACTGTGCCATTATAATTTTTTTTTTTATTAAAACAAAGACGAAAACAAAAATCTATGAAAAAAGTGAAAATTGAAAAAAATATAATGGGAGCAACAAAGTTTTAAGGAAATGGGAGAAAACAAGCCATGAAAGTATTTCTATTTTGCCAACAGCTCTCACAATTCTTGGCATCCCACAAATTTAAGTGGTTTAATGTGCGCAAAAATTAAACAAACTTAAGGCTCATGACTGCTGGTAGTGCTACCAGTACAGAGATCTAACGTGACCAAAGCAGACCTAACCTCAAAAGAGATACGTATAACCCTGATGTGATGCAAATAAAAATAAACAATTAAAATAAACTAATAAAAGTAGATCAAGTAGTGCTTTGTCGCCATGAAAATATAAAGAAATATCGTCTAAAACAAAAACAAATCTTAAAATAAAATTCGTGCGGAACCTTCAACGAAGCAGAGGATCAATCCTGAAACTACAAATTGACGCAGTTTGGAACGTCCTCATTGAACGAAATACACCATCAAACAAAGCCAGCTCTAAATATGTGTCTAGATAGCAAGTCAAACTTTAGATTAAGGCCAGTACTTAGTAGGGACATAAATACTGTTACACACGTTTTATGCTGTAAAATAAAAAGTACTGAATGTTTTTGGACCAAATATTTTTTAATATATATATATCGATATTAATTGTATCCAAAAAGAATCTACTTATTCGAAATGTCCGCCTTTTGCCTTTACACACGCCATAAGTCGCACTGGCCAATCGTCAATAGCTACACGCACCTCGTCCATTGGAAAATTGGCCACAGCTCGATCCAAAGCAGTCTTAAGAGAGCCAATGCCGGGGTATCTTTTGTGACAAACCTTGTCCTCTAAAACCGTCCACAATTTGTAATCCAATGGGTTCAAATATGGACTGCCTGAGGGCTATTCTGCAGAGGAAATTTACGCTGGCAAATTGTTTCAAAGCCAGGCCTGGAACGTTTTAGCCTTATAGGCCGGCGCAGAATCCTACTGGAAAGTCCATGGCTGGTTTTGGAACAAGGCATTTTTAAGAGACTTCACAACAGCTTCCAAAACGGTTTCTTGATAAACTTTGGCCGATGTTTTGACTCCTTGTTCGCAAAAATGCAGGTCAGTGACCCCATCGTAAGAGACACCCCACCAAACCATGACTTAAGCTGGGTGATGACCCTTTTCCACCATTGGGATCAGTTCAGATGCTCGAATACACTGATGTTGTTCATCGATAAACAACATTTTTCTGTGCAAGTTATCAGCGTGCTTCACTAAAAAAAGTTTGTATTTTTCAATCCTATTTTTTTTTAAATCTGCAGTCAATAAATGTCCTGTACGTCGTTTGAAAGCCCCAAGACTTTTTTAATGATTTGACTCATGGACTTTTGCGTGATATTCATTCACGGGCCATGATCATTCTTGATTTAACGGCTTTGATGACATACGGTGTTCGAACAGAGCGTGGGCGGCCACCGGTGGCGGTCTTTTACATCTCCAGTCTCCTGAAACAGTTTTATGCATTGGAAGACGAACATGCGGCTAATCCCTAGTGGCCGGAGCGTTTTGAAAATATCGCTTTTTCATTTCACACTTATCTGGCCACTCCATGAAGAAGTTAAAGCAATTTTAAAATCCCGTTACAGACTAACGCTATTGAGGTTAGCTTTCAAACCCCATATAACATTAACGGGGTATGTTCAGTTCTACTATTGAAATGGGTGTGTTCAATGTTGTAACAGTATTTATGTCCCTACTAAGTATATGTATTATTTACTATATTCAATATTAAATTTGAATATTTAACTCGTAGTGAATCGTTAAATGAGAATATTGCTTAAAACTTATGACGAATACGGTACCTTCTGGAACTAACAAATTTAGAAACATCGGTTTCAGTGCAGACTAGTAAGGTGAACGAATTCAAACGTAGACAAAGAAGTAAAAATAGGCCCCGATTCGTCTTTAATGGGGAACTCTTTAAGCAATAATACCTGATTAATTATGGAAAAAAACTTTAGAAAACGCGGAAAGAGAAAATTTATGTATTCACCTACGACTTTAGGCCCAAAAATGCTTAAAACGAATGTAAATGGAAAATGCATATGTACATTTGTACATACCCAGTAAACAAAAAATATAAGTATATGGACTAATCCAAAATCGAGGAATAAAGGATTAATGACTTGTTCATCCATTTAGAGTAATAAGCGAGCAATCGAAACGTTTTTATTATGTTTTGCTCAAAAATTCGTCAAAGTTAGACAAAACAAAGTTGGTGCCTCGCTTATTACTCCAAATAGATCAATAAGGGACGCATCAATGCATTTTTTGCATGTTTTTTGTTTGACATAACTGTTGTTTAACTGAGGTTTCATCATGTTTTACTGATGTTTTCGTCATGTTTGCCCATATACTCCGTTTATGCTCTTTTAGGAGATAAAAAGGATTACTCCCCTTGTCCTCCTTTCTGTGATCAAACGAAGACTCCTTTTGTACTCCATAAGGAGCTCAAAAGGAGTGGTCGCTTTTGCGGACATGCAGCATTAAAAAGGATTACAAAATGCATGAGGCTCGGAGTTTAATGGAGTAATCCATTTCTCGCAAAGGAGCGATACAAGATTAATGGTTGGATGATCTTATTTTTTTACTGGGTAAGTATTACTGAAACGATTCCCAAATACACAAGTTATACACTGAAATTTGATTGAAATGAAAATATTTTAAATTAATATCCGGGATTAGAATTTTACAGAATAGACATTTTATACCTCCCAACAAATTTTTGGTTTGTACATCTTACGTTAACATTTTTTGTTTTCTTTTCAAGAATCCATTTTACTAAAACTCATGTTGAGATAATTTTGAAAATTGACCACTTTCCAAGGGACGGGTTTCGAGAATTTCAAAGGTGAAGTCTTAGGTATTTGCCACTATAATCAATTAAATATGATTTACTTTTGAATTTATAAATTCGATCTTTTGAATTCGATTTTGGAATTTATAAATTCGATCTATCTTAACGTTGAATGGTGGTACAAATAGGACACGCAGTTATCCTAGTCTAAATTGGTATCCTCATTTATACTACTTTAATCTAGTATGCATTTTGGAGAACTCCGAAGGGAGTATAGTAAGAATAGAATTTAGTATAGTAAGAATAGAAATCAAATACAGTTATTGTCATGAATTCGAATATAAGAACTAAGATTAAAAAATAACTGGTATTGTGAGAAGACGAATAAAATTTACGTATTATGGTATTATGGTTGGGGACGGGTTACATCTGGTTTGCAAATTCCATCTAGCGCAATCTGCAGTAACAGTCGTCTGGGGTTTAGTTTTTCTACGTAGTTTTGCGTAACAATCAGCTGATTCAGTCAGCAACTGCGAAGTCTAATTTTGTTTGATAAACTGATATCGTTCTTAGAAGCTTCCAAGGAACCATAGCGCCCTCTAACTCTAGTCGGGTCATTATTTTGTCACATACGCAGACGGATGCCAAAGGGGCAGTGGCCGAGCCACAGGGTCGACAGTAACATATAATCCCAAAACACAGCTGACGATTCGCCAAAAGATAACGAAACTATTAAAGTTGAGGAATGACCTGCACAGTCTATGGATCTCAATTCTGTGAAGAATTTGTGGCTCGCAAGAGCTAAGATAAAAAATAACTTTGATCAGTTATTAAAGATGCATGGGCAAAACTATCTAGCGAAAGGTGCGAAGGACTAGGTAATTCAACAAAACGTCGCTGTTAAGCAGTATAAGTGCTTCCATGAAAAGGAACAGCTTCCATGAAAAGGAACAAAATATTAGTTTTCATGTAATAACATTTTATAGCGTTTATTACTAAAATATAAATTCATTTAAATTTAATTAAATTCTGAACTTGGTCATATTTGTAACCACTGCTTTTTTGTTTGAACCGACCTATTTCTGAAAAAAAAAAACATTTTTTATGACAAGATCGCAACACTTTGAAATTTTAGTTATCTTCAGGAGTTAACATGATAAACAGATGCCATTATAAAATTAAGAATAAAGGCAGGAAAATAAGTAATTGACAACCAGAGAAGCGCTACCTCCGAGAAACACCTTAACGACGACATTTTTGTTTATCCACAAATTCTCCGGCTATGGCTCTCACAAGATACATCGTAGACATATTAAAACATTTAACGAAAGATTCACCATACAACATAAAATATGACTTGACAACGAACGTAGTAGTTGATGATGACGAAGAAGTACTGATTTCTTTTGACGTGGTTTCGTGGATAATTCGAAGTTTCTGAAAACCCATACACAAACACCCAAAGAAGTTAAAAATTAATAAATATCTCCATTTAGGAGACGCGATATTTCAAATACGAAAACAAAATTAATGGACAACTTTAAGGAATGCCAATCAATGGGACCACTGGCATCCCCGGTTATATCAGATATCGTAAAGGAAGAATTACCAGACACCTAAAATGTTAACCAAATACGTAAACGATTTATTCGCTATTATTAAGAAAAAAGGATGTGGATGACACTTTAAAAAAACTGAACAGTTTCAAGACTTCAGTTTACGAAGTCTTGAAACTGACATATCAATTTTTGGACATGACAAAGTCGAAGTTGATAAAGAAGATAAATCCAATCTAATTAACCGAATCAAGTGCAATAGTGACGAATCTGATATATGCCAAAAGGTATACATATATCGAAACTATTAAAAACAAATGAATAAAAACTAGGCTTTTATCCCATAAATCGGGCCAAAAGGCAATTCATAAATGACTTAAGCAAACGACAGCCCTATTAGCCCACTGTACTACGATCGAGCAATTAACCCAATTTTGGCAATGTAGATGTGTTAGTAGAGGTTACTTCTGAAAATGCTTGCATTATTGACGTTCCTGCGAAAAATAGATTAAATTACAAAACAGTCACTGACTGACAAGTATTCTCAAATTTAGCTACTTTTTCAACAAACTCGGACGGCAAGTTGACAAAAGATTTTGTAGAGAACAGTAGGACTTTTAATGGTTTAATTCAAATACACTCCCGCTCATCTGAATAGTAGTGAAATGAATTTTTTTTTAAAATTATGTCGTTTATAGACTAGCCTATTGGAAATTATTTTATAAAGAAAAAAAATATATTCAATTTTAGGATTACCAGATTTGGTAAATCGCTGAAAAATGATGTATTTTTTGGGGTCATCAGAATAGGTTCGGGAGCAAAAAATTAATAAAAACATAAAAATAAAATGTTTAGTCATATTTTCACTTACAATCATAATAATTAGGAATATTTTGAACTTAATTAATAATGGGTACTCCCGCCCTTGTTTGAAATTGCTTTATAAATTCGATTTGAAATTGAATCATATAATTTTTTGATATATTGAAGAGAAATTTCAGCCCAGGCTGTTTTTATACCACGTAATAAGCACTTCTTATTCTTAAATTGTCTACCGGACTCGTATACTTTTCGTGACAGTATTCCCCACACGTTTTCAATAATATTCAGGTCTGGAGAATATGGCGGCCACTCCAATAATGGCCCATTTTGGCTCCTCATCCACTGTTTTACGACCCGCGCAGTATGAATGGGAGCATTATCATGCTGATAAGTCTACGTTATGGGTCCAAAAATGATAGAGAAGTACGGAAAAGCCTCCTAAATTATGGCTTTGTAGCTATTCGCATTCATTCTAGATGTGAGAAATTGCAGATCACATGTTTTATAATAGGAAATGGCTCCCCACACCACCTTTACAACTATGATGACGAGCCAAATGATGTTCTTCCTTTCGCAAATCATGGAAGTAGTAGTTATATCCATCCGGACCATCTAAATTAATTTTTTTTTTCATCAGAAAAGACTACACAAGGAAGCAAGTGAAGTCTTGCTTCCTTGCGAGTGCTGTTAAGCGGTGGCTTTTTCATTAGTTTTAGTCGTTTTAAGTGACTGCACTGCGAATAACACGTTTTACTGTAGCCAGACTAGCACTTACATCAGTTGTTTCCTTTATTTTTGAAGCAAAATCATGCGAGTCAGAAGCAGATCTGATGATGGCTCTCCTTTCATATTTTTTCCATATTCTGATTCATTCCGTAAATAATTGTTGACAACATTTTGGCGTCGTCCAATTTTTGTTGCGATAGACCGATGATTTAGGCCACATTCACTAAAGGCTTTAATTTTGCCCTATTCTTTGTCCGTCAATGATTTACCTCGACCCATTTTTAAATTAAATTATGCCAAATACTTCAAAAAGTAATAATTCAACAAATTATTATGCTTTTGTCTACCTCTCACCAAGAAAAAATGAAGGTTTTGCTTACGAACCTATTGTGATGAGCCAAAAAATTGCTATGATTCTACCGAAGAATAAGATAAAAACAATGCAAGAAAATAACGGTTGATTTTTACCGTTAGATTTTTCTCCTAGTTGAGTGTACATATATATCTCGCAATGGACAGAAAAAAATTTGGTGTGCATTGTTAATAATGGGAGATTTCAACATTGATTGGTTTGGAGGTAGCACACATAGAAAGAGACTTGAGGAAATAATAAGTGATTGTTATGTTAAGCAAGTTGTAGTGGAACCTACAAGAATTTTGAGTACCACATCATCACTAATTGATTATGCCTTGACAAATATAGAGAATATTTCTGTTAAAACTAATGCCGAATTGAAAATAAGTGATCATGAAACATTGCAGATCTCTATACCACTAGAAAAAGAGTTAATTTTGCAAAAACGAAGAAAATGCAAATTCTACGATTCAATAACGCTGTCTGGCGAAACAAACTACTTCAGAGCAACATCAATAATGTATCAGCAAGTACTCCGGTTAACGATTTTACGAACCTGTTAGTTAATGGATTTAACTGTATTATAAATTTCATGATAGTATACAAAAATATTAAAATTGTTATTCAAATCCTTGGTACAACAATGAATTGCGACAATTGAAACGGTAGAAAGTTTTATGCCAGTATGTCTGGCTGTCTGGTTCAATAATGATTATTATTGGACAAATTATAGTCTGGAGAAATCAATACAGAAAACAATTAAACGTTCAGAAAAGTAATTACGTCAATAGATAGATCAATGAATGCCATAATCAAAAGGACATGCGGAAACTTTAAAAAAAACTAGTAATGAAAAAAGAGGATGTACAAGTTCGGGAAATTGAATATAACGGGAAAGCAATACACAAAGAGGTGGAAATAGCTGAGATATTAAATTCGTTTTTCATAAATAGTGTAAAAGAAATATCTAATAGTATCACTCATATACAATATGAAAATATTATAAGCGTGGACCCGGAAATAAAATTTAGTTTTGAATTATTGAGTGTGGCGGAATTAAAGAGTACTATGAAATCGATGAACAATAAGAAGGATCAAAATAAGCTTTCAGCTAGAATGCTATTAGACAATTTTGATATATTGGGAATGCATCTACAACGTGTAATTAATGAATCACTGCTAAAGGCATTTTTCCGGACTGTTTAAAAGAATCGTGCGTCGTTCCAGTAAAAAAGTACAAAACACAAAGAATCCTAGTTAAATAAGACCAATCAATATGCTATCAACAATGAGCAAATTAATAGAAAAAGTAGTGTACTCGTATAATCCATTAAATAAATATTTTGAAAACAATAACTTACTATACAAAACGCAGTCTGGTTTCAGAAAAAATCATAACTGTGAATCCCTATTAAATCTTGTTGTGTCACAGTGGAAAATGAATATCGAGCAAAAGAAAGTAATAGTAGCTGTTTTCTTAGATTTAAAAAGAGCATTCGAAGTAATTAACAGAGACATTCTACTTGAAAAACTAAAAAAATATGGAATAGAAGGAGTTGAATTAAATTGGTTTAAAAGCTATTTATGTAACAGATCACAAAGAACTAAATGTGGAAATTGTACTTCAAGTAAAAAATTCATCACTGCAGGAGTTCCCCAAGGAGCAGTATTAGGAACTCTGCTTTTTCTTATATATATAAACGACATGGAAAACATTTTAAATAAAGCTAAAGTTTGTATGTTCGCGGATGACACTCTTCTATACATTGTTGGTGAAAATCCGGAAAAATGAGTGCGTAACCTAAATGAAGAATTAAAAAATGTCGAGAAGTATTTACAAATGAACAAAATTAAACTCAACACCAGTAAAACTAAATCAATGATAATAAATGGCAATATAAATGAAAATATTTTAATTGAAGGAGTGGAAATAGAAAGATTTACTCAAATAAAGTATTTCGGAGTAATAATAGACAATAAACTGAAATTCGAGGAACACTTTAATTACGCGTGCAAAAAAAATATCAAAAAAAGTATCATTTTTACAAAGAATTCGTCACAAAATATCAAAAATTACAGCTATAAATATCTTCAACACGACCATAAAACCCCATTTTGAATATTGTTCAACAATATTGTTTCTGGGAACTGCACAAATGAAAGCAAGACTTCAAAAATTGCAAACCAAAGGCATGCGATGTATCTTAAGATGTCACAGACTGACGCATATATGCGAGATGTTGAGAAATCTGCAGTGGTTATCTATAAATCAACGACTAATAATGAACGCCCTTATATTCATATACAAAATTAGAAATGGATTATTGCCTAGCTATATGCGGGATTTTCTAGTATATGTAGCAGATACACAACCCTATAATTTAAGAAATGCTACTGATTTTAGACTTACATTTGCTTCAACCAACTTTGGTCAAAATTTACTGTTTTATAATGGTCTTAAAATTTTTAATGAATCACCTGTAGAATTGAAAAGTTAGAGTAATTTATTTGTATTCAAACGGAAAATTGTTTTATATGTTAAGCAAAATTTTTAATGTAAAATTCAATTATTACTTTGTTCACTAATGTTACAAAATTGTAAAAAAAAAATAGCACTATTGCTAAATAAATCAAATCAATCAATCAATCAATAACACAAATTGAAAAATCCAACATTTCATGTTTCAAAAACTCCAAACCTATTCAGCTGAGCGGCAGTGTATAATTATCAATGTTTTATGTTAATATAATTTGTGTAATTTATATATTTTTGTTAGATCTTCGGAAAATGACTAACGACAACAATTGGTTTTATTACGCACTCGGAGCCAAACGATAAAACAACAAATATTCATTGCAAGGGTCGACAATGTCACACAAAACCAAGAATAAACTTAACAATTCGTAGGACAAAATGATAATTTTTAGTCAAAAAGGACTACTCACATGCAAGAATGTTTGAAAATTGTGGCCTAATAATAATAAATAAATGTTATTCTTATGTATTTTTAAAATGCAAAGAGTGGGGCGACTTAATATATGACGGGAGGAACACATTTCGATAGGCCTATATGAAAACCCATATAGCCCAATTTTACTACGATAAGTTATAGCAATTAATGTTCTATGATTCATTTAAGCTAAATCAAATCTAAAGTGTTTTCTCTAAAGCCCCCCCCCCCCCCCCCTTGGCTTTCAATCGGACAGGGCTATATCAAAAGATTGAACAATATGGTAGAACAATATGGTTCGTGTTCAAATGGCACTAGGTGCCATTTGAACACGAACCGATTGAATTTTCGGAGGACCCGTGTGTAAGTCCGTAAAATAATAAAGGACTCCAAGCGTGTCCTAAGTAAAAGGACGTGTGTACAAATTATTTACCTAACAAAACAGTTTGTAGCCCAACTCTGCAAATTTGATCCGCAGTGCAATTAGGTTAGACAGTTTCCCATGGAACCTAGAAATATTGAAATCATATGTGGTGTACCCTTAAGCAACGTTGTAACCATGACATATGTATGCTGGATACTTTCGTCCACTGACCCAATAATCGTTCCTAACCTTCAAGCAAATACAGATCCAATTTTACAGATATTTGTAGGCTGGCTTACTTACTGTCATTTGAGCGATATTGCGCTTTAAAGAAACACACAGAAGGACAAAGACACGGAAGGACGGAAGGCACGCAGCAGACGGAGATACGAACGGATGGACACATAGACCGCCAGGTACACGTACGGACATGGCTAGATCATTTTGAACCAAAAATAAAAATACTTTATAGGGTCTCTTATCGATATTTTGTGGAGTTGCAAACGGAATGACAAATTGAGTATAAAAAAGCATCTGTAAACGTCATTAGTTACTTTATAAAGCCGTGTGTATACCACCTTACAAAGCATTTCCACAGCAGTTCCTTTCCAAAGGTTTTGTATTTGCAAATTTGTTTCATCCCTATCACGATTTAAGCCATTACATTCAAATGTTATCAAAGAAGTTTGAATCTAGATTTATTAGTTGGCCAGTTAAGTGCTTCCACTACAGTTTAGCTTGATGTGTGTAAGCGATGGTCATTATGACAAGAATTGTCTTATCGCTAAGTATTAGTCCCAAATCAAATTTTTATCACAAGGGATACTTCATTATTCTGTATATTCAAGAACATCTACTAGTTCATCATTTTGTCAACAGTTACTAGAGCAAATTAGTTTCAAGTCATTTGTGACAATAAATTCGAATTTAGCATTCTGTGACTGTGAAAATCCGCCGACACGTATGGTAGAATTTGAAAATATATGACCTCGTGAGCATAAATTCGATTTGATTAATTGTTAGTGCAACTAGTAGAGAACTAGGCCAAATAAAGACATTTATGTAAATGATACCTAAATCAATTCACTTACATTGACCTTTAATGTAAAATTTTCCGAAAATGAAGCTTTGAAGCGGACCTTAGGAAATCTATTGAGGTTAACTGGAGACACATTCGTAAATTAGATCAGTATCACTTAAATGCTGGATGGCTATTTATCTGAAATAATATTTAAAATTTTGTATTAGTAACCTTGATTAACAAATCGCCCAAAATTAATCTAGTGGGTATCTTACTGCATCCATGAATGATGTATTGAACAAGATCAGTGTCATTTCATCACCAGGAATGGCAAATTTGCCAGTAATTGCTTTATAGCCAATTTCAAAGGCTCTATGGAGGACAAAAACAAAACACTTTCGCAAATAAGAACACTAGTATTAAATACTAGAATAAAATATTATTGTTAACAGGCCATTTGCCGGAATATTTTTCAGAATATTCAATTAATCTTCTCGAATAACAAATTTGCTTCAAAATTATCAAAAGCAGATTTTCGTACCTCCATGGAGGACAAATAAAATCTTTCGCAAATGAGACTATCGTCAGGATATAGATACTACTAACATATGTTAGGGCTCGAAGACAGTTTGTCTAAATATATTTCCAAAATATTAAATTCGTAACTTGGACTATCAAATTTGTCGAAAATGGCTTTACAGCGGATCTTAGTAAATCTATTAAAGACAACTGGAAACACATTTGTAAATCAGACCATTATAATGCTGGAAGGCTTCTGTCTGAAACAATTTTAAGAATATTGTATTAGTGACCCTAAATATCAAATTTCCAAGAATAAATCTATGGGTGCATTAATTCTTGGTTCCATGGATGATAAATTGAGTAAGACCAGTGTCAGCTTGCTTCTACTTGTATTAGATGCTAATGCTAAAAGGCCCTTTGTCTGAAATAATTTTAGAATACTAATTTCATCACCTGGAATGGTAAATTTGCCAGAAATTTCTTTAAAGCGAGTTTAAATGGCTCTATGGGGGGCATATACAAGCACTTGCAAATGAGAACAGGACGTCTGCCTAAATATAAAATTCATCTCCTCAAATAAAAAATTTGCTACAAAATTTTCTAGGGCAGATTTTAGTATGTACTTCCATGCAGGACAAATAAACATTTTCACCATCAGATATTAGGGCCAAAATTAGTTTGTCTGACAATATTTCTAGAATTATTAATTCTTCACCTGAAATATTGAATTTGTCAAATATAAAGAGCGGATTTAAGTGCTTTCATGGAGGACAAATGAAAATCGAGGCTTAGCAGAAAACACAACATCCACTAGAAACAAGTCGATACCACGACAGCCGGTTCTACGCACCGGATCGACCCGAAGCAGCAATTCGTCGGCCAAGGGCTGTCACCCCGGTACGATTTGCCGCTACAATTAGAAACAAGGTTAGGAAATAAATACCACAATTAACCCGACGTAAGTTAGGTTGGGCTGATATTATCACAGAAGATTTGAAAGTCAAATCATATCAAATCTGCTGG
The DNA here is from genome assembly GCA_963513945.1 of Hydrotaea diabolus. Lineage (NCBI taxonomy): Eukaryota > Metazoa > Arthropoda > Insecta > Diptera > Muscidae > Hydrotaea > Hydrotaea diabolus. The sequence continues at coordinate 114,431,963 of OY740719.1, forward strand.
GATGTGCTTAAACCCACCACCCGAATGTCGGTTCAATTGGTATTTGTCATTCAAGCTTTTATTAAATATACAGTGTCTCAAACTCCATCTGAAACCCTAGGAACATTTTTGTTGAGCACCTTTCAACAATACGAAAGCAGTGTAAATGAAATTGTGGTTACTGATTAACCGATAAACATAGGCGCTATTAGGATAAAAACCAATCGGGTTTTTCTGTAAAGTTAATTTTAATAAAAAGAAGTTTGGCCATAAACTGGGTCTGGCACGAAAAGAAGAAAAATATATGCCACACCCTCCGTAATGGGGCAATTAGAAAATTATTTTCAAGACCGTAAGGGCTCTCTGGACCCGAGCACCCCTACTATTCATTATTTTTTCCAAAATACTTGAGCCATTATAAAGACAATGGCATAATAATTTTTGTCACTACCTTGAAAATAATGAAGGGAGCACGAAAATCAACATTAATAGTGAGTTTGAAGCTCATACGGAGAGAGGCATCCGGAAATATGGCTCGAATCATTTGGACAGTACGATTCTCAAATAAAGGTAAATGTCCTCACAGGTCGAAATATGCAATTAGTTTTGAAATATAAATTATAATGATCCACGTACACCTTTTCTGTATTCGTTAGAAAAGGAGGCATGCGAACTTTGGTGTTATTTGCATAGAAGAGACAAAGTTCCGGGACCCAAGGTTAGAAGTGCTCACAGCTGAAAGTATTGAAGATCGACTCAAGGCAGTCACACAGGCAGCTTTTATTACCACAGCAATGGCTCTTAATCCGTGAGTCCATTCGTGATAGGATTTTCATCATTTCGGTTTAATCTTGAGTCGGGTTACTTTTTTAAATTTCCATTTGTTTGATCACACTCCTTTAACCAGTGTCTCCGCTCTTCAAAATATTTGCATGTTTTGAGTCGAAGACATTTCCTTCCATTTGAGTGCAAAACTTGTTCACTTGTTGTGGGTGTACTGTTTCTTGGACCGCTATTTATGTTGACTTTCATGCTTCCGATCAATATGAAGAGCAAGATAGCTTTCTTTTTCGTTAAAAAGGGGGGGGGGGCTCCCATAAGCTCAATGTTTGCCTCCAATAGAAGCGAGAAAACTTCTGCAGCCCTTTTTAGTCAATATTTGATAAACGTTTTGTACGTCACATTGAGAGGCATATTTTGAAGAAAATTTTAAATCAGCAGTCTAAAACTTCGAAATTGTACCGATGCATTAGTTTATTCTATGGCTTGTAAATTTGCTCATGAAAAACGACACCAATCACTAAAAATTATTAAATAAATAAAAATTGCAAACTTACCATTAATTTCGTTGTTGCAAATTTTCGCCGCCATCTTGATTCCATATAGAACATTCCAGCCAATTCCATTCACGATTTCATAATTTTTCCCTTTGGCTTTTTACTGCAGCTACATACATTTCTATATCACCAGCTGTGAATTATGAAGTTTCTCCTGCAACCTTCAATCATTAATTAATGAAATTGTACAAATCCTTCGAATCTGGGCTTCATGATCTTCGGCTATTTGCGGCATCTGCATTGTTTTCCCATCGATTGTGCATCTGGCATTCATTCTTCCATTTTTAATACAATTATAAAATATATTTCTTCAATTTTCAATGAAAAATTTAAAATTTTACTATTTTTCGTCCAATAACGGCAAAACACTTCAGATGAAATAATTTTCTTTTATGCTTGCAGCGCTGCCAATAATTTCCGGAAATTTCTGTCAATACAGCCAACATATACACGAAGCACGTTTTTTGTGTAATCTTTTACAATTTGTAAGACAGGTGACATAAATCGATCAAGGTAGTGTTTGGCACTGAATGAAATTGCATTTATACAGGTGGGTCATGCAATGGGGGACTGTCATACAGTTGATGCGACCAGCAATTTATAACTCTGCTACTTTTTGGGGTTATTTTTTTATAAAATTAAAAATTTGAAACAACAAATTCTTTAAGTTTGTTAAGTTAAAATTCTATATATGTATAACATTCCCAATAAACATCAAACATTCACAAAAAATTATTTTTGGAATTTTCTTTTAAGTGACTTTGACAGTATAACAAACTGTTTATTTTTTGTTTGGCTAGTGACTATACATTGTTTTTTTATACTATGACCATTTAGTTGTATATATTTGATTATAAGAGTTAGCTTTGCGTTTTCAAGGGGCAATGGGCGAGAGATAATTGAGAATATGAGATGGTTGTCAACAATGGGTAGGCAATGCACATTTATAAAGACAATACACATTTAGCAATCCTCGTTGTTGACGTTTCATGCTCTGATTTTGTTTTCCTTATATTTTTACAAACAATAGTCCAATTAAAATTACCACAACCTGGAATAAAAGAACTTTTTAAAATGTTCTATCTTTTGCAATTATGTTTCGATGTTTTTCTCACAAATTATGACGTTACGTCATCGAATTGACCACTTACGTCAAATTATTTGCCAAATTTACAGTTCAGCTCAGAATTGTTTTGTTCCATATGACATTTTTTGGTGAATTGAGTAAGGAATTTAATACACATGATTTAAGCATGTTCTCCTCGATTCCGGACTCAGTTCTTCTATATATCGTATCAAATCCGAAATATTAAGCTTAGGCTTTGCTCTAAATCCGTAGTTTTAACACTTACCAAGAACTGTCTGGCAGCATACGCTACATTTAGGCGTATGTCACAAATTTTGCATACAAAAATGTTTTTAATATTGGTCTGCTGCATTTTCATAACAAAGCACCATAGCATAAAATGAAAACAAAACTTTTAAGAATTTCAATTTATTCATTTTGGGGTGAGCCATGAAAATCTTATTCCACAGAAATCACCAGAATCGCTACACGATGTTCTCGCTAAATTAGAGTAAATAAAATATATTTGTGAAGATAATATGGCACTGTTAAATGATTATCAATCTGTATCAAAGAAAATATCAAGACATGTAATCCCAAAATATTAAAACAAGTTGTCAGACAACGAATACTGAGCAATTGAATACATCGTAGAAGATGTAAGTGTCTTTCAAGAAGTTTGCAGCATTCTCGAGAAAATATCTGTTCCAGCTATATCAAGAAAAAGACAAACAAATCCTAATTTGTAGAAGTTAACCGTAATTAATGACGTAGAGATATAGAGAACCATGCATTACGATTAATAGAATATAGATCCTTTTTTGTATAATTTTATTTAGCTTATATGCTATTAAATGCACAATTATTTAACATTTTTAAAAATGAATTTTTAGAAGTTTTGTTTGACATATGTAACAATATTGCGTTTGAAAACAAAAAAGTTATTTTCATCTTTCAGGCCATATGGCATTTCATTAAATAATTTAAGACCTTTATAAAATAAGGCATTCTGACTAAAGTTAGTTGAACTAAAAGTTAATCTGAAATCATTAATAGTTCGCAAATTATATGGTTGTACGTCGGATATGTTAACCAAATATTTTCGCATATAATGTGGAAACAATTCATTTCTAATCTTAAAAATAAATAACAAAGTGTTCATGACCAGGCGTTGATTTATAGAGAGCCATTGAAATTTGCTAAACATCTCGCTTATATGCGTAAGTCGATGGCAGCAAAGTATACACCTCATTCCTTTATTTTGCAGTTTTTGAAGTCTTGCTTTTATCTTGTTGGTCCCCAGAAACAATAACGTTGAACAGTATTCGAAGTGTGGTTTTATTGTTGTATTATATATGTTTATAGCAGTAATTGTAGATATTTTGTGACGAATTCGTCTTAAAACGCGATTTTCTTCGATATTTTTTGCAAACGTAATTGAAATGCGAGTCAAATTTAAGATATTTGTCTATAATTATTCCCGGGTATTTTATTTCTTGGACTTCTTCAATTTGTGCGCCCTTAATACAAACACTTTGAGTAACATTTCCGTATTGTGCTAGCTTTTGTTTTGTTTGTGTTGATTTTAAGTTTATTCATTTTAAGGTATTTCCGCATATTTATCATTTCTTCGTTTTAATTTTGAATACATTCATCAGGGTTTTGGCCACTGATATATACAAGGGCGTCATCGGCAAACATGCACACTTTTGACTTATTTAAATCTTTTCGAAAATCATAAATGTATATTAAAAATATTAAAGTTCCCCGCACTGCACCTTGTGGAACACCTACATTAATTTGTATTGGCATTGTTGTATAATTTCCGCACTTTGTTTTTTGCATTCTTTTACTAAAGTAACTCTGGAACCACTTTAGCTCTATTCCCCTCACACCGTATTTCTCTAGCTTTTGTACCAATATATCCCTGTTAATAGTTTCAAAAGCTCTATTTAAGTCGAGAAAAACAGACACGACACAGTTTTTTTGCGCTACTTCCGACTTCCATTGGGATACCACAAGATTTAAAAGCGATTCACAGCTATGATTTTTCCTAAATCCAGATTGTGTTTCATGTACGAAATTTCTGTCTTCAACAAATTTATTTAACTGGTTTTGCACGATCTTTTCCATTATTTTACTTATTGTCGATAACATATTAACAGGTCTTATTTCGTTTGGATTTCATGTATTTTTCACATTCGGTATTGGAATAACGCATGATTATTTTAAACAATCTGGGTAAACACCAGTCTGCAACGAGTCTGCTATAACTCTTAGAATCTTTGGTCCAACTATATTAAAATTATCCAACAACATTTTCATATTTATTTGATTTTCATCATTTTTATTGTTCATAGTTTTTATAATTTGCTTTAACTCTGATATAGACAGCACTTCAAATTTAAATAAGAATTGCGGATTTACATCAATTATATTTTCATATTGTACAAATGGTATGCTGTCAGCAATTTCCGTTACGCTTTATACAAAAAACTTATTGAACTTTTCAGCTATTTCCTTCTCACTTGATATAATTTTATCGTTTATTACCATTTCCCGAATCTGAGAGGTATCTTTTTTAGCACTAGTTCTTTTATTCTTCTCCACATGTCTTTTGTGTTGTGCACTCATTTACTTTATTGTTAACATAACTTCCCTTCGCTTTCTCTAATTCGGATCTATACGCATTTCTAAATAATCGGTAATTACTCCAATGATACTCATTATCAAACCAAATCGCTAAGTTATACAGATTTATCTTCTTTTTCTTCATTTCTTTTAAAGTTCTGTTAAACCATTGGTTTGAATTATTATTAGCAGTGATTTCTCTTCGCGATATCAAGGGGGATATTGCATTATTTATTCCTTCCACTAGCATTTTAGCCAAATCATCAACCGAAGCATTTGAGTAAACTTTATCTATGTCACTATTTAGCAGATTTCTCCGAAATTGTGTATTGCTGAAACGTAATGTGTTTATGCACTTAGTTTTTGTAACTATTATATCCTCTTTTAATGGTATTTTTATTTCTAATGACTCGTGATCAGTTATTTCCATCTCGATGTTAGTTTTAGCTATTAGAGTATCAATGTTTTTACGGAGTAATTAATTAATGTTGATGTAGTGTCCGTTATCCTTGTTGGCTCCGTTATCACTTGCCGTAGATAATTATCATTTACAATATTCTCCAACTTATTTTTATGAATATTATCATCAAACCAATTTATGTTAAGTCACCAATTATAAAGCGATTTTTATTCTCAGAAAATTTTTCCATTTCTTCTTCAAAAAAATTTATGAATGCTTCTTCTGGTGAAATTTGCCTATTCGGTGATCTGTACACTCCCACTAAATAATGTTTTTCTCTTTTATAGAAGATTTCAATTTGCAGCCACCATATTTTCTTGTCTATTGCAATGCACTCTATTATTTTAATACTCCATTTAATATTTACGTAGAAACATACACCTCCAGTGTGTCGGGATTCACTATCACATTATAGTTTTCCAATGAAATTTCATTATCATCAACATCTGCTGTTAAATGCGTTTCCGTTAAACATATAAAGTCAAAATTTTCTTCCATACATAAAACTTCTGGCTCATTAAAATTTGTATATAAACCACCGACATTTAAATAAAGGCCTCTTATATCTTTTGATTGCTAATAGGCAATTCTTTCAGTTTCAAGTTTGTAAAACTCTACATTCACTGCTTCTACAATCATGATTTATATCTAAATGCGATAATTTTAACCTTTCTATTGCTTTTTGCAGTTTATGCACTTAAAATGGTTATTTTTGCAATCCTTAAATAAATGTATGCCCGGCTTCACTACATTTTGCGCTAAATTGTTCTTTATCTTTGCAATGGGTAGAAGTATGATTAAATCCCAAACATTTAAAACATCTCAGTACACTACAGCTTTCATAGACAGGACATCTGTCCCACTCAATATTAATTTTCTTTTTATTCATAATTTGATTATATCCTTCACTATCAGTTTCAACAATAGCGTTGTATACCATAGTGTTCTTGTAGGATTTATAAATTTTAACGCACTCTAAATGGCCACATTCAATATCTTTTTGCTTTCTAATCGATTGTACTACTGTCTCTTTATTTCTACAATCAATATTTTAGGATTTCTCATCCTTGGAGCTTGCACCTCGTATTCATTGCCCACCTTTTCTTTAATTGTACTGCTGTTATCACTTTTATTCTCACAACTAATGGCTACAACTCCATCGTTTCTCTTTGTTAAACCCTTTACTTGCATATTAAGAGTCGAAGGTTTGATCAGCTCTTTCACTTCTCTCTCCGTCATTTTACTATTCTGTTTGTTTTTTGACCTAAGAATAACTGGCACACAATTAGATGACTTTAGTTTGCTTGCATATGTGTCGGCTCCTGCACTTATTTGTTTTCTTTTTATCTCGTTTACAATTTCGGTTTTTGCTTCTTCTACACGTTGCTCCATCATTCTTTTTTTGTATTATTTATTTCTCCCGACATTTTTGTTTCATTTTCCTTTACAAGGTTAAAAAGGCTTTAGTAATTTTCATTTGTTAATTTGATGAAGTTAATACATCCATCGCATATATATTAAATGTTCGGGTATTGACAAATTGGTCGCATTCGTACTTCGAGAGGCCAGTGCACTTCATATGGAAATATTTCTCACAAAAACCGCCACAACGTACTTCCATATCCCGACAAGTATTTTTGCATTCTCCGCAACTTAAATCCATGATTCCTTTGGAATCTTATGGTTTGTGAAAAATATTGACAAAAAAAAGTTTTTCAGAATATTTTTCCAATTTTTTTTTGATTGTTTTATGTAAAAAGAATTTTATTTTTAAAGAGCGTTTAAAAAACACGTCCGTCCACTTTGACAGTTCAGAGTTTGAGAGTTATTGACCTAATTGTTAGATACTAGCTATAACAATTAGGCCACCATGCACTGAAGAAGACAGGATATATATTAATATATTCGAAACATTTTGGAAAACGACAGACCAAGAAAACCCTATTTTTACAGTAAAAGCACATAAAAGTAAAACAATAGTTTGAGCGTCAAAAGGCGAATTCTTGTATAACTTTTGGCATTTGGATTTACTAGCAAATTTTTCTTTAGCCAAATACATAGCGATGTTGAGTCATTTTTTACTTTTAAAACTGCAGGGATATAACTCATATAACTCATACATATTTTTTTAAGCCGCTTCACAGACAAACACGCTTCAGTGTTTTGGGTTATAAATTTTACTTGATGCAAGGTGATTAGTGGTAATACCATTAATAAAATGTGTAAAAGTCAATGGCCATTAAAAATACAGTATCTCCCGCTTAATTGAGTTGCCCGCTTAATTGATCCAAAAATATTGCAACGAAAAGTTCCCATATAAGGTATACAGGAAAAGACCCGCTTAAATGAGTTCCGTTTATTTGTTTTACAAGCATAATTGATCCATAAAATAAAATCTTATTTAGACAATCACAAAGAATATGTCGGTTAATTGTCCATTAAAAACCCCTGAAAAAATGGTCATGTGAATAACAATTTTTAAAATAATGTGTTTGGCAGTTTTTTTTATCATATGTTATCAATTTTTTTTTCATTTTTTGTATGTTATCATTTCTGAAAATCAGTAATTTGGCAAGTGTAGTGCAAAAATTAGTGGAAGAAAAAAACACAGGAAAAATATGACAAAAGATGAACAGAATTTTAAAAAATTAAATTTGCTATAAATATGCATCACACAATGAGTGCAAATTGTAAGTCTTGGTTTGCTCTAACAAAAACTAAAACAGCTGAGGGGGTTTTTTTCAGTTGTCGTTTGTCTGTCGATGCAAGAGGTCGTTTATGCAATTCGTTGCGGGTTGTATTATGGATTTCTCAGGAGATATTATTCAGTACTAAAATATGTGTTAGGATGAGTCTTTATAAAGGGTGTTTTTTTTTGTTTTGATGACATACGGTGTTCGAACAGAGCGTGGGCGGCCCGACCGGTGGCGGTCTTTTACATCTCCAGTCTCCTGAAACAGTTTTATGCATTGGAATCCCTAGTGGCCGGAGCGTTTTGAAAATATCGCTTTTTCATTTCACGCTTATCTGGCCACTCCATGATGAAAGTTGAAGCAATTTTAAAATCCCGTTACAGACTAACGCTATTCAGGTTAGCTTTCAAACCCCATATAACATTAACGGGGTATGTTCAGTTCTACTATTGAAATGGGTGTTCAATGTTGTAACAGTATTTATGTCCCTACTAAGTAAGGGGTGTTTTTTATTGGGGTATAGAACTTTAAGTTGGCATCACTTTTTTAACTGGCGGCCATTTTTTCAGCTGTCAAGTGATTAATATTTAGTTTGGTTTGCCATTTCATCATGAACAGGTTGACAAAAGAACAACGCTTGCAAAATGGGCCGAAAATGAGATTCATCTCGGTGCTGATTTTCATCACAAAATTTTGTTCAGTTATGAGGCTCATTTTTGGTTGAATGGCTACGTCAACAAGCAAAATTGCCGCATTTGGAGTGAAGAAAATCCAAAAGATAGAACATTTTTAAAAGTTATTTTATTCCAGGTTGTGGTAATTTTAATTGGACTATTGTTTGTAAAAATGTAAATAAAACAAAATTAGAGCATGAAACGTCAACAACGAGGATTGCTAAAATGTGTATTGTCTTTATAAATGTGCATTGCCTACCCATTGTTGACAACCATCTCATATTCTCAATTATCTCTCGCCCATTGCCCCTTGAAAACGCAAAGCTAACTCTTATAATCAAATATATACAACTAAATGGCCATAGTATAAAAAACAATGTATAGTCACTAGCCAAACAAAAAATAAACAGTTTGTTCTACTGTCAAAGTCACTTAAAAGAAAATTCCAAAAATATTTTTTTGTGAATGTTTGATGTTTATTGGGAATATTATACATATATAGAATTTTAACTTTACAAACTTAAAAAATTTGTTGTTTCAAATTTCAAAACTAAAAGTATTAATTACTCCAAAAAAAATTTTCGTAGAATTTTTTAATTTTATAAAAAAATAACCCCAAAAAGTAGCAGAGTTATAAATTACTGGTCGCATCAACTGTATGACAGTCCCCCATTGCATGACCCACCTGTATAAATGCAATTTCATTCAGTGCCAAACACTACCTTGATCGATTCATGTCACCTGTCTTACAAATTGTAAAAGATTACACAAGAAACGTGCTTCGTGTATATGTTGGCTGTATTGACAGAAATTTCCGGAAATTATTGGCAGCGCTGCAAGCATAAAAGAAAATTATTTCATCTGAAGTGTTTTGCCGTTATTGGACGAAAAATAGTAAAATTTTAAATTTTTCATTGAAAATTGAAGAAATATATTTTATAATTGTATTAAAAATGGAAGAATGAATGCCAGATGCACAATCGATGGGAAAACAATGCAGATGCCGCAAATAGCCGAAGATCATGAAGCCCAGATTCGAAGGATTTGTACAATTTCATTAATTAATGATTGAAGGTTGCAGGAGAAACTTCATAATTCACAGCTGGTGATATAGAAATGTATGTAGCTGCAGTAAAAAGCCAAAGGGAAAAATTATGAAATCGTGAATGGAATTGGCTGGAATGTTCTATATGGAATCAAGATGGCGGCGAAAATTTGCAACAACGAAATTAATGGTAAGTTTGCAATTTTTATTTATTTAATAATTTTTAGTGATTGGTGTCGTTTTTCATGAGCAAATTTACAAGCCATAGAATAAACTAATGCATCGGTACAATTTCGAAGTTTTAGACTGCTGATTTAAAATTTTCTTCTTCAAAATATGCCTCTTAATGTGACGTACCATACGTTTATCAAATATTGACTAAAAAGGGCTGCAGAAGTTTTCTCCCTTCTATCGGAGGCAAACATTGAGCTTATGGGAGCCCCCCTTTTAACTTGCTCTTCATAATGATCGGAAGCACGAAAGTCAACATAAATAGCGGTCCAAGAAACAGTACACCTACACATTGAACAAGTTTTGCACTCAAATGGAAGGAAATGTCTTCGATTCAAAACATGCAAATATTTTGAAGAGCGGAGACACTGGTTAAAGGAAATTTAAAAAAGTAACCCGACTCAAGATTAAACAGAAATGATGAAAATCCTAACACGAATGGACTCACGGTTTAAGAGCCATTGCTGTGGTAATAAAAGCTGCCTGTGTGACTGCCTTGAGTCGATCTTCAATACATTCAGCTGTGAGCAGTTCTAACCTTGGGTCCCGGAACTTTGTCTCTTCTATGCAAATAACACCAATGTTCACATGCCTCCTTTTCTAACGAATACAAAAAAAGGTGTACGTGGATCATTATAATTTATATTTCAAAACTAATTGCATGTTTCGACGTGTGAGGACATTTACCTTTATTTGAGAATCGTACTGTCCAGATGATTCGAGCCATATTTCCGGATGCCTCTCTCCGTATGGACTTCAAACGCGCTATTAATGTTGATTTTCGTGCTCCCTTCATTATTTTCAAGGTAGTGACAAAAATTATTATGCCATTGTCTTTATAATGGCTCAAGTATTTTGGAAAAAATAATGAATAGGGGTGCTCGGGTCCAGAGAGCCCTTACGGTCTTGAAAATAATTTTCTAATTGCCCCATTACGGAGGGTGTGGCATATATTTTTCTTCTTTTCGTGCCAGGCCCAGTTTATGGCCAAACTTCTTTTTATTAAAATTAACTTTACAGAAAAACCCAATTGGTTTTTATCCTAATAGCGCCTATGTTTATCGGGTTAATGGTCCACATCAGTAACCACAATTTCATTTACCATGCTTTCATATTGTTGAAAGGTGCTCAACAAAAATTTTCCTAGGGTTTCAGATGGAGTTTGAAACGCTGTATATTTAATAAAAGCTTGAATGACAAATACCAATTAAACCGACATTTAGGCGGTGGGTTTAAGCACATCCCAGCAGATTTGATATGATTTGACTTTCAAATCTTCTGTGATAATATCAGCCCAACCTAACTTACGTCGGGTTAATTGTGGTATTTATTTCCTAACCTTGTTTCTAATTGTATCGGCAAATCGCACCGGGGTGACAGCCCTTGGCCGAAGAATTGCTGCTTCGGGTCGATCCGGTGCGTAATACCGGCTGTCGTGGTATCGACTTGTTTCTAGTGGATGTTGTGTTTTCTGTTAAGTCTCGATTTTTGTTATGTTTTTTTTTGTACACTTTTACATTTTGGAGTCTTTTGACTAAAATCTGCTCTAGAAAATTTTATAACAAATTTTATATTCGAGGAGATGAATTTAATATTCTTAGAAAAAATTTAGACAAACGTCCTGTTCTCATTTGCAAGTGCTTGTATATGTCCCCCATAGAGCCATTTAAACTCGCTTTAAAGAAATTTCTGGCAAATTTGCCATTCCAGGTGATGCAATTTAGTATTCTAAAATTATTTCAGACAAAGGGCCTTTTAGCATTAGCATCTGATACAAGTAGAAGCAAGCTGACACTGGTCTAACTCAATTTATCATCAACGGAACCAAGAATTAATGCGCCCATAGATTTATTCTTAGAAATTTGATATTTAAGATCACTAATACAATATTCTTAAAATTGTTTCAGACAGAAGCCTTCCAGCATTATAATGGTCTGATTTACAAATGTGTTTCCAGTTGTCTTCAATAGATTTACTAAGATCCGCTGTTTTCGACAAATTTAATATTCTAAGTGACGAATTTAATATTTTGGAAATATTTTTAGACAAACGGTCTTCGAGCCCTAACATATGTTATTAGTATTTATATCCTGACGATAGTCTCATTTGCGAATGAATTTATTTGTCCTCCATGGAGGTACGAAAATCTGCTCTAGAAATTTTTGTAGCAAATTTGTTATTTGAGAAGATGAATTTAATATTTGGAAAATAATTCCGGCAAATGGCCTGTTGACATAAATATTTAATAATAGTAGCTAAAATCTGATGCTGTTTTCATTTGTAAAAGTGTTTTTATTTGTCCTCCATAGAGCCATCAAAATTCGCTTTAAAGGAATTACCGGCAGGTACTAAAATTAGTATACTAAAAGTATTTCAGACAAATGGTCTGTCTTCCAGTATTAACATCTAAACAAGTAGCTGTAAGCTGACATTGGTCTTATTCAATTTATCATACATGGCTGCAGTAAGATCCCCTTTTAATTAATTTTTGGCAATTTGTTAAGCAAGGTCACTAATACAATATTTTAAATATTATTTCAGACAAATGGCCTTCCAGCATTTAGGTGATACTGGTTTTATTTACGAATGTGTCTCCAGTTAATAACCTTAATAGATTTACTAAGGTCCGCCTCAAAGCTACATTTTCGAAAAATTTTACATTCCAGGTGAATGTAAGTAAATTGATTTAGGTATCATTTTCGGAAATATCTTTTTATTTGGCATAGAATTTATGTTTACGAGGTCAAATATTTTCAAATTCTATCATTGGCGTCTGCGGATTTTCAGTCACAGAATGCTAAATACGAATTTATTGTCACAAATGACTTGAAACTAATTTGCTCTTGTACTGTTGACGAAATGATGAACTAGTTGAAGTTATTGAATATACAGCAGTATTAACAAGTATCCCTTGTGATAATAAAATAATTTGGGACTCCTCATACTTTGCAATAAGACAATTCATATCATAATGACCATCGGTTACACACTTCAAGCTAAACTGTAGTGGAAGCACTCAACTGGCCAACTAATAAATCCTGATTCAAACTTCATTGATAACATTTGAATGTAATGGCTTAAATCGTGGTAGGGATAAAACAAATTTGCAAATACAAAACCTTTGGAAAGGAACTGCTGTGGAAATGCTTTGTAAGGTGGTAGAACGTACACACGGCTTTATAAAGTAACTAATGACGTTAACAGATGCTTTTTATACTCAATTTGTCCGTACGTGTACCTAACGGTCTATGTGCCCATCCGTTCGTTCGTATCTCCGTCTGTCTGCGTGCCTTCCGTCCTTCCGTGTCTTTGTCCTTTCTTTAAAGCGCAATATCGCTTAAATGACAGTAAGCCAGCCTACAATTATCTGTAAAATTGGATCTGTATTTGCTTGAAGGTTAGGCACGATTATTGGGTCAGTGGGCGAAAGTATCCAGCATACATATCGCATGGTTACAACGTTGCTTAAGGGTATACCACATATGATTTCAATATTTCTAGGTTCCATGGGAAACTTTCTAACCTAATTGCATTGCAGACCAAGTTTGCAGAGTTAATCGTGACTAGAAATTGTTTTGAATTTTATGGCAAGCTTCATAATTAGTTAACAAATTTCTACATTCTTCCTATTACGGACACGGTTTGAGTACATTATTATGCCTCGGACTTACACACGGGTCCTCCGAAAATTCAACCGATTTGTGTTCAAATGACACCTAGTGTGTTAAAGTGTGTTAACTATTTCTACCGAAGCTCGGTCATATTGGTAAATCTTTTGATATAGTGTTTTCCTATTTGAATTCCTGAAAAAAAATTTAAATTTGATCTAGCTTAAATGAATTATAGAACAATAAGCGCTACTGATCCAACTAAAATTAGGCCTACCGCCCTAGACGTCACATATTAAGTCCGACTCTGGCTAATCCCAGACTGAGGCGCAACATCTTCTGATTGACAGTGGTTTCGGGGAGCCCATAGTCGGCCTTAACCAACTTTAGATTTTATTATAAGCTTTTACATGGCATTAAGACCATTCTCTTACACGTAAAGTCACCGGCATTTAAATGGTGGAAAACACACCGTAGACAAATTTTAGATGCGCGGATATGAACCTGGGTTTACTTTTATGAAGTGCACACTTACCGTCACTCCACAGCGGTCCACAAATGTCCAATTTATTGCGTTTTTGGTAATTAGTCTTAGTTATGGAGGCTTTGTAAGAATCATCACTTCTTTTTCTGCTGATTAATGTCCATTACATTTTAATTTGTACCAAAAAATGAAATAGTTTCAGTTACTATTTAATTCTAAAAGTATATAAAATAAAAAAAAAAATATCGGCGGTATAAATAAAATTCAAAATTATGCCACTTTTGATTTTGCGAAAATGTGTTTTTAAAACGTTTTCTTAAACACAATAAATTTATCGATTTAAAACTCATACATAACCCCAAAAACATATTTTTTGGGGTAAACATCACGTCTAAAACTACTTACATTATTATTTAAGCCGTTAATAATAAATTAACAATGGTGATTCCTGACTTTGCTAGTTAAATTCGAAATTTATTTCCACGCACTTGTGAACATTTTTTACATCTAAGGAACTGCTAAAGTTGTGAATAACCTCATAAATTAGAAAATCTTTATAATTTATTGATACGCAATCCATTTAAAATTACTTATAAATTCGAATATTTATTTTTAAATAGATATTTTACTTGCAGAACGAGTACCTCATATGTTAATATATTTATTTAATCCTCTTACACGTAATCACACATTTTTACATACGAGGGCGACCGCAAAATAACTGGCCTAACATAAAAAGAACCGTTTTTTTTTGGAATTATTATTATTTGTTTTTCAACATAATCTCCTTCCAACTCAATACACTTCATCAAACGTTTTTTAAGTTTTTAATTCCATCCGAAAAATAAGATTTTTCAAGACCTTCAAAATATGCCTCAGTTTCAGCAATAACCTCGCTATTGGACGAACATTTTTTGCCACCGAGAATTTTTTTTAAATTTGGAAACAAGAAATAATCAGAAGGAGCTAAATCTGGACTATATATGGTGGATGCGGAGCAATTTCAAATCGTAATTCGGCCAGTTTTTGTTGAGTTAAAAATGCAGTGTGTAAAGGAGCATTATCTTGATGAAAAAAAAAACTTTTTTTTCTAAATGAGGTCGTTTTATCTTGATTTCTTCACTCAACCGATCCAATAATGCACAATAATATTCACTATTCATAGTTTTTCCTTTCTCAAGATAATCAATAAATATTAAACTCCTTGCAAAATACTGTGGCCATTACTTTTCATGCTGACTTAACAGTTTTCGCCTTCTTGGGACCACTTTTACCAGCTTCTATCCATTGTTTTAACTGTTCTTTGCATTCTGGGATGTAGTGATGGATCCATGTTTCATCAACAGTTATGAATCGGCGCAAGAACTCTATTGGATTACGCTGATAAATCGCTAAAAGCTCCTCGGAATTGGTCTAACGGATGATTTTTTGGGGCAAAGTCAACAAACGCGGCGGATAGTTTTCGGATAGCTTTTTCATGTGGAGTTCATCATGTAAAATACTCCAAACTTGTTTTTCGTGTATTTTAACAATATCAGCAAGTTCTCTGAGCTTTTAATAGTAGTAGCAGTTTTCGGTCTTCCAGAGCGTTGTTCATCTTCCGTACTTGAACGACCCATTTTAAATTGTTGAACCCAGGATTTCACGGTGGATTATCACCATGAACAGAATCCAATTCATCTTTGATTAATTGTGGCGTATAACCTTTCATATAAAAGTGTTTAATTACCGCACGAAACTCTTTTTCTTTCCATTTTTCAAAAATTATAAAACTTGTTTACTTCAATCACCCGTAACAAAGAAAATAATCATTAAATATTTCGGAAATTTTGATAGATTTTATAAGCCATAAAAGATTGCTTTTAAAAAACAAAAAAGTTGCTAGTAAAACAGAAAATGTGCCAGGCCAGTTAGTTTTGCGGTCGACCTCGTATGTGTAAAGATATGAGTTGTTTGTAATTTGTAAACGGTTCTTGACGTTTTGATAATGTTGAAATAATTCTCTCTGTTTTGTTTGACAAATTTTTCGAAATTGAACAAAATTATTAAAATTTGATCAATCATATTTTTAATTAACAAATTATTTATAGTTCAGATTAATCAGAAATTTTCATTATTAAATTAATTAATTAATGACATTATTGATTAACCAAAATTTTGAATAACAAATATCAACGACAAAATTAAGGATATGTGGCCAGAAATTAAGGATATGGACCTGAACGATATGTGGTT
This sequence comes from Hydrotaea diabolus, assembly GCA_963513945.1. NCBI lineage: Eukaryota > Metazoa > Arthropoda > Insecta > Diptera > Muscidae > Hydrotaea > Hydrotaea diabolus. Next base: position 114,448,406 of record OY740719.1, read on the forward strand.
CCAATAGTATGGTACCACTTGCAACACAGCCAACGAAACAATAGCTCCTTTGCGTAAGAAATTCAATAGCCGTGCATCTTGAGTCGTGGCGATTTTAATTGGACGATCATGCGATTGACACCGTTTGACTTCTTTCTTTGGGGATATTTTAAAGAAAGTGTACGCCAATATGCCAAGAACAATTCAAGAGCTAAAGGATGAAATAACTCGGCACATTAACGACATTGAACCTCCATTATGTCTCAGAGTCATTGAAAATATGGACCATCGGATAGAAGTATGCCACCGAAGCCGTAGCGAGCATTTGTTTCACACACAAGTGTCATAGATTCTTCTATCATAATAAAAAATATTGAGATAATTCTTTAAAAACTTTTTGTTTTAGTTACAATTAGTATCGTGCGTTTCCAGGGACCACCCTTTACTTAGAAGAATCATGTCCACCAGTTAGGCAAATTAAGGCGGTTCAATGAGTGTGTTGTCTCTTTCCCGCTCTTCGGTGATGCTGATGCAAAGTGATGCAATGAGTACAACATATATAGTATCTCGTAAAGTAAATTGGGATGGCAGTTCACTATAAAAATGAGACATCCAACACTGCCACGAAACACTTCTACAAAGTGTTGTTTTGTAAATTCAAAAATCATCACAGACTCAATTTCCTAGTTGACAAATTGCAAAAAACTGCGCATATCATTAGCCTGTGTGTGATTTTTTCTACAGGCTTGCCCAAAATGACCGAAGGGTTTTGAATTCCTTATAACTTTCTTAATATAATTTTAGGTTTTATTTGGCTGTATCAGTATTTTGTAAAAAAAAAGCCTGTGGAAATTTGAAATGAAAACACAATTGAACAACGTGACCAAATAAGAACTTGGCCTCTCACAACGGTCGCTACAGAGAATTGTACATACAATATGAATGTTTCCATGTAAAATTCAGCTTATCCAAGAATTAAAACTGACAGATTACCAGTAATGGACTTGGTTAAATGCATGATTATTTATGCACAAAACCAGAATTAACTAATGATTTAATAATAATTTATTGTGAGCGATGAAGCTCATTTCTGATTAAATGGGTTCGTTTATTAGTAAAACTGCAGGATTTGGGATATCCATAATCCAAGATTAGTTCAACCGCGACAATTACACCCACTTTTGTGTACTGTTTCTTGCGGAGGTTTGTTTTGAAAAGAAAACGTCGTTATTTCCTTCACTAGTTTTAGATATCAGACAATGTTGTCAAATTGTTATAGTTCAGCCTTGGAAATAGATAAACCAATTACAGATATTGAGGAAATATGCTATTCTTTTGCACCATTTCACCTCCAGTCTGATTAACTCAGAAGAAATGTAAAAGGAATCTGAGCTGTAGAATTAAGTTTACGAGGAAGAAATAAATCTGACTGTGGCCTACAAGGATGTTTAATACGCTGTAAAAACATTAAAGAACAAGGTAAGCACGTTGTGTGTAATACACATAATTCCCTCATATTGACCTAATCACACAGTGGCTGTGTTTACAGTTTAAATTTGGTTTTGATATTTCAAACGGGAAACTTCTCACATTGAGCTATTCACAGTATAATTCTTATACTCCCTGACCGGGACCTGCCGGCCTGAACGGCTAATGCATTTTATGGAGAAGCTTTTACATGGCTTAGAGATTAATCTCTCACTCTTAGATGTTCTTCCCCGGACTTGAATCTGGTTGTTCTTATTCATATTTGAATTTGTGATAACTTTTATGATAGCCGTGCACACTTTTCACATTTTTCTTTAGATAAGTTTAACCTGTTGACTTTCTCGTAGTGAAGACTCATCCATATTAGATACAGTTTGCTAAACAGTTGACTTACGATCATTGCTTCTGTGGACTAATGGACCCTAGCATACGTGTCAAAGAACTCTTCGTTGCCAAACGGGTACGCCACTTATGAAGTTAATGTTTCCAGGTTCCATGTGTAGCCCACCAACTAATTAGACTTAAATTGAATCAATTTGAATGAGGCTTCATTGCGATATACATATTTCCATTTATCAACTGTGATAAAATCAGAAAGAAACTTGTAGTTCGAGCCCTTTCATTGTATCCTTTCATTCTAATTTGTGCTTAGTTAAATATTGAAACATTCGGACGAGCTTTAAGTCAACCCCGCTGGATTTTAACCTTTTTCAAAAAGACTTGAAACAGCTGACATCAGTTTATAAATTATTCTTAGAGGGCACTCGTAAGTAGGTCTGTTTTCATTATGAATAGCATCAACGTGAATTTTTCGTTTGGCAGCAAACTATCAAAAATATTCGGGTTTTTAAAGGGCACGCATCATATTTCATCATATCACCTCGCTGTACATACGTAGATATTCGTATATTGTCTCACTCATTATATAAGCCAACTCTTTGTTAACTCTTAGGATCCGGCGGTTTTTCAACTTTATTTATGTACATATAAAACTTCGTAAACATATAAGTATATACTATTTTTCATTCCTTTTATTATATTGATTGACGCTTTACTGATGTACTAAAAATGTTTAATTTCATGACTGGTGATACTGCTAAAACATGTACATGAATGAGCCTCATGGAAACTACAACACACCCATCACATTATTGAAATCAAATTTAATAAGACAACACAGATATTGAGAAAATATGTTTGCTATTCTGGTGCTAATGAATATTCCCTGGGTCTGATTAACTAATAAATCGTGTGCAAGTAAACTGTGGATTTATATAAGTTTCGGCCTTAGAATCAAGCTTGAGTGTGGACTACAGAAAAACCTACATGATATTCTCAAGGAACCATATTGCGACACCGTTGTATCTTTACGGATATGGATAACTAAATGCAGGAATCAAATATATTTAATAATCATTTAATTAACTATTACTTCTTTGAATATTGCAGATTTTTTCGCTATCGATCAGAATGGTTATGCCTAATTTCATGGCCAGTGGTACTGGTAAAACATAAGCATAATAGCCTCATATCGAAATCTAATTGGATAAACTAATTACACCATCTAATAAAATTCGCACATTCAGATGGATTTAAGACTCAGTTCCAAAATCGAATCTAAATATGGACTACAAGAAATTATAGTCTCACGGATAAATCAACGGCACTCCGCCGCACCAACAATGATATTGAAATCATATTGGATAAACCAATTACAGATACTGAAGAAATATCAATGCTATTCTATAAACCATCTGATAAAGTGAATTATAAAATCTAAGCGAAAGAAATTACACTGACTAAGGACTACAAGAAATTCAAGCTGCTCAAGATATTCAACATGATTTTTAAACACTGAAAGAATCAAATCACGAAAAAATACCCTGGCCACGGACCTCAAGAAATACTAGCTGTTTAAGTTATTCTACATTATGTTCAAACACTGAAAGAACAAGGTAAGTAAGAATTGTTATTTTTGTTAATAGAATATACATATTTTTAAAACTATACACACCTTAAATTTCAATTTGGTTTTAAAACATTTCTTTTAACGCAAAGCCTCTTCATTTCCAACGCTATTGAAAAGTTAAAAATATGAATGTAAAGTCGGCCGGTTCGAATTTAATCTGTGGATTCATTTGACAAAATCATGATCTCACAATAATATTGATTTTTCGCTTGCCAAGGGGTGATTTAACACAGTTCTGATCTAAGTCAAAACTATTGTGTGTCTATTAGCTGGAATTTCCATTACTGTATTTTTTTATCAATAATAATAACCATAACGCAAAACTTTTACCATTACTGAAAACAATGAAATTGCCCACAGTGGTTTTAAAATAGATCGTTTAGGAAATAATGCAGTAACTTTTAAGCGGAATGATATAACGACGAATTTTCACATGTTTAGACCGGAGTGAGGGTGCTACTAGTGTGAAAAGATACAAAATCTTGAAGAATATTACGCGCATAGGTGTTTTCCGCATAAATTACAGAAGTTGGCTGAGTGTTACTAGTCGATCCTCCAAAGTTTGTCCCCTTGTGTCGAATTTTGCAATAATTGTACAAAAGTAAAATTGTGAACGAATAATTGTAGACATAGTTTGCATTAGGATAGTCCTAATATACGATATGTGAGTTTTATAGGTTTTTGCAGATACTCGTACTCGGAAGAAGTATTTCTATAAAATCGCCGAAGCTTAAAGTGCTTAAAAAAATGAGTAATTAATAAAATCATTTTAAAACTTATCCGTTATTGAAAGTCTAATTAAAACCTTACTATTTCTTTAAGAAACCTTAAGGAATAATTTTCAAATTGAATTTTTATAAGCTCCAGCATAATTGGTGGAGCGGCTGCCCCATAATACACCATGAATGGATACACGTTTCTCTTAACCTGCCCTTGAAGTACAGATGTTAAACGTCTGCCGTGGAAAATATATGTTATTATCAACATAACATTAAGTATGTTATGTTGTTAATAACATATATTTCCAGAGAGATATTCCAATCTTAATTTAAAGTCGAATCCTCTTTTGATTGACCTTAAAACCATATTTAGAGTATTTATTTATTTATTTACATTTTCAGTAATTAAGAAGCCTTTCGGCCGATAAAGCTAATTACAGTAAACTACAGCTTAGATAGAATTAATATAAAGAAACATTTTAAAGTATTAAAGTATTAAAAAATTAAAAAAAAAAATTCATTTAAGATAGAAATATGCAACTAAATTTCGGACTTTCTCTGGGTTGTTGATGATTCCTTGAGGAAATGAAACCCATAGGTAAATCTCAAAAAAGACAGGGTTCAAGAAAGTCTCAGTTTTTTTTGTGCCGAGGAATTTTTCATTTTGCAATGCAATATCGTATGAAATTAGATAAAAATTAATAAATATTCCTTCATTTTAACATACTTTCTTAAGTTAAATCGTATAGATTATTTTCGTAAAACATTGCCATTTGTCCTTTTCGAACATTTTTAATAAATGAAAAAAGAACTCTTTAGCAAGGTTTTTTAAAAAACAAAAAACACAGTTGCTAGTAAAACAGAAAATGTGGCAGGCCAGTTTGTTTTGCGGTCGCCCTCGTAATAAGTTATAATCATCTCAAACACCGTCGGTCATTTTGGGCCACCTTGTATAAGCGGTGGCCACTTGAGAGTTTTATTTTTCGTCGACATCAATCAATGCTACTATTAAAATAATAGAAAACAATGGAGCAAAAAATATACAAAAATAGTTTAACCAAAAAAAAAAGATGGCTAGATAAATAGTTTTTTACGGACTAAATCATTTTGTTCTATGTTTTATAAAATTTTCAAAAATATTGTTCAGGAAACTTGTTTTTTTTCATTTGAGGAAACAAAATGAAAAACGTTCTGATACTTCCCAGTAAACCAAATTTGGCGACAATGTCTTATATCGGACAATTCTGAACAATATCTGAACTCTATCGAGAATTCTTACCGAAATCGTTATAAACTCTGCTCGATTTGTCGGTCATTTTGAAAACCAAAACAAGGGGATTTTTTTTCATTATGTTCCGAAATATCGAAATATACCTCAGATAAAAATTTCAGAATTCGTTGCGAGTTCAGCCCGAATTCAAATCTAACAGAATGCGGGCCGAACTCGCAACGAATTCTGAACATTTTATCTGAGGTAGTCTATTCGTTTAAAACTTTGTTATTTGCTTCATATTTTACAGTTATTGTTGTTGTGATCAGACATATCGGAACTAATTCTGAACTGTTTGGCTTAGGTATTTTTATATTTCGAATTTTCTTGTATTTTGTTTGTTTACATTTAAAGTAATTGTCTTTTTTTCTATCACCAAAATCGTCCAGAATTCGATCCGAGAAATCAAAATATCCTTTTGAATTTCCGAAGACTACTGTTCAGAATTCGGTCAGAAATTTTGGCCGATTGTCGTACAGAATTCTAAACGAATTCTGAGGGTTTGGTGAGCTGGGTTGTTTTAAACAGTTGCTCTATATATATTTTTTTCCAGATTCTAAGAAAATTGTGTTAAGAGTTGCTGAAATTTGGGACATCGTCAAAATGCATAAACGCTACTTTTACAAACGAACAAAATTTGTTTTCTTTTTAACAATCCCAAGAATTTACCGGATCGATCTTTAGGAATCAAAACTGATTTGGAAATTTCACACTTTAATCACAACGTTCAGATATAAAATAAAAGCTCGCTTTCTTCATTGTATAAGTTTAACTATATGACATATTTTTTCATCTGCCAACTCTAACACTGTGCAACAATAAGGACTATCGTTCCTTAACAAAATGAAAACTGCAAAATGTATTATTTATTTTGGCTCGACGTTCAAACAGATGTTAGATATTAATAAAATATTTTAGATTTTATGACGATGTTTCGGCTGTCCTTTTAGTTTGATACTCATCATCTTTGGCGTTTCAACTGCTCTTGTGTTTGTTGTCGACAAACAACTTTCCATAGATAACGTCCTTTGCATTTTTCATAACTAACAAAAACATTCTAACATATATTTTCCGTAAATGAATAAATGAGTCTGAGCGTAGTGTTGCAGAACATTTAGAAATATAAATACATAAAACTTGCTAGACCTTCAATTTTCCAAAGAATATGAATGTTTTTAGCTAGTAAACTGATAAAAATATCAATAGTTGCCTTCTTTTTCGTTACGAAAAGAACAAGTAGGCGGTAAGAAACAAAAACTTGGTATTACTCATGGTACAATAAACAAGGTATAGCCCAACAACATCAAAAAAATTGGCTGTATCATCAAAGTCACGTGAAAAAGAATGTCAAAAATATATTTTTGTGAATGTTTGATAAACAATTATTTAAATCACCTGATACCATATTCTTATTTGTATCGAAATTCAAAAACTTTCTGTGATATTACGTATAAAAATTTCATATATTACGTTTGCCATCAGACGATACCAATGTCTGTGGCCTAGTGAGTAGCTAGTTAGATGACTAGGCTACGGACATAAGGTGTCGCTCGTTGGATTCATTCATATAATAAGTGTTCTCGTTTACTTCCCCAGTAAAAATTTGCAAGTTTCTACTTTTGAGAGCGTTAGGTCAATTTTACTCTCTTTGTTTAAATTTGCAAGAAAAGTAAACGAAAAGCCTTTCAGTAAAAATTTGCAATGAAACAGCTAATTTTGTTTACTGATTGCATTACATTACATTTCATTTTGAATTTTAAAGTGTCCAGATTTGTAATAAAAAAATGAGCAAAAGAAAACTTTTTTCTTTCTAATTTCAGTGGTTACCATATTATCTTGCAAATTTTATTTGGCTGAAATATCTCCAACCAAAATTTGCAAACTCTCTAACATCGAACTGTCAAAATGTTCTCGCTCTGGATCTCATTTACTGATCTTTTTGTATGAAAACTTTTTTCTTTCTAATTTCAGTGGTTACCATATTATCTTGCAAATTTTATTTGGCTAAAATATCTCCAACCAAAATTTGCAAACTCTCTAACATCGAACTGTCAAAATGTTCTCGCTCTGGATCTCATTTACTAATCTTTTTGTGTAAACGAACACGATCCAGTAAAAATTTGCACAAATTTGCAAGTAAACGAACACACTTAATATCTGAAATGTAACATATCGTTTTTAAATAAGTTAGCTTTGATGATAAACGCGTTTGGTGTTAACATTCTCGTTTAGAATTTGCATGGCATACAGTACAAAAATACGGGACGAAAAGAAAGCAACTAATACTGACAAAGTTTTTCCTGAGCTGTCAGTGTGATTGTATTGCATGCAATTATTTTACAAAAGTTGTTTTTTTCGTGCCATATATACATCGTGGGCCATTGAACATTAAAAATGTTAATCGGCTGTAAAAAAATGTACTGGTATTTTTTTTAAATTTCTAGTTTTATTGGAAAGGAAAACCTTGGTCATTACAAAATGGAACACAATATCATTCATATGACTACCACAATTGGCTCGGCAGTACCTCACCTGATCAACACAATTTTTCAGTACATTTTTCACTGTACTTCAGAAACTACAGAAAATAATCCAAAGGGCTCAATTGGCAGCTCCGAGGCTGTCACTTGACATCTCAATTTAGCCTGATTGTTCGATTTTCAAAAACAGTGCGTAATATATCGATTGTTCCGTTGGCTGTGTGACATGTGGCCCCTTCTTTTTGAAACCAATTGATCATGTTATTCTCTTGAATTTCGAAAACAAATATTGTTGAGCATGGAGCGGTAACGCTCACCGTTGACGTCTCCTAGCTTATTTTCGATGAAATATGGCCCAATGATGTCACCAGCCTAAAATCGACACCAAACAGTGACTCGGTGTGTATACATTGGATTCTCAATAGTGACGTATGGGTTCTCTGAACCCCATATGCGGCAACTTCGCTTATTGACATAACTACTGAGATAAAAATAAGCTTCATCTGAACACCATTTTTCGGTAAAATTCTTCAACTCCTGCCAAACAATCTTCAGCCCATTGGACGAAGCGAAAACGCACTTAGGGTGTTCCATTAATAAATGGCCAAGTTTAACCTTTCTAGACCAGAAATTTGAAAAAAATTATCGGTACACTCTTACAGCCGATTCAAATTTAAAATAGCCCACCCCGTATGAAATGATCACAGCTTCACAGAAAGTTTTGGAGTCGATACAAATGATACCAACTTTATTTTTCTTACCGCCAACTTGTTCTTTATGTTAACGAATATAAGGGACGAAAAGAAATCGGCTTATGTTTGAATATTTCTATTTTTATATATATTTTATAGGTAATTTTTATTTGTCTGTTTCCAACATATAAGCGCATGCTAGTATTTCTTGTACAATTCCGCGTTATTCACGAAACAGGTTATTTTTGTACTTTCCCCAAAATATCAAGCTATAAATTTTTACGACAGCATGCATTTTTATACCCTTCACCATACAATGGAGGGTATATTAGTTTTGTCATATATATTCTCAATCCTCGTAAAATTCTATGATAAAATTGTCCGGCTGTCCGCTTGTTGAAAACAAGATAGAGCCTGCATGAAAACAGATAGGGAGCTGAAATTTGGCACAAACTTGTGTAGTTAGCATGGTTGATATTGAAAATGGGCTATATAGCTATACGGAAAGTTGGTGTTGGACACCCTCCACCGACACTACCTCTTAAAAATGAGTTTTTTATTTGGAAATATCCGTCCAGTTTCTTGAGCAAAATTTGCAAATAATAATCTCAATATAGGCGCAATCATCTATGTAAAAATGGTTTAGATTGGGCCACCATTTCTTGTACCTCCCATACAAACGGTCTTATCGGCCTTGAGAAAAAATATGACAATAACTCACCACAAACTTGACCTATCGATATGAAATTTTCCACATACATATTTATATATAGAACACACTTCTGCACCAAATTGAGTTGATATTGGCTAGCCTCTTTTGATACCTCCAATACAAACGGTCTTAAGGGCATTGAGAAATAATATGACGATAACTCATCACTAACTTGACCTATCGAAATGAAATTTCACACAAACATTTCTATATAGCACACACTTCTGGGCCAATTTGAGTTGAGATTGGGTAGTCCCTTCTGATACCTCCCATACAAACAGCTTTAAGGGCCTTGAGAAATAATATGTAGATAACTCATCGCAAACTTGACCTATCGAAATGAAGTATTTCACATAAAGCATTCTATATAGAACATACTTCTGTACCAAATTTGGTAGATATTGGGTAGGCCTATCCAGTACATCCCCTACAATCGGTCTTATGGGCCTTGAGAAATAATATGACCACAAACTTGACCTATCGAAATAAAATTTTACGCATATAAATTTCTATATAGAACACACTTGTGCACCAAATTTAGTTGAGTTTGGGAAGTCCCTTCTGGTACCTCCCATACACACGGTTTTATGGGCCTTGAGAAATAATATGACTATAACTCATTACAAACTTGACCTATCGAGATGGAATTTTACGCGTAACGATTTCTATATACACACTTCTACACCGAATGTGAAAACAATACTATACTCAATATTTTCACCATTCAAGAAATAAATTGGACAATGCACATGGGTACAGCCATGAAGTACCATGGGCAATTGTATTTATATTACTTTTCTGCTTAATTTATTTTGCATGTGGAGGGTGTATCCAAAGTTCGTCACAGCCAAACTTAACATTTTTATTTGTTTTTGGTAAAATTGATGTTTATGGGGTTTAATATGAAAATAAGAAACAGAACCTGTCACGTCCCTAGACGTGGTATTTCAGCGAAAATAATGAACAAGAACAATCGGGTCAATTCGGTCCTTGAAAATGATTTTCTATATGCAACTTTTTCTGGGTGGCCGGATTTAAAGACTTTCAGCTATGGACAAGCCCAATCTAGGGACTCGGGACTTAAGAGCATTCTCCTTTCAATTCAATTCAAGAAAACAAATACCTACTCAAACCCCCTTATTAGCCATTATTTTAATAACTTAGCGGCTCCGCGTAATTTCTGCAATTGAATTGGCCCACTTTCTATTCTCATGCATGAGTATGGTATAATGGCACCTCTTGAACCTCTTCTTGTTGCTCTTCAGCCCAAATGCGGCAATTTGTTTAATGACTTTGCCGTTGAACCAGAAATGTGCCTCATCACTGAACAAAATTTTTTACGCCTGTCATTAAAGCCATACCGGTCGAAATGGACGTACGAGTCATCCAAAATTGGACCCTCAGAAAGGAAACCCTGAAGCGTAGTTGCGGCCAGCACTTAAAGGAAATTGTATTCAAAAAATACATGCAATAAGATGTCCTTTCAAATTACCAATAAAGAATCCACACTTGATTTGAATTTTTATATTTTTGTTTGTTCTGAAAAAATACCTCTAGGTGGATCACATTCTATTTTGGGGGAACAGGCACTTGTACTTATACACGTAAAGCTGTTGCATATTTATAGTCTCCAACTATGTTTTTCTTCAGTCTACGTTAAAGTCCATTAGAAACGTATTTTCATAAGGTATTGTGCACTTGTTTTGTTCGTGGTGCTACGCTGAAAACTCTGGAAACGTCGCCAGAACAGTTCCAGAAAATTATATTTTAATTGGAGATTTATTTATGTATATGTCAGAAAATTTTAGAAAGTTTAAGTGTACCGTAACCTGTACTTACTGTTTTTTACTTGAGCATAAAATCGATGTATCAAAAATACTTTGTTTTCAAGAATTTTCAACTTTTAATTACCACAATACGGACAAGCTTGTTGTTTATAAGCATAAGAGTATGCTTCAAATAAGTAAAAAATAAACAAATAAGCTTAAAAGCCAAATTCAAAGATAATAAAAACGACTTAAAGATTGAACACGCCGACTCGTTCAAACCCTACACCATGTATACGCTATTGAATGATAACTAACAATAATCACAGTTATGTGGCCCGGTAGGTGCTAGTAGTAATATCAGTCCAATCACACAAAAATGGATATTTGGGGTCTTTAAGGTCGAGGTAATTTAAAAAATAAATACCTATTTAGAAACGTGAAGAAAATTTGTTGCATTTGAGTTTTATTATTTCCATATTTATTATTGGTCGCCTAAATCTTCGTCAAATCTTAAAACTAAGTATATTTGAATTTGTAGTAAAATTTTCTTTAACTTGAGTGTCTATGTTTTATATCCAAATCTACTATTGGTCGCTTGTGTTGACCATAAGGGACAATGTGGAGCCCATAGGGGCTCCAAAATTTTGTTCAGTAATGAGTCCAATTTCTGGATCAACGGCACCGTCAGTAAACAAAATTGCCTTGGCATAAAGAGTAACCAGAAGAGGTTAGTCAATGGGGAACGCTATAGAGCCATGATTACTGACTTTTTTTGTGCCTGAAGGATGTTGATGTAAACGACCTTTGGTTCCAACAAGACGGCGCTACATGCCACACAGTCAACGAAACAATTAATTGATGGAAATTTTTGGTGGGCGCATTATCTCGGGTCTGTGGCGTAGCCTCCAAGATAGTGTGATTTAACACCGCTGGGGTTATGTGAAGTCGCGTATCTACGCAGATAAAACCGACACGATTGACTCTTTGGGAGAAAATATTCGACACGTTATTGCTGACATACGGCACCAAATGCTGCAAGAAGTGGTCGAAAAATGGGACTCTCGGATGGAATTTATTTGATCCATCCGCGGCGGCCACTTCCCCGAAATAATTGTTTAAACAAAACGTCAAACCCTTATCTAAAGCTAAAATCTTAGCCATACCATAGAATTATATGCGTTTTATTTCTTCTTGAAATCCGCACGTCTGAAAAACACCCTTTTCCTGTTTTAAGTTATAGTATCAGCAAAATGCAAATTTAACACGAATTTTTAATGGACATTTATCACACATATATCTAATAGAGTCCCTCAAAATAATTGCAAATGAAGATTGCATTTTTTTGAACCGATTCTTAAAATATTTCGGCTCTAACCGCTTGCTTTTCTGGCTAGACCAATGTTATAACTGCATTTAAATTCGTATTTCTGTATTTAAGTTTATTAAAAATAAATATTCAACTCTTTTGAAAAGGACTACTTGGACTTTTCATTAAAATAATGAATTTCGTACAGTCTGTTTTGGTATTTCTTTAGACGACTTTTATAAATTTGAATATATTTTTGGAAAGAGATCTATTCAGGTTCCCTTACAATAACTAACCTTGTGGTATTTTATACAGGGTGTCCGCCGGGAAGGTATACTACTTTGTTTTGCCGCCATTTTGGTAAACATTAGTCTTGACAGTTCATATTTGGCAGTCGTAGACGTGGCATATTTATTATGGAAAAATATTCGAGAAACCAACATGTTTTAATTCTTAAAACATTTTATCAAAATCACTCATGGAATACTGTGACGATGAAAATGTTATGGAAAATTTTTTGGGAGAAACAACGTGCCAACAAAACGCACTATTTATCGTGTAGTGAATGATTTTGTTGAATATGAACCTGTTATAATTCTACTTGTTTATTTTAATCACTAACGCTTTGGTTTTATGTGTCAAACAGAAAATATGTACATAATTTTCAATAAAATATTTTCTGTACTTCCTAACGTAACTTGAAATAGACTTGTCGTTTTATTCTACCACTTCCACCTTTTGTCCTGTTTTTGGTAGATTTTGTTAAATTTCGTGGTCTAAGTGAAATAAATTAAGAATTTTTTTTGCAATATTGTGCTGGTGTTTCCAAACTGTTATGGTTTCGAATTCGTTGTGTTTTCCCTACGAGAAGTTAAGGGGTCGAGAAAATTTCGATGATTGGCGACGACATACAAATCCTGTTTGGTAATAAAGAAATGTTGTGGAAAAGTGTGTATCTGGAGTATGAGACAATGAAGCAAACGAACTTGATCTGGCCAAGATCACGTTGATGATTGAACCAAACAATTTGGAACATATTGCTACAGCAACAACTGCAAAGGAAGCCTGGGATTCGTTAATACGTGCATTTGAAGATACAGGATTAACTAGAAAAGTGGAGTTGTTAAAACAACTTGTGCAGCTGAAGCTTGGTGATTTTTCCTCGATGCAAGAATACGTGAATACAATGGTTTTGACGTCCATTAAGGTAAAAAACTCAGGTCTCAACAATGATGATGAGCTCACTGCTTCGCTTATGTTAGCCGGTCTTCCGGGTGAATTTTAAGCATTGGTAATGGCTGTGGAAAACTCAAAAACGAAACTAACGGTCGACGCTGTTAAGAATTTGCTGCTGCAAGATGCAAAGTTTGATGGGAAAAATATTAAAAATGCACTGGTATCAAAAAAGAGATATAAAAACAGTAAATTCAAATGTCATTCGTGTCATGATATTGGCCATTTCAGTAAAAATTGTCCCAAGAAAAATAACAAGCCTAACTTTAATTCTAGTGACAAGTAAAATCAATTTGCTCGATTGGTAATAATGAGAACTTCCTTTATAACAAAAATCCTGTATATGACCTTGTGGTGGCTAATAACAATAAACTGTCGTTATAGTGTTCGGGAGACATTGACATGTCATTGATAGAGCATCAAGTTTACTAGAGTTGGTACATTCGGATGTAGTTGGACCTTTCAAAGTGAAATCGTTTTCGGAAAATTGTTATATATTAACTTTTGTTGATGATTACTCAAGAAAAATATTTGTTATTCCCATTAATCGCAAGTCGGACGTTTATACAAAATTTGTAGTATTCAAAAACAATGTTGAAAATCAGTGTTGGCGTAGAATTAAAATATTACGCACCGACAATGGTAAGGAATATGTGAACAATCGTTTTTCGGATTTTTTTAAAGAGACATGGCATATCTCATCAAAGAACTTGTCCATATACCCCCGAACAAAATGGGGTTGCAGAACATATGAATAGGACTGTCGTGGAGAGAATGCGTTGTATGCTGTTTGATAGCGGCTTTGGCGAGGTATTTTGGGAAACTGACTGCTGCTTGCTTAATCAACCGAGTTCCGTGTAGAGGAAATGCTTATACTCCAGAAGAAATTTGGTCACAAAGAAAACCTACGTTAAAACATTTCGGAGTATTTGGTTGTCAGGATATGGTACACGTTCCGAATAAAAGATGAACAAAATTATCCAAGAAATCCATGGAGTGTATATTGGTTGGATATAGTTCTGAATCCAAAGCCTATCGTCTATTTAACGCCTCAACGAAAGAAATAATAATAAGCAGAGATGTGGATTTCTTTGAAAATACAGGAAATTTGTATTTTCCTGAAGTGGTTAACAACAGAACCGAGGATGTCAATCCTGAGAAAGAAATTATTTCGGTGTAATGCATACTGAATGTAGTCCTGATTTATCAGAAGATGTCTTAGAAATACCATTTAGTGAAGTTTCCGATACAAATATTCTACAATCAGCCGATCAAGATCTCAATGAAGGTGTTCCAGTTCGAAGTTCAGAACGAAATGCAAGCAAGCCCGCCCAAACGTTCATACAATTTTAGTGCCGCAGAGTTTGTATGTACAGATCCATCGAATGTGAATGAATCTATGTCCTTACAATTTGCTAATAACTAAAGGGGGCCATGAAGGATGAACTTGATTCGCTGTTAGTTAACAAAACGTGGATTTTTACGGAATTGCCTCCGGGTAAGAAACCTATTCCATCTAAATGGGTATTCAAAACGAAGACGGGTGTGAATGGTGAAATACTTCGTCACAAGGCAAGATTAGTGGCTAAAGGTTAAAGTCAAGAGAAGGGTATCGAATATAATGAAACGTTTGCTCCGGTAGTAAGGTACGATTCAATACGTTTTCTTATTGCTTTAGCTGCTAAATATGGTTTGATGATACATCAAATGGATGCAGTAACCGCGTTTTTAAATGGCGACTTGAAGGAAGAAATTTATATGGAACAACCACCAGGAATAAATGATGGCACTAATAGAGTTTGCAAGCTTCAGAAATCGATCTATGGGCTAAAGCAAGCTAATCGAATGTGGAACGAAGTACTAAACAAAGTATTATTGGACATGGGTCTGAAACGCAGCGAAGTCGATCACTGCATATATTATAACGTCACGAACGAGGAAATTATTTGTGTCGCAATATACGTAGACGACGTTCTAATTTGTTCAAATAATTTAAAATCGACAAATCGGAGTAAGAAGTCTCGATAAGAAATTCTGAATGAAGGACATGGGTGAAGCGTCTTCAATTTTGGGGATACAAATAACATGTTCAGCTGATACAATAAAATTGGACTTATCGCAATATATTACGAATGACTTGAAACGTTTTCAAATGAATGATTGTCATCCAGTAAAAACACCAGTTGACTGTAATCAAAAAATATCAATGGAACTTTGTACAAAAACGAAAGAAGACAAACTGTATATGTCGAAAATACCCTACATGCAAGCTATTGGATGTTTACTTTTTGCAGCACAAGTGACTCGTCCAGATATCTGTTATATTGTGAACATTTTAAGCTGATACTGCAATAATCCTGGAAAAGCTCATTGGGAAGCAGTCAAACGAGTTATGCGTTATCTGAAAGGTTCAATGGAGACGGTCCGGTCTACACCAATGGTCGTCACGAATTAACTGGCTACTGTGATGCTGATTGGGCCGGCAATGTTGATGAGGCGATCGACTACTGGCTATATTTATTTACTTCAAGCGGGTGCAATATAATGGGCTACAAAAGGACAAAAAACCATTGCATTGTCTTCGACAGAAGCATAATTTATGTCCATGGTTGCAGCTATTCAAGAAGCTATATGGTTAAACAGGTTGGAGAATGAACTACTTCCAGAAGCAACAAAAACAATAATTTTGCATTGTGATAACAAAAGTGCTATACATGTTGCTCTTAATAACTCATACTCATCACGTACAAAACATGTCGATGTAAGGGTTTAATTTATTCGTGAATGCTTTGACAACAATACAATAAAATTAGAATACTTGCCTACAAATGAAATGGTGGCTGATATGCTTACAAAAGGAGTTCCTTTACATAAACTAATAGTTTTCACGAGTAAATTTGGTCTCACTTAATTTTGTTATAACTATACATATGTATTTCGAATTTTAAACTATTTAATACTAAACCAATATTACATGTTCAGGGAAAGTGTTGAATATGAACCTGTTATAATTCTACTTGTTTCTTTTAATCACTAACGTTTTGGTTTTATGTGTCAAACAGAAAATATGTACATTATTTTCAATAAAATATTTTCTGTACTTCCTAACGTAACTTGAAATAGACTAGTCGTTTTATTCTACCACTTCCACCTTTTTCATCAGATTTCGTAGAAAGAGGGTCTGTAGCTGATAGGCCCAAGCATGGACTGCAAGATCGGCTGATAACATTACTGCTGCTCAAGAAAGTGTTCAAAACAATCCATCAACCTTAACTCGACGCCGCACAGTGGTCCAAACCATCAATTTAGCCGGAAAAAAGACATAACTTGCTTTTGAGAAGACTTATCGAGGTGAAACTTTGCATGCCTAATGTTTTTATTAAAATAGAGGTTCGCACCAGAAATGGGCGGAATCCATCAAATGGGCGTGGGATAGTTCTAGCTAGAAACAATAATCATTCGATTTTATATAACTTTATCTTTTATTTAGAAGAACAAACGAGCATAATAAAAATATGAACAATAATAGGTTTGAATATTTTATTCAGAATCTGCTTCACTTTCTGAATCGACTTGCGGCTCGGACATTAATGCGTCAGGCGCATCCGAAAGCAATGCTAGTACTTCTACAGATAAAGGTTCTGCACTCCGATAATGATGAGATGTCTTTGTTGATAAAGATGATATAAGAGGATCCGACGACAAAAGGAGATAGTGAAATAGATCATACATTGTTTTTTCTCGAGACATTTTTCGTGTGTAATTCTCTCGTATATTCCTGAAATCCTTATTTCGGGATTCCAGAGCTTCTTCGGACAACATTCGAATAGGTAGTGCGGCATATTGAATATTATCTGCACCATGCAATAGAATTTTGTGAACACTCGATGACATGTAATACCACGAATACAATTGTATGTATAGCTTTGTTGTGTCCATCGCATACATTCGAAATGCTTCCACATTAACAGCAAAGCCGCAGGACATAGTGGTTAAATCACAGCAAACCTCTTTATCAAATCTTCATCGATACCAGTTATTTCTGAGGCTAGAGTTTGTTGTTGGAAAAATCTTCTTGCCGTGTTGCCGTCATTCGTTGTTCCACATCCCGGCTTAGGAATATCTACCAGCAAATCCATCTCTTTTCTCAAAGGGTCAATAATTGTTTTCTTTGTTGCCTCTTTCACGGCCTTATCGGAATCTCCTCTGGTTTGCCATTTTTGAACATTTAGTTTATAGGCAATATGAAGGACACATTCAAAACACCTTATCCAAGCGTGCAATGTTGACAGGCCATAAAGGTTTTCTTTTGGCTGTAATTTTTCAAGTGCACTCAAGTCATTCATTATCTTTGGTGAAGCTCCACAAATTCCACAACGTTGGGAAGAAGAATTTGCTATTGTTGAGAATATTTTCCCATCAATCATCGTCAAATAAAATTTATGGGTGACATTAATTACTTCGCCATCTTCACAGATTTGTGTTGGAACTATTGCAGCTATTTGAGCTTTTATCGCAGCTATTTCTTTTTCAGCTAGCGACTTAGTCTCTTTTTCAAAAATAAGTTTGATTGGCCTACAAAATCTTACAGAAGATGGGCGTGGATTGTACCAAATAAGTTTATTATCGTCTTTGAGCTGCAGAGGAACCAAACAAATTGCAAACAAATATTCATCTGTTTTATCTTCGTGACTGTCCCCGAACGCGTGCTTATATCGCGAATGCCCACTGCTGCCATCACATCCCCACTTATAGGACAAAATAAGTTTACCGCATTTGTGTTGTTTTAAAATTTCTTTCTGCTGTTTAAAAAGCCTGTTTGTAGTGTGATCTACCAAATTTTGCAAAGTCACTTCTGCCGATATATCGGAAATTTTAATACCATCTTTTGGATAGCACTCCATTTTGGCAGCCAAAAGCTTGTGGTATGATGGGTAGATGTCGGCATTATGATTTTTTGCACCTGAACGCATTAGGGTATAAGTGTTTTTCGTGAAATCACCATCGATATACAACACTAAAGCCTCTTCGTTCGTGAAAGGTATCGGTCCTTTACAAGAAAAATTCAATTTTTTTTTCATTGATGACGCTTTCGACGGAGAAGAACCTACGCATTTGACAATGCTCGCAGCATGTCTCTTTCCAGATTTATAAAGGCTTGTTCCAGCAGCAAAGGTTAATTCTTCCGGCGACCAACTCTCCAATAAATGCGCTACTTTCATTCTTTTTGCCCTCTCTCCTTGATCTGAAAATTCCTTCAAAGGTCTTCCATGCTTAGATGTTGACGGTCCCTCTAATGTTCCTTCTTCAAGATCTGTTGATGAAGGTTCAGCAGGAATAACAAATATTCCGTCTAACCAACTTTGATTAGAAGCCTCAAACACGAGCTTTGTTCGATTGGCCTGTATCCACTTTTTTTCAGAATACATATAAATATGTGAACCGATTGTTGCACTTCTTTACAATAACTGCCGTCTCCTTCACTTTCAAGGCAAATCTTAGAGAAAACGTAAGTTAAAACGAGTATGTGTCAATATTATAGCGCCAACGTAATCACATGTTTTTAAAACAATAAAGCGAAGCTATAATCGCAAATTGAAGCAAAACAAATATACCGTTATGCACAGTGGACTCTTGCTCACTTATTATCAAACAAAATTTTTGATTCCAACAAAGTCGAAAAAGATACTTTTTTCCGACTAGATTAGTGTTTGGGACCACCGTGCGCCGTGCTAAATGTAATAAAAAAATTTGTTCAAAAGGGCTCGCATTTGTGAGGCTAACATTTGTCTGATATTGTATTCTATACATAATTGCCGACATTAAAGAAAACTTTTATCAATATAAGATCCATTCTCTTTCATTTAATCAAAAATAATAAATAAAGTAGCATACCTTCCTGACGGACACCCTATATTTATTAACCCTAGAATGGTACACATAGCCTGTGAGGCGAAGCAAAAGATTTCTTCATACCATCAAACAAAATATGTGATTTACAAATATGCCTGCAAAAAAATCTTAAAGATATGTAAAAAATGAATTGTTTTTGTTTATTGTTGTTATTTAATATATAATAAATAAGTTCTTGTTTATG
Source organism: Hydrotaea diabolus (assembly GCA_963513945.1). Classification (NCBI taxonomy): domain Eukaryota; kingdom Metazoa; phylum Arthropoda; class Insecta; order Diptera; family Muscidae; genus Hydrotaea; species Hydrotaea diabolus. Next base: position 114,468,120 of record OY740719.1, read on the forward strand.
TTTTTATCAGCTTTCAAATGTGAAATGTGGGTTGTTATAAAAGTCGCCTCGCAGGCGAAGTTTACAATTAAAGAACTAGAAAATATGTTTACCATTCTAGGGTTAATAAGAATATTATGCAAACACACATGTGCATGCCTTGTTTGTATAATTATATTTGGTAATTTGACAATAATCGGTAATCACTGATACGAAACAAGTTGCCACATCACTCCCCCGCTTAAGAAGGGTCTCCCTAATCATAACTTTATTAGCCTTCCACTAGTTGTTGTTTTGGAGACGTCTTCTGATGAATATGAAGTGCAGAGATATTTCGATGAAGAGTTGTTCCACTAGTTGTTGCATTGGAGACGTCTTAAGTTGAAATTGATATGCAGATATATTTCGAAGATGTTTTGAGTAACTGCATCTCAAGATAGGCTTTGTTTGGACCTGTCGTCTGGAATTATAGGTGGTAAATATGTATATCGTCTTACATATGTTTTGTAATTAATCCAGATGTTGTTGATGGGTAATTGGACTCAAAAATTGGTAGAAAACAAGGCTTCAAACGATCAATACTAATATTTGAATTGCGAACACAAATAATCACAGTAGAATATTTTTAAAATCTGTTGAAAACAACGTAAGGTATGGTCCATCATACGGATGTGTCAGCTAAAGACGTGTAGAGTCGTTTTAAATGAAAACGTGTGATGTAGACTGTAGATTCTTAGATACGAATGTCAAGTGTGCTGTATGATGCGATGACTGTAGGTCTACGATTTTTCATGGAAGTCCGGAATTCAGCTAAAAACGCTTGTGGATTCCGTAAAGTTATTTTTGGGGAAAAACTCTTCCGAAATTATCAGCGAAGTGCTATTAACGAATTATGCAGGGGATGCGTTGATGTCTGGTTTGAAAACGTTTCTTAGTCCAAAGAGAATTATTGGTTGGTGGTGAGGTGAATCTATTTCGATAAAGTGGCTGTTTTAGTGTTATATGTCACCTTTTTATTATGCCACTATATTGAGGATGATATGGCGTTGTACTTAAATGAGTAGCACCGATTATTGCATCAGTTCAGCGAAAACCAGACTCGAGCTGTCGACTTCTATCAGAAGTAATTCGCAGTTGGATGCCAAATCGTGATATCTATTAAGTCATGAGTGGCTTTGCAACTGTCTCAGCTGTCATGTCAGCAATCGGAACAGCTTCAGGTCAACGGGTAAAAACGGTTGATGATTGTCAAACAGTAGCTTTGTCCCTTGCACAATGGAAATGAACAAACGATATCGATATGCGAAAATCGCTTCTGTGGTGGTTCGTTGATTTGTTATGACAATGTATCTATGATCGCTGGCTGCGCAAGCATCTCCTAACAAAATCTGAGATGTCAAAACTTCTTAGAAATGTTAGGTCTTACTCGAGAAGTCAATGTATGGAATACAATTAGATCATCGCAGCCTAAAACATACAAATGGTTTGATATAAGTGAATTTGTTTGTATACTTGAGTTCTAAAGAAAGGTTTTAAACCTTTATCATTTCTTTGAGCGGTTGCTAGACTCCTGTAGTCAACTGATTGTTGAATAGTTTTCGTTTTCTACGAGACGATGCCTTTTCCATTTTATGATTGTAAGCAAAAGTTAAAGGTCGGTGATCAGTAACGCTGTACCACTGATGTCCTTCTATGGCGTTTGGAAATGCTCGACTGCTTGATTTAATTGCCGTAAACTCTGTCTGTTAACATTTTCGAATGAAACCAAGTGGCGCCTTTTTAATTTTTTTTCGATTTCAAGATATCGCTACTACATATTTATTTCTGTACCCTGTAAAATTAGAAATGGTTATCTTGAATCATGATTAATATACTCAATATGGTTCGCAACTAAATATTTATTTTATGCTTTTTTTTATTAAGATGTGTGGTTAAAAAAATACTTTCTTAATTCCCTCATCATCCCATTAAGGAACAAAAGGAAAGTTCTCCTTAATCGGCTGCGCACGATATAATTTGTATGCCCACTGACCGGGACTTACTGCCTAAAGTAGGGTTCGAACGTCTTAGGCTGATGGCAGAGTGCGCGCTCAAAGCGGAGCCGAGCGGATTTCTGACCGAATTCTGAACTGTAGTCTTGGGAAATTCGAAAGGAAATTTCGATTTGTCGTATTAAGTTCTGAACTAATTCTGAACGACTTCGGTCAGAATTCTGACATTAAGTCTTATTAAATTCTGATGTTTTTACCGACATTTCGAACCGAATTCTGAACGAATTCTGAGCTTATGTCATGGTAAATTCTAAATGTAAACAATCAAAAAGAAGAAAATATTTTTGTTCTACAAAAAAAAAGTTGTAAAACATTTTCAAAAAGCGTTCGGAAAGACTTTTAGTTATAAGCAGGGGTGTCTGCAGTTTCGCAAGCAATAATTGAGCTGTAACTATGTTAAGTGGCTATACACTTAAAGGCAACCAGTTTTGCATTTAACGAGAACTGTCGGCAGTAGAGTTTTCCTCCGAACACAATAAAAATCCCTCGCACAGCTAAGCTAACCAAACGTTCAGAATTTGAATTTGAAATATAAAAATATCTCAGACAAACAGTTAAGAACTTGTTCAGAATTAGTTCCGACATGTCTGAACACAAGAACAACAACTGTAAAATATAAAGCAAAAAAAAAATGTTTAACGAATAGACTACCTCAGATAAATATTTCAGAATTCGCTGCGAGTTCGATAAGAGAAGTCTGAACAAAAAATTAATTAAAGTCCCACAGACAAGTCTAACAAAATTCTGGCCGAATTCGTTCAGATATTTCTTAACATAATAAATAAAAAATCCTCAGACAAATCGAACAGAATTTGTAACGAGTTCGGTAAGAATTATCGATAGAGTTCAGATATTGTTGAAAATTGTCTGATATCAGACACTGTCGGCAAATTTGGTTTACTGGGTTGTAAACGGTTCTTGACGTTTTGGTACTGTTGAAATAATTCTACCTGTTTTGTTTGACAAATTTTTCAAATATTGAACAAAAATATTCAAATTTGATCAATCGTATTTATAATTATCTGATTATTTATAGTTCAGATTAATCAGAAATTTCCTTTATTAGATTAATTAATTAATCACATTATTGATTAACCCAAATTTTGACTAACAAATATCAAGTACATAATAACATTCATAAATAAAAAAAATATAAAAAAACACAACACACAATCAAAACAGTGCAGATTCAGCGCCGATTTCTGCGTTCACTCTGTCGTCCCCAAATTTCATATAAGCATGAAATAAGATCGGCTCCGCTTTGAGCGCGCACTCTGCCATCGGCCTTATGCATTTAATTAAGATTTTTTAACATGGCTAAGAGATTAATAAAAGTCGCAGGTATTAGCAAGGTGAAAATTCACTGCCGAAATATCTCCCTCGTAACCGCAAACTATTATAATTTATTTGGAGAAATCTGTGAGGATAGTCGGAATAAATGTATCAAATTCACAACCTTTTAGTCTTTAAAGGATTCCGCTGTTTCAGGCTACTATACGAAAATTAGGTTCGGACGCATATAATGTTGCAGAAAGTGCCATTGGTAGTACTGCTTTGGAACGGACTTCAGGCAAACATACACTGTAAGCACGACTATCCAACAAGTAAGTTTAGAAGGACTTGTACCTTGTCTGAATTTGAAAAGTTGACACGTAGAACACAAACTTAGGGACTTTGAGCCACGATAGACCAGTTATAAAAAATCAGCATATCTACCATCTGAAATTTATAAATCTTCCAGAACTTCGAGAAAATGTTTCCTGTAGAAGCTACTACGTCTTCTCTGCAGGTAAGACTATCTACATAGCAGGGGCTCACTATATCAATCTCCTGCTCATTTATCAGACCATTCCCATTTGCTTAACATTTCTTGCACAGTGTCTCGCCAGGTCTCGCCGGAATTTGGTTCTGTTCCTGTCTAGTTTAGGCCATTCTTCGCCCATGACATACATATGTATGTAAGTGGGCTATACGCAAACAAAACATACAAAAACAAATTTTCTTCATTCGTTTTGTGTACTTTCGTGCAAAGATGATACATTGCAGAAGATGGACGAAATGAACTTATACGAGAATTTGAGAAACACAACAACCATTTTGGGAGCAGTTTTTTGTTTTTAAGTGTTCGAATTTAGTGTTTTTTGTGTTTCAATTTTGCGATTTTTGAGTTCTTCTGATCAATCGAAATATATAAATAAACCAAGAATTCGTGCGCTACAGAGTACTGTTTTTTTACGATATTGAAAAAACGTATCGCCCGTCTTTTACAATTAATCGTCTTTGCTTTTGTGTATTCCTGTAGCACGTTCCTACAATATCGTTTGTTAGAACAACAAGCTAGTTTTGGAATATAAAAAAATATTCCATTAGAAAAATATAAGGAAAGTAAATGAGAAAAAAACATTATTTTTTAATTTTTACAACAAATATAAGTGAAAAATAGAAGAAAGCTTGCCATGTTTGTCGAAATTTTAAAACATTGTTATGCCAAATTTGATAAACTTAAAATTGTTTATAGTTTTTATGAATGATTGATTGACGCCAATGGGCGTCGAATTACATGTCAATAAAGACATAAAATAATTCTATTCAGACCAAGGGACCAACCTAACTACAACTTAAAATGATATTACGACACTCGTAAGACATTATACTATTAATTACATCTTAAATAAATAAGCATTTATTATAAATTTTATCCCCTTCTTTTTTTCTATATATGTACGAGTATTAAACAAAAAGAACAGAACAGCATTTTCAGCAAATTTGTTGACAATGTCTGGTATCAGACAACTCTGAACAATATCTGAACTCTATCGAGAATTCATACCGATATCGTTACGAACTCAGTTCGATTTGTCTAAGGATTTTTTATTTATAATATTCCGAAATATCTGAACGAATTTGTCCCGAATTCTGTTAGACTTTTCTGTGGGATATTTTGTTGAAACTTCTCTTAACGAACTAGCAACGAATTCTGAACAATTTATCTGAGATAGTCTTAGTTTAAAATTTTTGCTATTTGCTTCATATTTTAATTGAACGAATTCTTAACTGTTTGGCTGAGGTATTTTTGTATTTCAAATTCTTTTTTTTTGTTTGAATTAACAGTAATTGTCATTTTTTCTATGCATTGCAGTTTTTTGATGATTTGCAACGAATCATAAGACATAGCCCAGAATTCCGTTAAACACGTTGGCAAAAACATCAAAATTTAATAAGATTTTATGTATTACAGTTAATACGAAAAATAATAATAATAAAAATGTGAATATTTACCATCAAAAATGTTTCTGTTTTTCAAAGTATTCTCCAGCATGATTTATACACTTTTGCATGCGCTCAAACCAATTGTGAAAGCACTTTTTCTACTCCGATTGAGACACCTCCAAAACATGGTTTTTGAACGCTTCAACAGCATCTTCTGGCGACGAAAATCGTTGACCACGCATTTTTTTTCTTGATGTGCGGGAATAAAAAGAATTCATTGGGTGTCACGCCATGGCTGTTCGGTGGATGATCCACCAATTCGAGAGCTCGCATTTTCATGGTACACAATGATTCGTCTTCTCTTGTTCGGTTTTCGAATTTCTCCGAAGACTTTAGGCAAACAAATTGTGGTGTACCATTCAGAATTGACCGTCCTACGTTGCTCAAGCGGAACAGTCGCCACATGACCAGTATTGCCGAAGAAACAGGCGACCATTTGCTTCGAAGAGCTTCTTCCACGAACAACTTTCGTTGGATTTGGCTAGTCTTCAAAGACCCACACGGTCGATTGCTGTTTTGTTTCGGGCTCATACGCATAGATCCATGATTCGTCAGCTGTGACGATTATAAACGTCTTTTGAAGCACCGCGCTCGTATTTTTTTAAAATTTCTTTGCACCAATCGACAAGAACCTTTTTTTGAGCGATGTGTGGGGTCCAACGAGAACAAACCTTTTTTACGGTCAGGTGTTCATGCAATATCGAATGTATGCTGGTGGAAGAAATGCCGAAGGATGTCTCTATCTCACGGTATGTCACATGACGATCTTGCATTATCAGTTCACGGACGGCATCAATGTTCTCTGGCACAACGGCCGTTTTTGGACGAACTTCTTTGAGCGAGCGTCGGCCACGATTGAATTCATTGAACCAATTTTTCACATTGCTATAGGATGGTGCTTCATCGCCATACAAAGATTTAAGTGTATCGATGCACTCTTGTCGTGATAATCCACGTCAAAATTTGTGAAAAATGATCGCACGAAAATGTTCACGAGTTAATTCCATTTTTTTGCCAAATTGTTTTTTCAAGTCACTGTAAACAACACATAGATGATCGTACGTTAAAACGTTCTGAGTACGTATATGCTAAAAAGTGTCAAACTTTCCAATGGAACTGTCGGATGTTGTCAGGCAACACTTAGTGTTGCCTAGCCCAGAAATATAGGACCCTCGTACCGATTAGATAATTTTTTCTTTCAATACACCAAAGAAATCATTGATACACTGGTCATCGTAAAATTAGAAGAAACGAAAATTCAAACTATCAGCAATAACCATCAATCATAACAATTTGGCTGATACAAAGAATTAATTGTATTTATTTGATTGCTTTTTCACAAATAATCAAATATTAGTTTTTTCTTACACAGAAGCTATATAAATTATCGCTTTTGCTCAATTTGTTGCACTTTTATTTTCGAAATTGGCTCCACTCATACTCGATATCTCAAAATTAAAATAAAGTTTCCGTAATCTTTTCACGTAATTATAAAAAGCATATCTTAAACATATAAATTCCTAACTCCATTCGCCTGTGAATGGCGTATGGGGCAAACCTACGACGATCTGTATATAATAACTTTTGTACATTTTGACGTTTTTTTTGACAATTCTTACTTAACAACACTGAACAAATACTAAACTTCAAGTTTCAGTGACATTTAAGCTTGCAAATGTAAACATTGCCATAATTTTAAGATGATTGACACGTGCAACAAAAAATAATCATTTTTAAACTGAAGATCTGTGTTAATTCATTCCTTACAGTCAACACACCCTAGAGTATTTGAGGTTGTCTGTTTACTATAGTTGTGCTTTAACGACTTGTCAAATAAAATTAATTTTTTAGAATCAAGGTAAGTCAGCAAGCGCTCGGGTCCCCGAAGCCCGCAGGTCCGCATGCTTTCGTACAAGTGTGGGTATTCAAAAAAAATTGTTTTAGGCTGTCAAAAGTGCAAATAAAAAATGGGCTTAGCCCTAGATATAGTTGAACGTAAGTTCCTTAAGAACACACAAACATGCTCATACGTAAAAAATGCGGAGTTGTAAGAGAATAGCATGCATTCGAATAAAACGTGTGTGGGTCAATTAAATTGTAGTAATTACGTGGAGTCGTCATCTTTCTAAAATAATGCATAATTAGGGATTTTGAGTATGTATTTCTTTTCTCGAATTGAATAATTTTACCCCAATTTTGTTGAAAGTAATCAAAAGCAGAATGCTTTGCAATCCCCCGAAAGTCGGTTCTATGTACCGGAATGATCCGAAGCAGCAATCTTCGGCCAAGGGTTGTCACACCGTCATAACGTGTGCCGTTACAACCACAACAAAAGCAGAATACTTTAAAGTCCCGAGTCCCTAGATTGGGCATAGCTGAAAGTCTTTTAGTCCGCCCACACAGGAAAAGTTGGAAGTTAAACAAATCAGGGAATTGTTGATATACCCTCGTATTATAGACTGCATTCAAATAGTGTTTAAAATCTTTTGCGCTATATTAAGAGTTTTGTGATTTTTTTCGGCCCGATTTCAATATATTTTATACATTTCTCATATTTTTAATTTTAATACAGAAATAGCAGTATTTTATAAAACCTATCCAATAGCACCCATAAATTAAAAATACGCTTTTTATTCTGAATTTCTAAAATATATATTAAATAAGTGCGCAAACTCTTAATATCTGTAGCAAAAGTTCAGATTTCTACAATATTTATTGAAAAAATATTGCATTTTTAATAGAGTTTTGAACCTGGTCCAGCTCACTTACGCTGGCAGCTAGAGCCAAAGAAATCTACAGATAGCTCTCATCTGGAGTATCTGTAACGGTGTAGAATTTTTTTCGTGGCTAAAGATGTGAAGAAGCCTCACAACTAATACTTAAAATAGAACTTCTTTTACGTTTGTTTAGTACTTGGTCATAAAGAGTTAAGTTTTTCCTTCAAAAATTGCAGCAAAGTAGCTTTATAAGTAAGGTCATCAATGACTTGAAATAGCAATAAGACGAGTGTCACACGTCACTTTGCCATTTTTTTTCTATAATAATATAGATGTTCGAGACCTCAAACCTGTAATAATACCTTTTCCATTTGTTTAATCATTACTTAACTTGAAAACTTGCATAGAGTGTAGAATGTATGTATAAGTACGAGTATATCTTAAATAAAAATAAAATTCAAAATCTTTAATAATCATTTAATGAACTTTAACTTCTTTTAATATTGCAGATTTTGACTCCATTGATCTGAAAGATCACGCTTAATTCGGTTAATATAGTGAAACATGTGGAAGATAGTCTCACAAAAACAACAGCTACGTACCGCCGAAGCTTAAATTTGCATTCAATTTGATAAAACAATTACAGATATTTAGGAAATATCAATGCTTTTTTGTTGGCACCATCTGGAATGAAAATTCTAACAGCGTAGTAGACTCAATACCCTTGAGCAGGTAATATGAGGACTTATAAAACCCATCCTCAGCCTAAGAATTTAACCTGACTGTTGGCTGTAGAAATGTCAGCATAATAATCTAACGGAAATAACGGCATTAAGGAAATATCAAAGCAATTCTAATAAAAGTTCACCCAGCCTGATTAATTCAAAATCAGTGTAAAATGAGGTTTAATACAATCAAATCTCAGCTTAAGAATAAAACCTGACTGAGGACTAATATAAACACCCGCAGCTAAAGACATTCAATACGCTAATCAAACATCAAAAGATTCAGAACGAAATTTGAAAATTAAATAACACATGTACAAATATTTTATCTAATAGTAAAATGAGGTCTTATAATATCAAGCCTCAGTCTAAGAATTAAACCTGACTGTAGACTTTAAGAAATACCAGCATGATAATCTCACGGAAACATCAACGCCACACCTTCGCTGACATTGAAATCACATTAGACAAACTAATTAAAGGTATCTTATAATTATTTAATTAATTGTTATTCCTTTTAATTTAGCAGTTTTAAGCTTTACAAAAACTCAACACCGCCACACTAATACTCGTACTAATATTGAAATCATTTTGGATAAACCGATTACAAATATTAAGGAGTATCAAAGCTATTCTAATGAATTAACTCCATGATTAACTCAAAATCAGTGTTATATTAGGTTTTATAGAATCAAATCTCATCCAAAGGATTAAACCTGACTGGGGACTACATGAAATACCAGCAGCTCAAGAAAATCGATACGCTGATTGAACATCAAGCGATTCAGAACGCAGCTGAAGACACACGTTCTTCAAGATTAAGGTAAGTCCGTTTTTTATGTAACACGTTCGTAAATTCCTCATTTTCTGACGTCACTGTATGAATGACATATAATATACATGGTGAAAAAATATTCTAAAAATTTGTTTGCTTCCAATAATCTATATGTTTGGAACTTTGGCCCAAACATATTTATGCTTGGGTGCAAACAAATATATTTTGGCACATAAGCATATAAATGTTTCTAAAGCACCTTAATGTTCCTTGCATTAAAGTTTCCTGCATATGTTATAGAGACCGTTTTTCCCTCTGTGTACCTACCGGATGTCACAGATTCTAATGGAGTAATTCTACTTACACTTTCTGATTGTTGTATTGATTTGTTGACTGCACTTGGTTTGCTTTAGGAAAATGTTGTTTCCAATAAAATTTTTAGAACAAGGACTTTAGCAATGTTTCTTTATCTTTTTAATTATCTGATCGACTCTGAACTCTCCTCGCTTTAGACACTTATCCATCCTACTTTGTGTATTTCTTTTTTATCAATGCTCATATTTTAAGTTTTCTTTAATGTTGTTGAAGTAAATAACTTTATTCTTTTTCAATATTGCTGATAGGTACACAGTTCATTCGTGCAATGATTATAGGAATTTAAATGTTTGTCTTAAGGGCCACCCTGTTGTACAGGTTATTATTACTTGGAGCCTAGTACCCCATGTTAATATACCGATTTATTCAAAATCAATATCTGATTCCATCCCGTCCGTCTGTCCGATTCAGGTTTGCGCCTTGGACAAATTCTATTAGTCCATTTCGGTACATGTTTTGAAAAAATATAAATGTCTTTTAAAAACCACATACTACATCGGATTCGGAAATTAAGCCAAGAAAGTTACGAACGACCAATAACAAAATAGTATAGTGAAATCAAACCTTATCAGACTATGTGTGGAATATCTCCTACACAAAAGTTCGAGGTTCTGCTGTTCCAGAATCCGATCGAGCTCTGACTTCACATGATGCGCTATGACCTACCACAATGCAAGAATCGCTCCCGATTTGAGGTCCTGTCATTCTGCAATCCACATTTTACATTCAATCTATGAGAATGTGTCGTTTTTGTTAGCGTACACGACTATCATGTTGGAGTATGAAAATCTAAAAATTGTTCAGCGCATGGTCTCCACATCGTCAATCAATTAAAATCCAATATTCAACGATATATTCAAAACTTAAATACCAAATCGAAGATCGATTTGAATCGATCGGTTTCCGTGGAATATTTAATATAGCTTCTGTAGAGGTCCTAGTCTTCTAAAGGCCACATTTTGAATTCGATCTAGCTAAATTAAAGCATACTGCGTTTTGTGCGACATATGGTAGGCCCAACCCTGGCATTATAATTGAACCATTTAGATCTATGTTTTCACAAAGCCGCCACGAAATACGTGCCGCCTCAAGCTCTAGAATTAAGGCAGACCTTGCTTAAATTCTGGACTGATGCACGGAGTCTTCATCATATGCGAAAATTATTAAAAAAAATATTTAATCAAGTGTGGAATCTTTATTGTTCATTCATGCCATTTATTTATTTATTATGCCATTTATTTTTTGAATATTTCTTTCAAATGTTGGCCGCAACTACGCCTTAGGGTGTTCAATCTGTGGGTTCAATTTTGAATGCCTCGTTCATGCATTTCGACCGGTATGGCGTTAATGACACGCGTAATGCTTGCTTCCAAAACCTGAATCGTAGCTGGTTTGTCAGCATAGACTTTGGACTTTACGTAGCCCCAAAGAAAAAAGTCTAAAAGTGTGATATCACACTATCTAGGCGGCTAACTCACCGGTCCAAAACGTGAAATTAGATGCTCTTCGAAATTACATCTCAATATATCCATTGTTTGAGCAGCTGTAAAGCAAGTGGCACCGTCCTGTTGGAACTAAATGTCTTCAAGATTACGACTTCAATATCAAGTAGCAAAAAGTCCGATATCATGGCGCTTTAGCGGTAACGTTCCGGCCATTATCATTTTTAAACAAATATGTACCGATGATTCTTCCACCAGCCCATAAACCGCACCAAACCGTGGTTTTCTCTGATTAAACCGTGGTGTTTTCTGATAATGGCACCTCTTGAACCTCTTCTGGTTACTCTTTATGCCAAGGTAATTTTGTTTACTGACGGTGCCGTTGATCCAGAAATGGGCCTTATTACTGAACAAAATTTGGTCGAAGACAGCTACTCTTCTTTAAGGTTTTGAAGAGCCCAAACACTGAAACGGCGACGCGCAGGAACATCAATAGGTCTTTTCATGATGAAATGGCAAACAGTACTGACAAAAAATATAGTTTAATACAAATCACGCGTATTCTGTGAAATAACTTTATTGAAAAAATACCTCTAGGTTGATCAGCCGTTATTAGATTGGTGTGAGGTTTATCATAGTCGTGTCGGCTCAACCTTTTTTAAATGTGAAAGCTAAAAGGAACTTTTGAACCCAATGGGCTCCAACTTGTCCCTTATGGTCAACACAAGCGACCAATAGTAGATTTGGATATAAAACATAGACACTAGAGTGATCAGTTCGGTTTTCAGAAACCGGCTACTCGGTTTTTTTAACTCTTAAAAACCGTCGGTTTTTTTTAAATGTCAGTTTTTCGAATACCGAATAATCCGGTTATTTTTTGTCGAAACCCGGTTTTTTCGTTTATATTTTATTTATTATTGTTTGTACTGTGTCACGTTTTTTTCAGTGTCTTGTTTTAACAACCTTGTTGTTAGTTTTTTTTAGATCTGGCATCTATAACAAACATCTGTTTTTCATGTTTTCCTTTTCATTCGCATTCTTTCAAATTTATTTATACACGCTAAAGATTAAAATTAAAATAACTAGGTTTTTTTCAACTATCGTTTGAATATTGCAAAAACCACTTGGCAATTTTGCCCAGGTAAGTTTTTTTGGTTTGTAATAAGTTATTGTGCCGACTTAAAACGATGTTTAACTCTTGGATATACATAGATGTCATCTGTTTGGAAATATTTTGAAAAAGACGGAATGGGAAAAGCTCGATGCCGGCAATGTCCAAAGCTCATATGTTGCAAAGGATCCTCGACTTCTGCTTTACTTAACCATTTGAGATGTGTGCATAAAATGGACATAGCAACCAAAACCGACCACAACGAGAATGAAAAGGCAGGTTTATCAGTTATACCAGCTGAAAATTGTTCGATGCTTAAATACGTTTCCAGAAAGGAATCTCTTGGTGAGATTTTTTCGCGCTGTGTTGCTGAGGATGGACTTTCCGTGCGTGCTTTAAAAAAATCTAAAGTGGTGTTGGCTTATTTACAGTCAAAACAATTTAATATGCCTGCATCTGAGACTACAATATGGGAGAAAATTTATGATTTCTATCTATCCAAAAAAGATGAGCTAAAAAACAAATTGATTTACCTAAAGCAGAAAAACCAGCGTTTCTCTATTGTGGTCGATGAATGGTCTGATATATCTTATATAAAATACATAAATGTTACTGTACGAACGTATGATCCTGAAAGCAAAACGTTTGATATTTTTAACCTGGGTCTGGAGGAGATGAAATTAAAAGGCACAGCTGGTAACGTGGAACAAGTCATTAAACGAAAGTTGGAAGAGTTTGGCTTAAATATGAAGAGCGACATAGTAGCATCTACCCATGATGGAGCAGCGGTCATGGCAAAGTATGGGCGAAGTATTGATTGCGAGTCGCAGCTTTGCATAAATCACCTCATTCATCTCTGCGTTGTTGAGAGCTTTTACAAAAAAAACTGTAATATCAACAATAACGAAATAAGCAGTGACAGTGAAGAAGATGGTAACAACGATGAAGAACATGATAACGACAGTGCTGCAAATAATCATTTCGAATTTATTGATGAATACATGACGTTAAACGATAGCGTAAGCTCAGTTATAAAACGTGTTCGAAAATGCGTTTCAATGTTTAATAAGTCAACGGAAAAGCAAAAGAAATTGCAAATGTATGTAAAAGACGAATTTAATAAGGAGCTTAAACTTATACATGATGTCAAGCACCGATGGAATTCAATGGCCAATATGGTTTCTCAATTTTTAAAATTACATAAGTGTGTGAATCATACATTATTGGATTTAGGAATGACACCTTTTAGTAAAAATGATATATCAACTTTGTCTGCACTTAGTGACACTCTTAAACCTTTAGAAATGTCTATACAAAAACTGTCTTCAAACTCTTCGACTTTAGCTGATGCTGAAGGCATTTTTAAATTTTTACTTAAACGCTTTTCAACAGTTCAAAATCCACTATCCAGCAATTTGTATGGAATTCTTAAAAGACGTATATCAGAAAGACGTGTTCAAACTTTGACTACTCTCATTCTGTATTTAAGTACTACTGATATCCCTGTTAGTGACGGAGTTCTAAAATATTCCAGTAAGACTGAAACAAAAGACTTGGCATCCAGTTTATACTCAAGATTATTTACGGAAGAAAATGATTCATTATCTGATTCAAGCGACGAAATAGTTTTTGATGCTTCTGAAAATAATTTAGAATCAGAAATTAATACCGCTATAAAAAACATCCAGTATCCTAAAACAAGCCAAAAAAAATCTAACAAAAATGTTGTTTTGGAAGACTTATTATATATGGATAAGAGCGGAAAAAGGACTGAAAAACTAGACAACTTATTAAACGCCTTATACACTATTAGCCCGACGAGTACATTGAGTGAAAGGGCATTTTCAATGTCTAGTTTTATTAAAACCAAAGAAAAAAATAGATATACGCCCAAGCATTTAGACTGTATTTTATTTCTTAAATGTTTCTTCAACGATTTCAAGGAATAATTTAAAATATTTATGTAATTATTAAGTGTTTAAAAATGAATTGTTATGTTTTATTTGCTTTGATCTCAGTAATGTTCAACATTGTAATCAAACAAAAAGTTTTCTTTTTTAAGTTAATGCTCATCTATGAATTGTATATTTGTTATTTTTTAATAAATTAAAAAAAACACATTTTTTTGCTTCATACCTTTATATACCAATGAAAACCGGATTATCCGGTTTTTTTTGAAATTCAAAAAAATCAACCGGTTTTTTCTTAAATGTAATTTTTCGAATTATTCGAAAACCGGTTTCCTCAAAAACCCGAATAATTGATCACCCTAATAGACACTCAAGATAAAGAAAATTTTACTACAAATTCAAATATAGACTTAGTTTTAAGATTTGACGGAGATTTAGGCGACCAATAATAAATATGGAAATAATAAAACTCAAATGCAACAAAATTTCTTCACGTTTAGGTATATATTTTTTAAATTACCTCGACCTTAAAGACCCCAAATATCCATTTTTGTGTGATTGGACTGACATTACTACTAGCACCTACCGGGCCCCATAACTGTGATTATTGTTAGTTATCATTCAATAGCGTATACATGGTGTAGGGTTTGAACAAGTCGGTCTTTAAGCCGTTTTTACTACCTTTGAATCTGGCTTTTAAGCTTATTTGTTTATTTTTACTTATTTGAAGCATACTCTTATGCTTATAAACAACAAGCTTGTCCGTATTGTGGTAATTAAAAGTTGAAAATTCTTGAAAACAAAGTCTTTTTGATACATCGATTTTATGCTCAAGTAAAAAACAGTAAGCACAGGTTACGCTACACTTAAACTTTTTAAAATTTTCTGACATACATAAATAAATCTCCAATTAAAATATAATTCTTTGAAGACTTAAGTTACCCACAATGTTGTCAGCGACATAAGCAAATAAGTCGACTGCAATTATCTGTATAATTATGTGTAAGTACATACATAAATAATTTGTAATTTGGTACGCAACTATGTCCACATTTTCTGGAACTGTGCTGGCGACGTTTTTAGCGTAGTACCACCAACAAAACAAGTGCACAATACCTTATGAAAATACGTCTCTAATGGACTTTAACGTAGACTGAAGAAAAACATAGTTTTAAACTTTAAATAGTCAACAGCTTTAAGTGTATAAGTATAATTGCCTGTTCCCCCAAAATATAATGTGATCCATCTAGAGGTATTTTTTCAGAACAAAAAAATATAAAAATTCAAGTTAAGTGTGGAATCATTATTTGTTATTTGAAAGGACATTTTATGGCACCTATTTTCTGAATATAATTTCCTTCAAATGTTGGCCGCAACTACGCCTCAGGACTTCCATTCTAAGGGTCCCATTTTGTATGACTCGTTCGAGCATTTCGACCAGAATGGCTTTAATGAAACGCATAATGTTGGTTTCTAAAACCTGAATCGTAGCTGGTTTGTCAGCATACTTTTGGACTTTACGTAACCCCAAAAAAATGTCTAAAGGTGTGATATCACTCGATCTAGGCGGCCAACTCACCTGTCGAAAACGTGAAATTAGTTGCTTTTCGAAATGACCTCTCAATAGATCCATTGTTTGAGCAGCCGTATGGCAAGTGGCACCGTCCTGTCGAAACCAAGTGTCGTAAAGATTACGGGCTTTAATTTCAGGTATCATAAAGATCGATATCATGCGCGATAGCGAGCACCATTCACGGTTACGTTCCGGCCATCATCATTTTTGAAAAAAATATGCACCGATTATTCCACCAGCTTATAAACCGCACCAAACCGTGGTTTTCTCTAGGTATAATGGCACCTCTTGAACCTCTTCTTGTTGTTCTTAGCCCAAATGCGGCAATTTTGTTGTTGTTGTTGTTGTTGTAACAACAATATATTTATTTTGAAGTCTTGTTCGTCTATGGGGGATCTGCTTCGATATCCAGGTGAAGGAAACGCGCCATTTGAACTGGATGCGTCCACAGAGACCTGGGGGTCAGCTGAGTGGGCTTGGCCGGACAATTGAAGAGGTGCAGTACATCATGTGGTCCCTGATGGCAGGCGGGACAGATGTCCGGAACGTTAGCATCAATTCGTGCCCAGTAAGAATTGAGGCGGCTGCACCATCCGGATCTCAGCTGCGCCAGAACCACGCGCGTCTGCCGAGGTAGTACCTTCTCCTCAGGTGAAATCTCCGGGGGATGTTCCCCTAGCACTGCATTCACACGGTAGCTGGATACTGCTGCTGCGACATCATCGGCGTGAATGTTGTTCAAACCTGCCTGATAGTTTCGATGATCTAAAGGTTCTCTCTTATACCGCTGGACCTCTCTCTCTAGATCATGAAGATCGTTCCTGATCTGCCTGGGTGGAGGCATCCTGTTCAAGAGATGGTGGTTAGGATGACTGCTGCGAAAACACCCTAGCAGGTATTGCTTAGACAACAGGAAATTGTGTCTGCGCACGGTAAGGACCTTCGTCTCCTCATGTAGATGGTCCTCAGAGGACATAAGAAGACACCCTGTTGATGTTCTAAGGGCGGCATTCTGGCATGTCTGAATTTTCTTCCACTGCGTCGTACTCACGTTCGCCGACCATACAGGTGCTGCGTAGTTTGCTACAGACCGACCTATCGCTTTGTAAGAGGTCAACAAGGTTTCTTTGTCGGCTCCCCAAGTACTGCCGGCAAGTGACTTGAGGACCTTGTTCCTACTTTTGAGTTTATCGCAGATAGCTGTAGCATGTGCAGAGGATCTAAAAAGGCTGTCCAATGTGACCCCAAGGATTTTGGGGTAGTTGGTGGTCGGGATGTTGACGTCATCGACTTTCACATTGAGTGTGACAACCGCACCTCTGCGGTCCAAGCAGTAAACAGTGTGGCTGATGATTTGGAGGCGGATATTTTCATATTCCTCGCAGTGAAGAAACGTGCTAAGTCAGTGAGGTAATAGTTGATTTCCTCGCAAATGTCATCCACTTTAGGTCCTGACGCCAGAATTGTGCAATCGTCAGCGTACGACACAATCTCAACGCCGTCTGGTGGTGCAGGAATTTTAGAGAGGTAGAGGTTAAACAGAGCCGGGGATAAAACTCCACCCTGGGGAACTCCTTGTTTAACTCTACGGGGCTTCGACTTTCTGTCTCTAAATTCTACATATGACTGGCGCCCACACATATAGTTTACGACCCAACGTTTCAAACTGGGCGGAAGGGACGTTTCTTCAATGTCCTCGAACAGAGTGGCATGATTGACCGTGTCGAAGGCTTTTGTGAGGTCAAGAGCCACGAGGACCGTCCTGTCGTTAGGCTTGTTCTGGTTAAGGCCGCGACTTATACGTGTGGTGATGGCGTGTAAAGCAGTTGTTGTGCTGTGCTGCTTGCGGAATCCATGCTGATGATCAGCACTAAGAAAGTGTTCGATCAGGCTGGGGAGGAGCAGTGCTTCAAGCGTCTTTGCTACTGGAGAAAGCAAGGAGATCGGCCTGTACGAATCTCCCTTACTTGCGTCTTTGCCTGGCTTCAGTAGCGGGACCACTCTGCCCATTTTCCAGGCATCGGGAACTTCGTGAGTGGCTAGCGGCAGATTGAGCACTTTGGTCATGTACTCTACTCCCGGAGTATCCAAGTGCTTTAACATCTGCATTGAGATTCCGTCCGGACCCAGCGCCTTTGATGACTTTGCGCTGCGGATGACATGGGCAACTTCGCCAACGGTAAATTGTGGTGGTGCCTCTTCGACTCGGAGAGCGCGGATACGACGCAATACTCTCCTTTTCGCCTTATCACTCTCTGGGTGCTCAATAAAAAGCCGGTTAAAATAACACGCGCACCGCTTCGGATCTGTCACTGTTCTATCACCGAACGTGACAGCTGTCCGATCATCCTTCCTTACAGGGTTAGAGAGTGATTTGACCGTTGTCCACAACTTATCAATTCCGGAACTCAAGTTGCACTGCTTTAAGTGGTCTAGCCATTTGTTCCGCTTATATTCGTTGACCAACCTACTGATCTCGGAGTTGAGATCCCTAATTCTAGGGTCAGTAGGGTTGGAGCGACGAATGTCATCACGCTCGTCTGCGAGTCCCGCTGCCTCTGCTGGGAAGTTTGGTCGTACTTCGGGTATTCGACCAGCAGGGATATGGCGAGCGACTGCTGCGTTGATGATGGCCCGGAACTTTTTCTCGGCTACCCGAACGTCCGACGGAATAGCTAGATTATTAAAGCTGCGGTTGGTGGCTTCTCTGAAGGCCTCCCAATCAGCCTTTTTTTGATTGAGAAACGTACGGCGTTCAGAGGTTATGAAATCGGGTGGTCTATTAATGGAGAGAATTATGGGAAGGTGGTCCGATCCTAGTGAGATGACGGGTTGCCAGGTGACGTCGTTGATCAGGCCAGGCGATGCCAAAGTGATGTCTGGCGAGCTATGGCAATCGCCCATAATCCGCGTGGGGGCGTCCTCATTCACTGTGCAGAACGTAGAGCTATCAATTTGCTCTGCCAAAGCTATGCCCCTCTGGTCGTTGTCTAGGAGAGAATGCCACAGTTCGTGGTGAGCATTAAAGTCTCCTAGGACCAAGCGGTTATTGCCTTGTAGCAAATTGCTAATGTCTGGCAGATAACGCGGGGCACAGCTACCAACCGGCGGGATGTATACGTTGTACAGCTCTATTTCGGCAGTTCCAGACTTGACTGCTACCCCCATACATTCCATGTATGGGTCTCTAGAGTCAAGCTCAGGCGAAATAGGTCTGTACTGCACAGAATGGTGTAACAGGAAAGCAAGTCCCCCACCTCCACTTCTGGTGCGATCCTTACGTAGCACGTTGTATCCGTCACAACTGTGCAGGCTGCAGGTGGCATTCAGCTTAGTTTCTTGGATCGCGGCGACCATAATGTTTCTCCGATTCATAAATTCTATGACCTCACTGATTTTGTTGCGTAGGCCATTACAATTAAATTGCAAGATTGATGCACTGTCAGGAGTGGCAACAGCAATCTGTGGTGTAAGATGCTGTATGTGTTGATGCTGTTGCGAGGGCGACTGCGGGGGAGTCTCGTAGTTAGATGATGATGATGATGATGACGACGACGACGAAAATGCAGACGACGATGATAACACCAAATCCAGAGACCCACTGCTAACTTCGTTAATACAGCATGAGGCAACAAAGTCTGCTTCGCTATACTCCCTGATGTGGTTCAGACCTGAACAACTCCTGAAGTGCACCCACTCCATGCAACGATTACACCTTACAGACGTGGCACGATGGTGTATTCGGTTCTGACAAACCGAGCAGATCCAAGGTCCGGGGTTTTGTTCGATCCCGGCTCGGACCAGTAGTATTCGGAGCAGGCATTCCGGGAAGTGCTGCTCCCACGACGAAAAAATGGACGAACAAAAAACATATATTGTTGAGGTGACTGCCCCTGGCCGAAGAGTTTCGGGTCAATCCGGTACATAGAACCGGCAGTCGCGGGATTGGGCAATTTTGTTTATTGACTTTGCCGTTGAGCCAGAAATGTGCCTCATCACTGAACAGAATTTTGGTCGAAAACAGCGGATCTTTCCATTTCTCACCAAACGCTCATTTCCATAATACAGTTGCCAACATTTGAAGGAAATTATTTTCAAAAAATAAATGCCATAAAATTTAAGCAACAACAATTGTTTGAATCTAAGTTTTATGGAACAAAATTTATTTGAAATTCAGCGTAGTATTTTAATTGCGTTATATTATTGTACCGAAAATCACAACCAGCTATTGTTCATGAGCTGAGCTATCTTATAGTAAATAAATTGTTCTATATCATACCATAAATCATTATAGTAGTATGCAGGCAGCATTACCAAACCTCAACATTACGTTAAATGGTTCGAAAAGTGATGGCTTACTTGAACTAAATTTACGTCGTAGTCCTAATCTAGTGGCCAAATAATTAAAAATATTCCAGCGAAGCATCTGACGCAGATTCCAAAATTCTTAAGAGTCTTGCAAGCCTTACAAGTTCCAAATGACACGATTTGACACCAACGCAAAGTTAAGTTAGACTCGAAAGAGCAAAGGAGTTGTACCGCTTGAATAAACGTAAAGAATGTGTTCTCTGATGAAAGAAAATGACCTATTGAGCAGTTCATAAACTCTCAAGTAGTCGTCTTTTTTTTACGGAACGCATCGACAAAATTATGAGTAGTTTTCCAATTCATGTTATGGAATGTGCTGATGTGACCTCTGATGGACGCTGTCCAATTGTTTTCATCAATCCTGATGTCAAAGTCAATACTACGTACTCGTATTATCGGGAAAATGTTTTGAAAGCTGATTTAGAGCCGGGGGCAGGCAAACATTTTGGGCGTATATACCATGGACGTTCCAACAAGACTTGGCAACGTCTCATAAAGCTCGTGTGAACGAAGAATGGTTAAAAACCATGTTGCACGATTCATTTGGGACACACAATAGCATTCGAATTCGCTAGATGCGATTTCGATGGACTATTCCATCTGGGCCATTTTGGAGAGCAAAGGGAGCACTGAAAATTATGCCAGTATGGATGCGCTAAGGAAAACCCTAGTACAATAATGGACCCAAAATGCCGCAAGATAATATCCATGCAATATGCAACTCATTTAAAACATTTTGTAGGCCATAGTCAAGGCAAAACTGGTCAGATCGAGCTTAAGTAAATGAATTCTAAAATTTTGATTATTTCCACACATTTTGTAATTTGAATAAATAAAAACTTATTTCACTCACAATAATAATATGTTCGTTTGAATTGGTAGTAACACTTTAATCGCCTAATCCTGTATTAATTTCTTAATCACTACTTTTGACTAATTATTAAATGAGTAAGCAAAGTTTTTAATCAAAAATTTATTATTTTCTTTGTAGGAATGGTTAAAGACAGCTTTTATCACACTCAGCTAAATTTGAGCACAATCGGATTTCAGTTATGACTTTGAGAGTGGCTAATCTCAACTCGGGAGGTATATAAACCCACGAACTATGTTTAGCATTTCACCACATTGTATACTCGTTTTTTCCTAAAGAGTTCTTTGAGTCCAAATATATGCCAATTGTTTTAAAAAACAAAACCAGTTGTTTTAATATCCAGGGAATGCCGATGAAACTTCATCAAAATCGTTTGTTCTATTGTGATTGTTTAAAAGCATTCAAATAAATCGCAAGACCGCCAAAGAATATTTGTAAAACAAACTGATCGTTGGTTCATGTCTGTAATAGTGTAACCAAAGACAACAACCAATATTCATGACAAACGCACATTGACAATTCACGATGGTTTGCGATTTTCTGAAATGACAAACTATTGTGAATGCGCGTAAAATCCGTATGTCTAACTAGCAGTGACAACAACCACCTTACTATGTGAGCATAGATCACAACCAATTAATTTAAAATAAAATTAACTATTCACAATAGCTTGAATAGTTGATATGGTTCATGTCTACAGTATTGTAACCAAAGACAGCAACCAATCTTCATGAAAATCTCACATTGACAATTCACGATGGTTTGCGATTTTCTGAAATGACAAACTATTGTGAATGCACGTAAAATCCGAATGTCTAACTAGCAGTGACAACAACCACCTTACTCTGTGAGCAAAGATCACAACCGATTAATTTAAAATTAAATTGACAGTTCACAATAGCTTTAAGAGTTGGTCTCATTTCCGACTAAATCTTGAATAACTCGATATAATTTGATCGGATTGTTAAGTTTAATAGCTTGTTGCTCACAGACTTCTATTCGCCATAATGGAGTTATTGTGAAAATACAACAGGGACAAAGAATCCAACAAATTTAGGCAGCTCAAAGAATTTTTTTGTAAAGAAAATTCGAAATTTCTGTAGAATTTTGCCTGTCTTATTCTTATCAGAAGTAAAAACGCTGTATATCGTTGAAAAGGTAAATTTCTGTTCTAAACACCGCACTGTAAAAATCAGTTCACAAATAAAACAGATGTCCATTTATTAAAACAAAAGAAAATGAGGGTTTAAGTGTATATCTCCTTAACTAGAGCTAATCTGGCAAATTGGAGGCCAGATTCGTGATCAGCAGTCCCAAATCAACTATAGCTCACTTCTGATCTGCTACAGCATTTTTTCAAATTTTGTTGCCCAGTGTAATGTGTTGTTGGATGTTCGACTTATCATCCATGAACACTTAAAAATAAAAGTTTTAATTATAAATTATTTTTAGATTTTTTACAATAAGATATGAGATAAAAATTACAATTTTTTTAGGTAAGTAATTAATACAAAAAACATTTATCAATAAGTATTTAAAAATAAAACATGGCAGAAAATTGTATTAAAAAATAAAAGATGAAAACTAATAAGGATAACATATAAAGGGTGGTTAAATTTTAAGGGCCGATGTTGAATGTAAACCACACCTAAACGTCAGGTTTTTTTCCTGCATTTTATTTGATATTTCTTAAGTTCAGACTAACTCAATTTGAAGCGAGCAACGCGTAAAGTTATGCAGGCTTATTATGAAAACGGGCGTTCAAATGAAAATGCATATCGTTCACTTCGTGGTTATTCGGTTAATTTAATCGTCAAAATGTGCGTACAATCGGAAAAATCTTGCAAAAATTTGAGGAAATCGGGTCTGTAGGAAATGTGAAAACACTAGTGCATGCTCGTGCAGATCGTACTGCAGAAAATATTGCTGCTGTTCGCGATAGTGTGGCTGAAGAGCCTTCCATCTCAACTCGTCGTCGTGCCCAACTATTGCACCTCTCACGCTTGTCGTTGATGAACATTTCGCATTAAGACTTGCATTTACAAGCTTACAAGGTGCAATTGACTCAAGATGGTCAGATTGGTGGCCAAAAATGTCATCGGCCCTTAAAATTTAACCACCCTTTACAATAAAATGTTGAACTTATTGACAAGAAACAGTATAATTATTTTGTTAACATAAAAAAATAGGTATTAAGCAGTGGATCTCATTACAATTGGTTACTAAACATGCGCAATTATACGCGTACCTAAGTATGCTGTTGATTTTTGTAATACAAAACAATTTTAAACTGTAGTTATTTTTAAAATTTCCTATTTTTTTTCCTTCCAACTACGGATCTGAATTCTATGCAAATGCTTATTTGACGTCGTCAGTCAAAAAGCTATTTTGAGTTATTATATTTGCGAATTAATCATTTTGAAATAAAATGCTTTTGATCTGTTATTGCATTTTTTGAATATTTTTGTTTAAATAATAGGTTTAAAAGCATATTTTGCATATCTATCCATATTTTTAAGAAATGCTAATTTTTATTTTATGTTAAAAACAACGTCAATAATAATAAAACAGCGTCTACCAAAAACCAAAAAAAATAATCTCAAATCAAAATCTTTACAATAATTGTGCAACCTGCAGATGTTCTCGATATTAGTTTGGGTGCAGAAAATAGAAATACTTGCTCCCCTTAAAAATTGACCTTAACTACGTTTTACTTTTGAAAATTCAAAAAAAAAATGTTTTTTCGTATAATAGTTATTGGTTTTTAATTAACTGAAACTCCTTTCGTGTGTTTTCAATTATTCAGAGCTGTCATAGAAAATAATGTTGTCACCATTGCTTTTGAAAACGATAAGAAAAAATGCTTTGGTGTCATGAAAACCAATGTAATCGGTTTTATCAGCAACAACTGATTCGAACATTGGTTTTATTTACATTCGAAATGGGCAAAACCAACTTGGTTTCATGACACCAAATGAAACCAACATTGGTTTGCAGAAACGACAATTAGCAAAACCAACATGGTTTCTACGACAGCCCTGATTATGGTAGCAGAAGGAAGTTAGTAAACAAAAACTTTGGAGAGTATTTGTGGAAGTGTTTCAGTACATAAAATGGAATTAATTTGTAAAGATTATTAAAAAAAATCTAAATTCAATACTTTTTGCATAAATAATTGTGACATTTTTTATTGACAAATAAATAAAGACCATTTTATATTTTTTGTGTTTTTTATTTTCTATTTAAGATCAATATTTTAGTCAATTACTGTCGAGTCTATTTGGTTTCGCGTGGCATTGGCATTCGGAATAGTTTAGCGCTATTATTTGTAAAGACGTTTTCGAGAACACCACCAGATGCGAAAGTTTTAGGAAACGGAGCGAATCGTTTTACGGAACGAGGGCGAATGTCTTTGATCCGAATCCAAATCAAAAGTAGACTTTAAGGAAAATGAAAATGCTTCATTTTGGAATAAAAAACAGTTAATTAAAAAAAAGAGTGACTAAAAACATCAGGTAATTTAAGTAGTTTGTAAATTATTCATATTTAAGTTTTTAAAGACTTTTAAACAAAGTTTTTTTAAAGCAGTCGATTAATATACATGAAATCACATTATATTGTTTTGGAGAAATTTGGCTCCGAATATGAGTAGCAATAAGATCTGCATGCCAGAATAATCTTTTACACGGGACAAAAGTGGCACCGATTGACCACTTTTTTCGCTACTTTTGCACTAAATGGGTACTCGCTTTCCATATACAGTGGTGTGAAATGAAATAGTCACCTAATTTTCAAAAGTTTTAACGTGTCTAAGCACTTATGCAAAATGTATGTTGTTACCACTTGCGTTATTTTATTCATACGTTCTCTCGTAAATATAATCCCGTTATTTGTCATACATTTTGAGCGTCGCTGTTGCAATGATCAGTGTTAGTATATAGATCGGCCTGCAATAAAATAGTCAATTTAAAAGAGAAGAGAATAACTAAACGCAGTAACTATTTAAGTTGTAAATTTTAATCAAAAGGTAAGTTTAGCTTCTTATTATTATTATTCAGAATGGGCAGAGCAAAGCATTGCATTCATGAGAGCCGAGAAGCAATAAAAAACTCCATAAATCCAAAATATTTGGATGCTCAAAGAAAATGGTGGAAAATGCTGTAAAGTATAAAAAGAAAACAGAAACCAGAGGAAAAACATCGGATATTTCGAAGCGAAAAATTTTGCGCCATGTAAAAAAGGACCCTTTCGTTACATCTTCAGCATTAAAAAAGGAGTACGAACTGGACGTTGTTACCTCTACAATAAGAAAAATGCTAACTAAAAAAATTTAAAGGCAAAAAGTGCACGAAAAGTTCTATATCTTTCTAAACGAAACGTAAAAAGAAGATTGGAATTCGCAATGCGGATTGGCCAGTAACCAAATGGCCAATATTTTGTGGTCAGATGAATTTGTTTAACTCTGACCGCTGCGGACTTCTTGTTCGAAGACCCCCCAACACCGAATATAGTCTCCAATACACCATCAAAACCATACAACTTGGCGGCGGGAACATACTGGTATGGGGCTGCTTCCTACTATGGTACCGAGCCTCTATTTCGATTTAAAGGTATAATGGACGCCACTTTTTATACAAATATTTTAAATGGCATAATGATGCCTTTTGCTCAATGGGAAATTCCACTTAGATGGGTGTTTCAGCAAGACAGCGACCCGAAACACAAATAAAAGAAGGCAAAACTGTGGTTCGAAAACAACAGAGTCGAATTTATAAGCTGGCCTGCACAATCGCCAGGCTTAAATCCTATAGAGAATTTGTGGCAAGAGGTAAAGATGGTTCTTAAAGAAAAGAATCCATCTAATAAGGATGGGCTATGGACAATGATTGAAGCTGCGTGGAAGAATATTCCAATAAAGACTTGTCAGAAACTTGTGGATTCAATTCCAAGTCGTTGCAAAGCTGTAATTAAAAATAATGGCTACTCTACTAAGTACTGAGGTGAAGTAATAGATAACCAAAACATTTGTTTAATTAAATTTACCTATTAATTTAATTTCAGGTCGATACTTTTTTGCCTCTATTTTTGTTCTCAGCCAAAACCAGATATTTTAAAATATTTGTATTAGTTTGTTATTTTAAGTTTTGAATACATACCAATCATACCGATATTTGAATTCATTAGATAAACATTGAAATTGAATAAAAATAACTTAGTTACACAAAAAAAAAATTTGGGAATTTTTCCTGCTGTGAAGATTTTGGTTAAGGGTGACTCTATTTCACCGCACACCACTGAATGTATTGGATTAGGGTTTGTTTTGGTTGGTTTATATTGGATCACTATTGCAATAATTATGATCTTTTTGAGCCTAGTGCTAAAACTCTTGTCAAGAAACCCCCCATATGCAATTCTCTTCCTTGGCCTTGGAACCCACAATCTCTTCGGGCACTTCAACATCAGGTAAATGGATATCAATTGGTTTTCGAGCATTTCTGATTACGGTGTTTCAGTTCCCCTAAAAAATAAAAAAAAATAAACTTGTGATACAGCTGAATACAATTTAAGTTATACTACGTACATATATAAGTAAATGAAATTTATTGTTCTGGATAAATCTCTATTGATTGTTCTGGATAAATCTCGAACATTTTCGAAGGCATACGTTTTAAACCTCGGCATACGTTGTCACTACAATAAATAAAGCTTATCAGCCCGATTCTGAATGACTATTTCCCAGGAATTTTTTCCATGTTCCCCTATTTTTTTAAGTAGTGGGGGGAGTGCCACTTTTTCATTTTTTCCTCATTCAAACGAATTTCGAAGTAAGAAGTAGCTATTCTGAATATCAAAAAAGGGAGAATGCGATACAAACTTTGGGAAAAATTTCGCCAAAAAGTTTCAAGGGAGTTATGTCAAAATATGTAAGTGTTTAATATCTTTTGTTCACCATCTAAAACGCACGATGTAATTTGCAAATAAAACAGAGTTTTCATAGAATTATCTTAATATTTTTTATTATGATAGAAGGATCTGTGACAATTATATGTAAAACAACAGTCGATGGCATACCTCTCTATCCGTTGGTATATACTTTCAATGACTCCGAGACATCCTTTAGCTTTTTAATTGTTCTCGACTTATTGGCGCATACTTTTTCTTTAAAATAGTATACACAAAGAAAGAAGTCCAACGGTGACAATCACATGATCTGTTTTGTCATTGTTTCGATGGCTGTGTGGCATTATCCTGTTGGAACCACATATCGCACATATCCTCAATTCCTGACCACAAGAAGTCCGTATCATCTCGCGACAGCTAACACCATTCACGGTAACTGCTTGACCGGTCCAATGACTCCGCCAGTCCATAAACCGCACCAAACAGTCACTCTTTGTTAATGCATCGGCTTATCAACAATCACTGTTGGATTCTCATTTGGCCAAATGCGATGACGCCTCCACAACGCAGGAACTGGGCGTTTTCACATTTCCTACAGACCCGGTTTGCAGAAATTGCACACAATTCTCCCGATTGTAAACACATTTGGTCGATTATGCTGACCAAGAAAATCACGAAGTGCACGAAATGCATTTTTATTTAAACGCTCATTTTCGTTAAAAGCTTCATCAAAATTAACGCGCTGCTCAATTGTGTACCTCTTCATGGTTGAATTTGACAAACACTGAAACAAAGAAATGTTAAATTAAGTTGGGCAAAAAACTTGACGTTAAGTGTGACTCACAATTAACATCGTGCATTATGGTTGGACCAAACTTTACATTGCAGAAATGACGAAAAAGCTAAACCTTTTTCAGGTGTTGGCGATCTAAAATACGTACGATGGCACAAAAATTCAAATTTTCCAGAGGAACTGGTGGATTCCCCAATATGGAGCAGAAGCTTTCTGCTATTACAAACGCAACAGTGATCATTGTTATACATATGGGTTTTTCATAATTCTTTTTTTTTTTGTTATATTCACTTTGTACGTTTGCAACTTTATACAAATAATTTGTAAATTGATAGCAAAACAAAACAGCTGACTCCGAAAAATAGAATTTCTTTCTCCCTATTACTATTCTCCCCGTTTGTTTAGAATAGGAGGGTTTTATTCCCGGGAAAAATAAAATCCAGGGGCGTTTTCTCCCGAGTATTTAGAATTGGGACGTATATGTATTTCTCAATCGGCGAAACTAAATAAAAGCGCTTTATAAATTTACGCGTTGTTTGGATACCTATTAAAAATATGGTTCTATTTGAAGTTAAATTAAAAAGTCGTCATAAAAAATTAAACTTTTACACTTTTTTTAAAAATTAAAAGTCTTCTTACCGACTTTGACTTTTGTATGCCCAAAAGTCGATGAGTCGAAAAACGAATTACAGAACCCTACGGCAAACTGATACCATTAAATTCGAAGCGGATCAGAAAATTGCAAGAAACTAAAACGAGAAGAAACATTGAAGGAAAAGTATCTACACGAAGCAAAGAATGCGTTAACAAGCTAAAAAGTTTCAGTCGGTTGATCCGACTTGCATATAATCTCAACCATATAAGGAATTTTAATTTTTGGTTCCGTCCTACATTGCCTGTAGAGTTTCGATTTTATCAAAATCTCGTAAAGGATCGTATACAAAGATGAAATAAGTATCGAAAATGGAAGGAAAAAACAAGAGATATTTATGCATTGGATAAAGGTAAGTGGGTTTCTATCCTCTATCAGATAGTACCGTGTGTGTGGAAGGTGCAAGAAGGGGCGTGGCTGAGGCTTCGAACTTTTGTCAGCTAGTCTAATTTTCATTTTATTTGCTAATTACTAGCTTTCAACAGAATCATATTAAAGGAAATAAAGTTATTAAGCGGCAGAGATGTGCATAATGCACTATATTTTTAGTGCACTAACAATTTCACTACCAGTATTCACTCAGTGGTAGTGCAATTTTTTTTCACTACCACTAAATGGTTAGTGGTAGTGAAATATCAAGTTGCACTACGACTAACCACATTTAGTGTGGTTAGACTCCATAGATCGTGGTCCCTATGCGCGTTCAATTCATATACCAACGGGCTTAAATGCATTGTTTAAAATTATGTGCCAGCTTAATCGCCTAATCCTTACCCAATAGAAAATTTATGGGAGATTGTAGTTTGGAAGATTTAACGCTTAAATGGAATCGGAAATCCAATTTCCAACAATCGCAAACTGCCTAGAAATGTATTTCCGCGGAAATGTGCAATTAAATAAAGCATATGTGCAGCAGTAATCAAAAAATGAGTATAACCAGACAAAATAATTAACAAAAAATTAATCCTTAATAGATTACAATTTTATGGAACTAAATGTGACACTGTAGCTCCTATTCACAGGTCCCTCCCTCCATATGTAGCCCAATTTTGATCGAGATAAGCATGGTGTTTAATGTGCGAACTATAACAAAAGCTGGTGAATCTGGACGATCGGCACATGTTTTCAAATATCCGTCACCCTGATTTAAGATCCTTCGGCTCTTAAAGTCTCATTTGACACCTAGTCTTCCTATATTCAGCACAGTGCGTTATGAGTAACAAACCCTAGTGAAAATGGGTCATATCGGTCAACGTTTTCATGTAAAAATTTGCCTTCCGCTCTAGAAGTAGTAAAATAGATCCGACCTTTGCGAGAGTCGAAGTTTTAACTGGTTTAATATATTTCCGAATCGTTTCGTGAAGGATGTGTCAACCTTCTAACAGATTGGTAACACCGCCTAAAAGCTCATTCCAATCGAAAGCTGTGTGTGCCAATATTCTTCAATTCCGAAAACCCTTCTTAGACCTTGAATGGCATCGTCATAATTTCGTGCTATAAAAGGACATATCGAGCTGTATATGGACGCCTGCTGTCCATCCAGCTTAAATGTTTGCTGGTGTTACAAATGTAGTCCTTATAACTATATTGTAATATCCTATTACATTGAAAGGTATTTGTTTAAGCATAAGCCTGGATGTAATTACAGCGCAAAGAACAAACCCGGCACGTAACCGTGAATGGTGCTCGCTGCTATTGCGTCATGATATCGGACTTTTTGCTACCTGAAATTGAATCCCGTAATCTTGACGACACTTGGTTTCATCAGGACGGTGCCAGCTGCTCAAACAATAGATCTATTAAGAGGCCATTTCGAAAAGCAACTATTTTTTACGTTTTGAACAGGTGAGTTGGCCGCCTAGATCGAGTGATATCACACCGTTAGACATTTTTCTTTACGCGTGTCAGTGTCAGCGTTATGCGTGTCAGTTAAGCCATACCGGTCGAAATGTTCGAACAAATCATCCAAAATTGGACCCTCAGAATGAAAACCCTGAGGTGTAGTTGCGGCCAACATTTGAAGGAAATTATATTTAAAAAGTAAATGCCATAAAATGTCCTTTCAAACTAAGAATAAAGATTCCACACTTGATTTAAATTTTTATATTTTTTTGTTCTGAAAAATACCTCTAGATGGATCACCCTATACATACAAACATATTGCCAAAGAAAAGATTTGCAAAAATTCATTAAAATGTGTACGAAAAGCTACATGCGTTTTTTGAGTTTAAACATATTTTAGAGGGAGAAACTAATATGTTCACATCTTGTCTATCACTACGTGACCCTAATTTCCCGTGTTTACGGAACTTAATTCAAAATATGGGACTACTAAATATATTATATGCACTCCCTGCATCTGTTTATTTGTAAATTTGGTTGAATTAAAAATTTAGTGATATATTTCTTGAAAAAAAGCGAGGAAAAAGCTTAATAATTTCGTAATAAAGCTAAATGCTAAATCTTGTCGCCATACCTGTTTAAAACCCGCTAAATCTAACAAGAAAACGATATGTTTTTTTTTGTATTATTTTATAGGGGTTGGAATAGATCAGAGACAGCAGCATGCTGAATTTGAGCAAGAACTGATTTAAAATGGAGAGCTCTAAGGCCACTAATCAGGGAAGAATTTCAGTGTGCGCAGTATGAAATAATAACTAGAATGGTTTAATATCAGCTGTGTTGTAGATCTTTCGTTACTCTACAAAATTTGAGCAAGATCGAAAGGACAATGTGGTTGCGAAGCAGCAGCAGGCCTTAAATCGAGAGGATTACATAACGCTCAAAAGGGCTCCTTGGCCCAAAACTAAACAATATGCGAAAATCAGTTTAAATCGGTTAACAACCTGTACTATTAATTCAACGATAGAGACAGGCAGAAGGACATAGCTGCTTAATGGAATCAGATAGTTATTCTGCATCGATCGGTATAAAAAATGGAGTACTAACACTATTCAATAAAATCTTTTACAACAGTGTGTAATCATTAAGAACAAAATTAAAATTTCCTTTAATATTACAAGAGCAAACTGTAAACCAAAGTGAGACAATCAATCTTCAAAGAGAATTAAGATCAACAACATCAAAATCTTTTAAAGAAAACTTAAAATTTGGTGGCATTTGATCACTTTGTAACTAATTATATAAGACCTAAACCTCGATTACTTTTTGAATAACAACAAATAAAATACACAAGGTAGGATAAAAGGTGTCATCAGCAAGAAGAGTTTGGAGTAGATCTAGTAACTCTAAAAGATCTGGTCATTGCTTAGGACCTGATCAAGCATTCTAACTAACATTTTGATTGACAACATATTTTATCTAAAGCAAACCGAGTTCAGTCAATAATCTTTTTGTTAGTGGAATCAAACAAAAAAAGCTAGGAAAGCCGGTCAGAATATTGACGGTAAATTTAAATCGCCAAGGCATTACCACTCATGAAAGAACAACATTACCGACAATGTTATTCGTAGGCCAAAAGGTTAGAAAACGGGAGAGATATACTCTTGGAATTAGCTGCATAATAAAAATAAATGCTTACCTTGATGTTGAACAGCATAATTCATGTCCCGGAGTTGCGATTTGAATGTAATGATGTTTGATTAGCGTATTAAATATCTTGAGCTGCTGGTACTTCTTGAAGTCCCCAGTCTGATTTAATTCTTAGGCTGACTGATTTTGAGTTAATCAGAGAATGTGAATTTTCTTTGATGGTGCATCTAAATACCTTTGATATTTCATATCTGACATTTGCTTATCCAATTTAATTTAAATATCAACAAGGGTGCGACGCTGTGGAGTTTTTGATTCTATGGGGCAATCATGCACATATCTCACTAGTTCCATTGTCATATGCATTATCATTTAGATCTTAATCTGGAATATTAAAAGGAGTAACAATTAATATAACAATTTTGAAAGATACTTGATTCCTTTACTTAGTTTGTCCAATATGATTTCCATTTCGGTGAAATGGCGTTATTGTTGAGGTGATATTATCGTTCTGGTATTTCTCAGTCAGATTTAATTTGTATGCTTAGACTGGATTCTATAAATCCTCATTATATTCACACATGGTTTGCGACTGTGAATTTTGATTAGATGGTACACATTATAGCGTTGATATTTACTCAATTTCCATAATTGCTTATCAAATTTGATTTCCATATCAAAAATGGTCCGGCAGTATGTCGTTGTTTCCATAATACTATCTTGCACAGGTCTGACAAGAATCACGGGTCATAGAAAATTAAGCTTGATTTTTCAAATCAACAGAGTAAAAATCTGTAATATAAAAATAAGTAAAAGTTAATAAAAGTTAAGTAAATTTATGCAAACTCTCAAGATAGCATCTCAGAAAATATGGGTGTCCGAAACGCAAAAAAAAATCAACCGGGAATCATGCACAAATTACTACAATTAACAAAAAAAATAACTTAAATGTGCTTGTCGGTCCTAAAAACACAAAAACTGATGGAGGAGAATATTCCTCCACCGATGATCAAATACTTAAAAATGATGTATGTACTTTTTCCAAAGCACTTTTAGTTCCTTAATATTAAAAAAGGAATCTAATAAAATGTCATGCAATCCGCAATGTTGCAAATTCAATTACCTTACTTGAAAGAAAATTTAAATCATCATCAACAAATCCACTAAATCATCATCAACAAATCCACTTCAAGTTGAATAATCTCTCGATTTTTTGCTTTGTCGAAAATCTCACGTCGGTTTTTGTACGTATGATTTTGGGATACTTATAAACATAAAAACGATACCGAAGTTAATGGTCGTTAGCTTTAAATTAATTACTCATTTGGACTTTTAAGTTTATAATTTGCATTTTTTTGCGAAATATTCGGTAAAAATATTCTGTTGTCACCTGACTACGGAGAATTTTTATTTTTTGAGTGCTGGAAGCAGTGTTGCCAACAAACGATGACCAAAAACGGCTAATTAAAAAAAATGCTATATTATGAGCAAATAGACAGTAAAATAGCTAAAAAAAAACTTAGTTTACGATTTTTCTTGAATTATCAAATGCATTTTTTATTTTCAGTATTTGTTAAAAATGGTACAAATCCGTCAAAAACAAAGGCTCTTTTATTTTCTACAAGGCCTGTAGACTTGCAGTTGAAATACAACAACGTTTTCATTGAAATTGTTCGTAGCATGAAGTGTTCGGGGGTTTTTGTTTATGACAAATTAAGCTTTGAGCAATATATTAACACTGTAGTTTCCTGAACAAATCTAACCCTTCGTCAACTTTTCAACACAGACTGTGCTACCACTTCATGCCAAGAAACTGTTGTTGAATGCCTAATATTCTTTATGGTACAGAAGTATAGGGTGATCCATCTAAAGGTATTTTTTTTAAAACAAAAAAAGATATAAAAATTCTAATCAAGTGTGGTATCTTTATTGGTAGTTTGAAAGGACATTTTATGGCATTTTTTTTTTGAAAATAATTACCTTCAAATGTTGGCAACTGTATTATGGAAATGAGCGTTCCGTGAGAAACGGGAAGATCCGCTGTTTTCGACCAAAATTTTGTTCAGTGACGAGGCCCATTTCTGGGTCAACGGCAAAGTCAATAAAGATAATTTCCGCATTTGGGTTGAAGAGCAACAAGAAGAGGTTCAAGAGGTGCCATTATACCCAGAGAAAACCACGGTTTGGTGCGGTTTATAAGCT
Organism: Hydrotaea diabolus; assembly: GCA_963513945.1. Classification (NCBI taxonomy): domain Eukaryota; kingdom Metazoa; phylum Arthropoda; class Insecta; order Diptera; family Muscidae; genus Hydrotaea; species Hydrotaea diabolus. The sequence goes on from OY740719.1 coordinate 114,502,327, forward strand.
GGTGGAATCATCGGTGCATATTTTTTACAAAAATGATGAAGGCCGGAACGTAACGGTGAATGGTGTTCGCTATCGCGCCATGATATCGATCTTTATGCTACCTGAAATTGAAGCCCGTAATCTTGACGACACTTGGTTTCAACAGGACGGTGCCATTTGCCATACAGCTGCTCAAACAATGGATCTATTGAGAGGTCATTTCGAAATGCAGCTAATTTCACGTTTTGGACATGTCCACAACCGTAGAGAAACGATTTATTTCCCGCTTTAGAGAAGAAAACGCCAACTGGCCACTTTTTGAAGAAAAAAAATCGAGCTACAGAAAGAAGTTTTCCTAATTCTAACAATATAAATAAAGAAGTTGCACTAATAAAACAGATTATAAGGAAATCTGCAAATGAGATTCTTCTATCAACCCGTAAGCCTAAGCCTCGAAATATCCCCATCTGGTTCTCTACTTAAATCGCCAGAGGGATTACCATAAAACGAAATATAAACATAAACGAAACCTTAATTGTATCTTTTATAGAAGGGCCTGTGCAGTGCTAAAAAAAGAATGCATTACAGCCAAAAGATAAACATGGAGCAGGTTTCTAAACTCACTCAGCCCTTCAACGGACGTTCGGCGACTTTCGTCAAAGGTCGCCAAATTAAGAACTGAAAAAATTTATAACTTTACCACACTGTTACGAACGTAAACACAACATCTCGCCCGCAAGAAATTGCGGAAAAAATTGCAAAATACTGGAGTTTCTTAAGCTTAGATGCGGCATATGACCCAACAATAATTGCAGCCAAGTACAACCTTGACATTGATAAACTCCCTACTTCATACAATAACATACTACAGCTAAACAATCCTATAAATGTTTTTGAGCTCGACGATACTGGCCCTGGACAAAATAACATATACAATGGGTCGAAAAACACCAATAGCCTTTCGTGTGCGGTTATTCAATCTCTACAACAATATCATATCTAGTGGTGTGTATCCTTTTGACTGGAAAGTGACCGTTTTAACACCAGTACCTAAACCAGAAAATATATTTGATGGGTACCAGCCCATCTCATTATGACATGTTATAGCAAAAATCTTAGAAAAAATTCTTACCAAGCGACTATTAAAAGCTACAACGAACTTATGTCAAAAAATCAGCACACAAACAAAAAATCAGCACACAACCATAACATGGAGTCCACAGTTTATGCCATCTCTAGCCACTCTCTAGTGCTTTTTGAGGATATATAGTCAACACACACATCATATTTGATCTAAACGAATGGGGAGTGCCAAAAATCATTCTGAGAATTATCCGATCTTTTCTGACTGATCTTAGGATCTTGGTCAAAATCAATGGATACTTCTCAAACATTAAGCATTTAAATAATGGAGTACCACAAGGGTCCCCTCCTTCAGTTGTTCTATACAACATCTACGCCAAATCTCAGATCACCGCTATTGAAAACATATCAGACATCGATTATATTGGAGTCTACGCTGACAATCTTTTTGTGGTTGTTTCTGGCGACAACGCTTTTGCAGAGGCAAAATTGAACAATGTAAACGACGTTTCACAACAATGGGCAACTAGTAGAGGTGCAGTAATTCCCATAGACAAAACGGAAATACTACTTATACTTATATATGCAGAAGAAGACAATGCCAATGCGACCGAAGAAGGCTTCAGGGAAGTACTATCCAAGTATCCACGGAAATGAGTCTTAGGAATCATCTTTACAAAAAAACTTACGTTGGAACGCACAAAGAAAATATTTAACAAAAAAAATTAACAACCTACTAAAACTCATCTGTTCGAAGACCAAGAACATTAAATTATGGAACAATACAACAAGGTATCACACTATATGGCTGGATGAGCAAATACAATACAAATTCTTTAAACACGGCAATGAACAATTGTTTTAGTACCGCTTCAGGGTTGCTACGAGCCACGGCACTAGACGCCTTAAGGGCAGAAAGTAATTATCAGGACTTCCTTTCTATTTTCCTTTCGTACTCGGCAAATTTAGCGAATAGATCAAGGGCAGGTGTCCTTACTCATCAATTAGACAAATAGTCAACCAACTTAGAGAATGGAATATCCATATACCCAATAAGCCAATTAAACTATCCACCAAACCACATTCCACCACGGTAGATATCAGTCTAAGTACCGCACTGGGACGTAGTGCTAACATCGACTTTATCAAACCATTTTTATATGAGAAAATACAAGCTTTCTCACCAGGCATCACAGCAAAGCACAGCGTTTAAACGAATCTACCAAGGGTCCTGAAATTTTGCATAAGGATGGCTTATGGGCATTTTGTATTGTAAATGAACGATAAAGGTTCCCCTTAAGTACCTAAAGATACCTTCGCAAAAAGTATACATTTTCTGGAGTATGGAGTGTGGACGTATCGGCTTATCTGGCCATATGGTCAAAACTAGCGATCCATAGTCATATGGTACTAAATGGGTACTAAAATTAACAGAAATTTCGCAGAAACAAATACTACAAATCCATATAAATTTATTTTGAAGATTTGGTTGGGATTAGACTGTGCTAATGGACTCAAGGGGCCTAAAAAACAGAGCACTAGTTTGCGGGTATATAATGTTCAGCCGGGCCGAATTTTACGGAGGTTTTACTTGTTTTGTTTTAAATCGCTTTACTTAGGTTTTTGCTGTGTTTGAATAAATATGTATACATTTAAAATCAAGGATATATGATTCCTTATAAAATGAAGAGCATAGGTGAGTATAGTAAATCCCCAAAAGGACCGATTCCTGGTAGGTTTCAAATATTTTTTTTGGGCCGAGGTTTTCATTTTGCAAGACAAAAAAAATAAGTTAAAACATAAATCATATTCCCCCATTTTATAAAATTATAGTGATAAGATGTGTGAATTCGTATGGAATTAATTTTGTGTACTCTATTATCCCATCTTTATGGATGTTTATCCATTTAAAAAGGGGCTCTTTAACAAGACCTTTGAGTATTTTATTTATCATCATCTGTGTCTATTTTAGTTTCTTTTCTAAAAATAAATCAATTATGCAATTTAGAAACATTAAATGTTATTCAAAAATATTTTTTTTTAAAGGATAGAGACCTTTAAAACGTGATAATAAATAGGACTTAAAAGACACGCTATATCAATTTTTCGTCTTCGGTACCCCGTAAACAACATTTCCGTAGAACATTACAATACTCAAAAGTCCTGTTAAAAAGTTCTTTTTCAAAAAAGTTAGAAAAGGACAAAAGGCAATGTTTTACGAAAATAATCTCCATACGATTTAACTTAAGTCTTCTCATCTCGAAAGTATGTTAAAATGAAGGAATATTTATTAATTTTTATCTAATTTCATACATTGCATTGCAAAATGAAAAATTCCTCAGCACTAAAAAAAAACTGCGATTTTCTTGAACCCTGTCCTTTTTGAGATTTACTATATCACCTAAGTCTTTCATTTCCTCAAGGAATCATCAACAACCCAGAGAAAGTCTAAAATTTAGTTGCATATTTTTATATTTAATACTCTAAAATTTTAAAGTCTAAATGGTTTTAAAGTCAATCAAAACAGGATTCGACTTAAAATTAAGATTGGAATATTTTTCACTTTTGGCATTACTAGAAGCTCATACATACTTAATGTTATGTTGTTAATAACATATATTTTCCACGGCAGATTACAGCAGTCCACTCACCACCGACAACGTTTAACATCTGTACTGCAAGGGCAGGTTAAGAGAAACGCGCATGTATCCATTCATAGTCGCTCCGCCAATTATGCTGGAGCTTATAAAAATTCTATTTGAATATTGTCAAGTTTAATTATTCCCTAAGGTTTCCAAAAGAAATAGTAAGGTTTTAACTAGAATATCAATAACGGTTGAGTTTTAAAAAGATTTAATTAATTACTCATTTTTTTAAGCACTTCAAGGTTCGACAATTTTATAGAAATACTTCTTCCCGTATTCCAAGATGTAAAAAAGTACGAGTATCTGCAGAAACCTATAAAACTCACATATCGTATACTCGTATTAGCACTATCCTAATGCAAACTATGTTTACAATTCGTTCATAATTTTACTTTTGTGCAATTATTGCAAAATTCGACACAAGTGGACAAACTTTGGAGGATCGACTAGTAGCATCTGTAATTTATGCGGAAAACATCTATGCTCTAATCACGTGCAATATTCTTCAATATTTTATTATCTGTTCACACTAGTAGCACCAACACTCCGGTCTAAACATGTGACAATTCGTCAAGTTATATCATTCCATTCAAAAGTTACTGCATTATTTCCTAAACGATCTATTTCAAAACCACTGTGGGCCATTTCATTTTTTAAGTAATGATAAAAGCTTTTCCTTATGGTTATTATTACTGATAAAAAGTTACAGTATTGGAAATTCCAGCTATTGGACACAATAGTTTTGACTTAGATCAGAACTGTGTTAAATCACCCCATGGCAAGCGAAAAATCAATATATTGTGAGATCATGATTTTGTCAAATGAATCCACAGATTAAATTCGAACCGGCCGGCTTTACATTCATATTTTTAACTTTTCAATAGCGTTGGCAATGAAGAGGTTTTGCGGTAATAGAAATGTTTTAAAACCAAATTGAAATTTAAGGTGTATATAGTTTAAAAAAATATGTATATTCTATTTACAAAAATAACAATTCTTACTTACCTTGTTCTTTCAGTGTTTGAACATCATGTAGAATAACTTAAGCAGCTAGCATTTCTTGAGGTTCATAGCCAGGTATTTTTTGCTCGCTGTGATTCGATTCTTTCAGTGCTTGAAAATCATGTTGAAAATCTTAAGCAGTTAGTATTTCTTGTAGTCCTTAGTCAGTGTAATTTATTTCGCTTAGATTTTATAGAATAGCATTGACATTTCTTCAATATTTGTAACTGGTTTATCCAATATGATTTCAATATCATTGTTGGTGCGGCGGAGTGCCGTTGACGTTACCGTGAGACTATAATTTCTTGTAGTTAACATTTAGATTCGATTCTGGAACTGAGTCTCAAGTCAATCTGAATGTGTGAATGTTATTAGATGGTGTAGTTTATCCAATTAGATTTCGATATGAGGCTATTATGCTTATGTTTTACCAGTACCACTGGCCATGAAATTAGGCATTACCATTCTGATCGGTAGAGACAAAATCTGCAATATTCAAAGAAGTAATAGTTAATTAAATGATTATTAAATATATTTGATTCCTGCAAATAGTTACCCGTAAAGATGCAACGGTGTCGAAATATGGTTTCCTTCAGAATATCATGTAGGTTTTTCTGCAGTCCACACTCAAGCTTGATTTTTAGGCCGAGACTTATAAAAATCCACAGTTTACTTGCACACGAGTTATTAATCAGACCCAGTGATCTCCTTTAGCACCAGCATAGCATAATTGTTTTGAAAAGTACCTCCTCAATTATTTTCTCAATATCTGTGTTGTCTTATTTCTAAGTAATTTGATTTCAATGTCTTTGATGGGAGTGTTGTCGTTTCCATGAGGCTCATGTACATGTTTTAGCAGTATCACCAGTCATGAAATTAAACATTGTTTGTACATCAGTAAAGCGTCAATCAATATAATAAAAGGAGTGAAACATAGTACATATGCTCCTAAGAGTTAACAAAGAGTTGACTTATATGAGTGTGACGATATACGAATGTATAAATGTGATTACATAGCAATATAAACAAATACATATGTACATGTCTACGCATATACATATATACAGCGAAGTGATATGATGAAATATTAAAAGTAACCCGGTGCGTGTCCTTAAAGAATCCAAATATTTTTGATTTTCTGCGTCCAAACGAAACATTTCAAGTTGAAACTATTCATAATGAAAACAGGACTACATAAGCGTGACCTTTAAGAATTAAATGTCATTATATCCCAGATTATTGTAGACCTGTTCGTGAACGTTCTTCTTTTTATTACTTTTACTCCAAAAAGCGTTCCCGTGCTTCGAAAACTATTAAACTTGCAAGCGAATTTAAGGAAGAAGAGAAAAATATAACTTTATTTAAAGCAAAAATGTTCCTGTGTAAAAGTAGTAAATTATAAAGTTATGTCAGCTCTTTCAGCCTTCGAAAAAAGTTAAAATCCAGCGGGGTTGACTTAAAGCTCGTCCGAAAGTAACAATATTTATCTGAGCACAAATTAGAACGAAAGGATCGCAATGAAGCCTCATTCAAATTGATTCAGTTAAAGTCTAATTAGTTGTTGGGCTACACATGGAACCTGGAAACATTAACTTCATAAGTGGCGTACCCGTTTGGCAACGAAAAGTTCTTTGACACGTATGCTAGGGTCCATTAGTCCACAGAAGCAATGATCGTAAGTCAACTGCTTAGCAAACTGTATCTAATATGGATGAGTCTTCACTACGAGAAAGTCAACAGGTTAAACATATCTGAAGAAAAATGTGAAAAGTGTGCACGGTTATCATACAAGTATCACAGATTCAAATATGAATAAGAACATCCAGATTCAAGTCCGGGCAAGAACATCTAAGAGTGAGAGATTAATCTCTTAGCCATTTAAAAGCTTCTCTTAAAAATGCATTAGCCGTTCGGTATGGCAGAAAACTGTAGGCCCCGGTCAGGAAGTATATACTACTGTGAATACCTCACTGAGAAAAGTTTCCCGTCTGGTCCTTAGTGGAATTTTTTATGAATAATTTAAAGTCTGGAGAAATATCAAACACAAATTAAAAATTTAAACACAGTATTACACTCTATTACACAAAACGTGCTTACCTTGTTGTTCAATGTTTTTACATCGTATTGAATATCCTGAGAAGCTGGTACTTCTTGTAGTCCACAGTCAGATTTATTTGTATGACGGAAAGTTGATTCTACAGATCGTTTTCCTTTTACATTTCTTCTGAGTTAATCGGACTGGTGTTGAATTGGGGCAACAGAAGACCGTTGAAATATCTGTAATTGGTATATCCAATAGGACTTTAATACCAGTACATATTGGTGCGGCGGAGTGCCGATGATGCTTCCGTGAGACAATTATGATGGGATTTCTTGTAGTTCAAGTCCATCTGAATGAGGCTGGTGGTGAAATAGTGCAACTGAATAGCCTTGATATTTCCTCAATATCTGTAATTGGTTCCATTGGGTAGGATTTCAATATCAGTATTTCTGCGGCGGTGTGCCGTTGACGTTTCCGTGAGAATATCAAGATGGAGTTTCTTGTAGTGCGAATTTAGATTTGATTTCATAAACCCTCATTTTTCATAAGTCCATCTGAATGTGTAAATCAGTGTATCAGTGACTGTGCTGCGGGATTAGTAGAGACAAATCTGTAATATTAAAAGAAATAATTAATTGAATTATTACTAAAGATATTTATTCCTGCTATTAATTATCCAATATAGTTTTCAAATTCGTGAAACTGCGACGATGTAGCGAAGTGGTTACCATGGGACCATAATGCTGGTATTTCAGGTGGTCCACAGTCAGATTTAATTCTAAGGAAATTTATTCAACAAAAACTCATTTTTTTACTTGCAGCAGCGGTTTGAGTTTGTTATAAGACTGTGTGACCCTTTATAAGATGGCGCAACAGACTATGCGGCTTTTATGAGACTATATTGCACATCTTCCACCAACAATAGCAACGCCAACAATGGAATTAAGCATTATCCTTCAAATCAGATTCGGAAAAAGATAAAAGTTTTTAAACATACATATTTGAATTCTTCTGTTAATTGACGCATATTCGAGAGACAGCACCTTGGAATTTTGTAAGAAAATGACTAAAGTTCAGTTTATGGATAACATTTGTATAATCGCAGCGACAACAGCATTGTGTGCCTTGATATTTTAATCATAAAAGTAAGACTTTTATTACAGATCTAAATATAGGGGTTACGCAAGTTTAATATACAGGCGTCTGAAAACAAAAGGCAAGCTGCACAATATTGGGACCATGCAAAACAAAGTCGATGTCAGGCACATATTACGACTGCCGAAATTACACTGGGGATAATACATAGCGGTGGCAATATAGATCATACAAATAAACGAAAAAATTCGATTGTTCCCGAGGAGGCCTGCTAAAATGTGTATGATAAAATAAAAAAAATTTCCAGGTAATTTAAAAACAAGCTCCGCCTAACAAATTGCAGCACGAAAGGCATGTCCCAAACAAATTTCGCCTGATTGAGATGCCACCAGTTTGGTTATAATTTATATACATAATATGCACTTCCATATCTATTAAGTGCTAGGGACTTATTAGATTTTTCAGGCTGATCACCGTCAATTGCGCAATTCAATAAATCTATTTCATTTTTTCTTTTCGCAGCAGTTTTTTTTATTACTTTTTTAATTGCTGCTACGTGAGGCCAGACAATGGCATCTCCTAGATCCTTATTGTCACATTAAAGATTCCACTGTAATTTTCTTTTCTAGATTTCTAAAAACAGCTTAAGGGCATCGTTAGTTAGGGTATCGTTTAGGGACGAACTTTTATGGACAATGGCATCCGTAAAGCTCAAACTAGTCTCTTGAAAACTACCAGCGACCGCATGCAAATTCTAATGTTCCGGTAACATTAGCTTTAGTATAATTAGTGTTCGTCGTTGTTGTACCACTGAATCCTACATCCAATAATTAATCAATTGGATACAAATAGAATATAAAATAATGGGCCACTATTCACCATTTAAGACACTTTATGGTCACCACTTCATCCTCTCGATTCCACTTTTTTTCTTATCAGAAGGTAGTGCAACTACAAACGAACATACATTAAAATGCATGCATAGTCCTGCACTTATTTTTCAGTAATGCTTTTCTCGATCGTTCGCCAAAATAAAAAAACAATGAATACGAGAAGGGTATATAGAGTTGCATATGCATGCAATTCGCTTTAACGAAGGCGACTAAACACATGCATATCGCACAAAGGAATTTTATGCATTGCAGCGTATATGACATGTATTTTGTTTATACGATAATGTTTAGCGTGAACTGCGATATAGTTCACGCTAAACATTAGCTTGTACAACTTGGATATGACTTTTGTGGTCCATTTCGTACTGTATAGTAAATACAAATTGTAATAGATTGGACGAAATTACGAAAACTGAACTTTTGTTTTCTACAGGGTGGCCCAGAAAGACCGAAGTGGTGTGAATTGCTTATAACTTTTTATTTAAGAGATATTTTTTTAATTTTTTTTTTTTTAAATACATTAAATTTATGGCGAATATTTTTGGATTAGTTATTAAAAATGATATCCCGCAAGTGGTGGCCATATTCTGCTTCGCACAAATGTGCTCTTTCCAACACATTTTCCATGACCTTTCGCAAAACTTCCGGTGGTATGTTGTTAATTTCTTCTCGAATATTGGTTTTTAACTCCTCAATAGTCCTAGGCTTATTAACATAAACTTTTCCTTTTAAATAGCCCCAAAGAAAACAGTCTGGAGCGGTTAAATCCGGGGAACGCGGAGGCCAATTAAAATTGCTGTTACGAGAAATTATTCTTTCACCAAAGATGTCGCGTAAAAGAGTCATTGTGGCCCTCGCAGTGTGCGCTGTGACTCCATCCTGTTGGAACCATATTTGCGGATGGTTTTCCACGGCTGGCCTTACAAAATTTTCCAACATGGCCCGATATCGATCACCATTGATGGAAATGGCGACACCTTGTTCATTTTCAAAAAAATATGGGCCAATGATCCTTTCTGAAGAAACACCGCACCAAACGGTACACTTAACTGGGTGCAATTGTCGTTGATGAAGTACTCTCGGGTTTTCCGTAGCCCATATCCTACAGTTTTGCTTGTTAACGAACCCATTTAATTGAAAATGGGCTTCGTCACTCATTATTAAGTTATGAATAAAATTAGGATTCTCTTGTGCTTTTTGCTGGAAATAAATTGCATAGTCAAGTCGTTGCTGGTAATCTGTTGGTTTCAATTCTTGGACAAGTTGAATTTTGTATGGAAACAATCCTATGGTGTGCAAAATTCGCTGCAGCGACGTTCTTGAGAGGCCCAGTTGTGACGAACGTCTCCTGGTTGATGTTTCTGGATCCTCCCGAATACTCTCCTGTACCACTTGAATATTGTCAGCCGTGTGGACAGTTCGATGTCTGCCGGGACCAGGCAGGTTCCTTACTGCTCCTTGTTCTCGAAAATTTGCAACCAGACGGTTTATTGTTGACTGAGAGGGTGCAACCCGCACATTAAATTGACGACGGTATGTACGCTGAGTCAACACAATGGACCGTTGATTTGAAAAGTAAATTTCAACAATATGGGCACGTTGTTCAATTGTGTATTGCTCCATTATAAATTATCCAAGTCTTCTTAACAAAATACTGAAAAGAAAAGAAAAAAAAAATTATAATAAAAAAGTTATAAGGAATTCACACCACTTCGGTCTTTCTGGGCCACCCTGTAGTACAAAGAGCACAGAAATTATGTCGCCAAAGTCATTTAAATGAACATTAGACAATGGCTTGATTTATTTTTCTGCGAAGGCGGTGAATGACTTTAGTTAGTTAGCAGACGAACTACCCTCAACAAAAAGTCGCACTCCTTCTGCGTAATTTATTAATAGCTGCTGCAATGCACACAATACACTTCTATTTTTCACTAAATAAATTTTTGCTCAACCGCATTTATGATGTTTAAGAGACTGATGAATGTTTTTCATGTGAACGAAGGCTTTAATTTAATTTACTAAGCAGATGACTAACGATCATTGCTTCAGTGGTCATTTAAAGTATTTGTTTCCAGGTTCAATGTGTAGCCTACCAACTAATCAGATTTTAATTGAATCAATTTGTATGAGATTTAATTCCGATATATGTCGTTTTATCTACTGTGTTTGAAATCTGAAATATCTTTTTGCAATTATCGAAAATATCTTTTCGCAATTTATAGATTTGGAAAACCTGTGCCTAAATAGACGCGTGTGTAGGGTCGCAGCTGATTATCTTTGGCGGTTGCTGCATTTTATATAAAAATGTAAAAACTTTAAAAGCAAATAACATTTTTGTAATAAACCAAAAACTTATTATCTGGAAAGTGAAGCCTGATTACATAATTTGTGGTTGCTGTTGGTGTCACTTTTGCGTCTGCTGCCGAGTAGTAAACGATTAAATGTGGGACTTGCAATTTATAAATTACTAAGTCTATTACCAAGTATAAGCATATTAATCAAGTATTCTACACAAATAAGAAAACAAATCCTGCTTAAGCTTAATAATACGTGTACACGTGAGTTATAAGGGAGTACTTTAAAACACACACGCTCAGAGTTAGTGACAAACTGGAAGCCCAGGTCCTAATCGAGTATATTCTTACAATCACTATTCTCCTGCCACTAGTTACCTCAATGCAACTTGTAAGAAACTACGTTAAAGATATGTAGTGTGTTTTAAAAAAAGACAATATTCGAGCAAAGCTTATGCTTCCTGGTGGAAAGGAGGTTTTTCATGATGTGTCAATAGAGTAATCGATTTAGAAACACGATTAGCTGGCTGACTCAATTTTTTTCTTTTCCTACAATCATTTGTTTAACTAACAGTTCCATCTCATTTTTTTATTTTTTATATAAATTTAAAAGTAACTTGTTTCTATTGATCTCATCTTTGCTGCTTTTATTAGCTGCGTTGTAAGAAACTTGTAATGGAATATATATTTAATAGTTTAAATAACGCGTGTATACCATTTTTTCATGTTTGGTGTCCACCTATAATTGCATTTTTTAACCTTGATATCTTTTGATTTTAATCGTATAGTTAGTAATAATGTTCACTTTAACTCTGTTTTCCGAACATATCGATATAAGCGTAATGTGGCTCTATTGAGTTTTTGCAATTAATATTCCCTTACATTTCAGAATTGGTTCTGCATTTGATTAAATTTATTATAACCTCCTCTGTTTTTTAAAATTTTTAATCAGTTTGCATTCCGATAAGGGCATAGTGCTACATAACTGTTATTACGTCCATCAAATATCGTGAGGAATGACGTGAATCATAATAAATCAAGTATCTTAGTTTCGCTGGATTTGTCTAAAGCATTTAATTCTATTTGTTTAAAAATTTTGGTTAGAAAGCTAAGAGCTAAGCTAAGATGAATTTAAATGTTCTAGGTCAGCTTGTAATCTTATAACGTCATATGTATTCGGTAGATCTCAGTATGTAGATTTTAAAAGGAGGGTTTTTTCCAGCCTTCTTCATCTGACATCTGGTGTACCGCAGGGTTCAGTGTTGGGACCTCTTCTTTTTTATATTATATGTTAATTACCTATCTGAGTATCTATGTGATAATATGTGTAGTTTGCTTATATTTGCGGATTATGTCTTGCTTCTCTTTAGCTCTGTTTGTAATTTTCTAGATGTCCTAGAAAATAATAGTAATGTTATTCTTAATCTCATTTTACAGTGGACGTCTTGTAATTCTTTAATAATAAACCCTTTCAAGGCCTAAGGCACTTATATTTGGTGGCCATGAATCTGATTTGAATATATATTTAGGACAGTCAATTAACAAGAAACGTTGTTTTGAACCTCATATTGATTCAGTTAGTTGTAAAGTGTATTGCATTCTACGATGGTTATACTCATCTAATGTTCATTTTCCCTCTTTGGTCAAATCAAGATTGCATCATGCCCTGCAAATATCTCAAATTCAGTATGGAATAGAAGTGGTGGCCGGTACGATTCGTTGTAATCTGTTAAAATTTAAGCGGACTGTTAACAGTGTTGCGCGATTTGTATAGAATATTCGAAGATGTGATCACATTTCAGAATATGTTAAGCATTTTTTAGGAGTTTCTTCCAACAATTTTATAAATTATAGAAATTTGTTTCAGTTTTATAAGGTAATGAGGAGTGGGGTATCTGCTTTGGTTGAGTGGTTTGTTAAATTCGTCCCTTTCTTGTAGGAATACGCAACTTATTTGATCCAGAATTTAATTTAACTTTTGATAGATCTTTCGTTATAGGAGTTGCCCCTGTTTGGAATCAATTGCCTCGTGAGTCTTTTATAATTCTAACAATACCTTTCGTCTTAAAATGTTAAACGGCCAGGTAAAATCATCTGACGCATAAGTAAACGTTAATGAGATCTTGTTAATAATTTAATTATTTTTTATTTTGTTGTTAACTGGTACTATTTCTGATGTTCTTTACAATCGTGCTTTAATGTAATTAGTGCTGGGAAATTAGGATTATATTGCCATGTCATACAATTTTTTTTGCCTTGTAGTCTTTTGTATTACTATATGAATAAATATGTCTGTTGAAAGCATGATAGCATTCAAACTAATCAACAATTTTTTGAGTATTTGTTTAACAAAACATAATCTTTTGTGGACAAGTAATGCGTAGTTACTGGACATCTTTACAAACATCAACAATCGCCATTGTCAAATTTCAAAGTTGACAATTAAAATCAACTGTTATCATAACTCTACCTTCTTTATTGTACCATGTATTAAACATTCACAAAGAATATTTTTGTCATTTTCTTTCAAGTGGCTGACAGTACAGTGAACTGTTTTTTTTTTGCTATTGGGCTAGTGACCCCATACATTGTTGTACTATGATTACGATATTTTAATTTTATTACTTTTTAGGTCGACTTTTCATGTGAAAATTTACCAAACTTCATATAAAAAATATTTTGTGTTTGTATATCACAATAAAGTCAATAAAATAAATAAAAAAAATTATCAATCGTTAAATCAATTTAAATATAATAGATTATTCTAATAATTTTAACTATAGGTAACTTTCTATCGTCAACTTAATTTTACTCTTTTACAGATTTTGGTTCTATTGATGTGAACGTTTCTATGCACAGGATTAATCTTAAAAGTAGTTCTTCGGCCAAGGGCTGCCACCAAGGCACAACAACTACCACAATATCATCATTGAGATTTATATAATTTTGGACAACCATTGAAGAAATTAAGGAAATGTCAAAGCTGTTCTGTCGCACTGAATAATGGAAATTTACACAGTGCGATGAACTTCCATACAAAATTTAAATCGAACACTTTGGTAGGAAATTTTTTGAAGAACAAATAATTTATTTATTAAACAATTTTAAAGACTTTAAAGGTCCTATAAAGATTTATTGTATAGTAAATAATAAAGTATAATTAATATATTTTGTTTTTTCAGTGTGAAACAACCAAGGACAGCAAAGTGGGCTATAATCACAGAATCAACCTAATACAAAAAATACCAGCAGCTCAATCTTTTAATACGCTGTTCAAACAATGAATATCAATGTAAGCACCTTTTGTATTATACATCCACTTCCAATTGAATATAATTATCAAACACACATTTGAAGCTTTTTGTTTTGTTGAACATTAAATGTACATACTACTTGTACTTTAATTCGTACCTTAATGAGATGGCTCAGCACTACCTTAAGTCTATATCTTCATATTCGCAACAAAAAAAACTTTATATGGGTCCAGAACATTTTTAAACTGGCGGATGTCCTTGTAGAAGCTATCCCATGTTGTGTAAAAAAATTGTAAACTCTAATTTAACTTTACTATGCTTACACTACTCTCTCGTCAAATAGTTTTAAATTCAAATTTTTCTTTACTCCTAAGCGAAAATTTTGATATAGGTGAATACTAGGCTTTGACTTTCAAAACCTGCCAGCATTCAATTAAAACACGCAGCATAATTATACAACTGCATATAACAACTTGTTTTTGACGATTTATGTCAATTCTCGTCTGGCAACACCATCTCGTGCGCTTTGACCAGAATGAACCTCTTTAAGAAATTCGAGTCTCTTTGCACCAAAATTAAAGTCAGGAAATGTGACACAATGTAATTGCGTACGGATTTCTTAAATGCAAAAATATTGACGAGGGTATGGGTGGCCTTCAATACCTAATATAGGATATCGTGACAAACGTACATACTAGGTACGGCAATAGTACGTAGTTGTACATGGTTCCAAGCATTGGGAATGGAGGGTTACTCCATTCCATTCTTTAAATTCGCTTCGAGCCGGTTACTTTGAAAACAGATGAAAATATATTTTTCTTAATTCGCTGGATCATCTTTATGCGAACCTGCTCGAACCTGCACAAAATACTACTGAATTAGACATTAAATGCTACAACTTTGATTTTTATCGTGGCCTCACAGTCTATGACAATTCTCGGATGAAGAACTGAATACTATAACTTTATAATGTCCATTCGATTACTTTGGTCTATATGCAAATACTCTCCACCAAGGGATGAAGTTTACATCGGGTGATCAATCTAGAGTATTTTTTTTCGAAAAAAAAAATACATTTATTCAAATAATTACAAAATACATTTATGTCATTTATTTCAGAATATAATTTTCTTCAAATGTTGGCCGTAACTACGACGACTCAGGTTGTCCAATCTGAAGTTCCAATTTTGTATGACTCGTTCGAGTATTTCGACCGGTATGGCGGTGATGACACGCGTAATGGTGGCTTCCAAACCTGAATTATAGCTGGTTTGTAAGCAACGACTTTGGACTTTATGTAGCCCAAAACAACAACGTCTAAATCTCAAAAGATCCATTGTTTGAGCAGCTGTATGGCAAGTGACACCGTCCTTTTGAAAACAAGTGTCGTCAAGATTACGGGCTTCAATTTCAGGTAACAAAAAGTCAGATTTCATGGTGCGAAGGCGAGAACCATTCACGGTTACGTTCGGCCATCATCATTTTTAAAACAATATGAACCGATTTTGCACCAGCATCTAAAACGCACCAAACCGTGTTTTTTCTGGGTATAATGGCGCCTCTTGAACCTCTTCTGGTTGCTCTACAGCCCAAATCCGACAATTTGGTTTATTGACGTTGCCGTTAAGCCAGAAATGGACATCCTCACTGAACAAAATTTTGGTCGAAAACAGCGGATCTTCTTTGAGCTTTTGAAGAGCCCAAACACTGAAACGGCGACACACAGGAAGATCGTTAGGCTTCAATTCCTGCACGAGCTGTATTTTGTACGTTTCCAAACCAAAACCAAGATCCTTCCGTAAAATGCTCCAAGTTGTTCCATACGACAAGTCAAGTTGTTGAGAACGATGCCGAATCGATTCCTGGGGTTTTTTTACTTACACTCAGCTTATGCCGCTATGTTTTCAATACTTCGTGCTGGATGTTGTCTATTAGATCGAGTGGAAATAGTGTTTCTATGTTGGTCATTGTAATTCGAATAGTGAGTTCGATAGGCCAATTATGTCGACCATAAAATGGTCTAAGCGCGCACGAACGCTTCTCACCGAACGCTCATTTCTATAATACAGTTGCAGAATTTGGAGACGTTGCGGTGTAAGTTTTTCCATGTTGGAATGGCAAACAACTCACACGTAATCTGTGAAAAGCCCTATTGAAAAAACACATCTAGGTTGATCACCCGTTACTAAATATGTCATTCTATTTGCGACGCCTTGAATACTCATAAAAGTAAAGTATGAATGTATATATAAGTATATCATTGCTTTTATAAAATTTTACGACGATTCATGTTCGTCCGTCGTGGGCTGGCAAGAGCACGAACTCGGCCGACATATTAAGCTAGGACCCTGAAATTGTGCAGTCCTCTTAAGGGACTAAACGTATTTCAGTATTTCCTCAACGGTGGAAGGTATATAAGATGCCGTCTGACAGAACTTAACAATGCTTTCACTTGATTCATATGTTTCTTTATGACAGGCTTTAAATAGGAACTGGAGCTTGTAAGTGATCCCATCTTTTTTTTCGATATTCTATTCTTTTACTAAAAAATTGCTCTACCAATTGACTTTTTTTTGGGTAGAAGTTCGTGTTCGGAACTGTACTAAATACAGCCTAATCCTAAGGAATCGGATAATGTTAACAGTGTCTTTATGAACTTTTTAACCATTATTTAACAATCAATTTTAACCTTTGTTATACTCAAATACATATTTCTATGCGTTACTTCTCCTAATACGGATACCATCATTATCAAAATTAATGTTTTCAGTTTACGGTTAAAAGTGACAACAATTCAAAAGTAGTCAAGATCGAATTCACCTGATAACTTAAGACCTATTTCATTGCTTGCTATCCTGTCAAATTGATTGTCCGACAGAACGACAGAAGTATCTCTGCTCTATTAATTGCCCTTGCTGACTCAATAAGGAAGAATATTATAATAAAAAAGTGTATAGTTTTGTATTCAGACTTAGAAAAAGCCTTCGATTGAAATTGTTGAAATTTTGATAAATAAATTGCAAAAAGGTTATAGACTTGGGAAAAGTGCATGTAGTTTAATGCTATATTATCGTCTGTTTTGTCTGTTAGGAGAAGGTCCCTCAGGGATCAGTTCTTGGTCCAATTTTGTTTATGATTTTTATTAATGTCTTTTTGGTGTACACCATACTTTTTTGCTGAAGAGTTTTAGCTATTATTTTGCGGAAAAAAGAATTTGGATTACAAGCCAAAACGGTTTATGTTTTTAAAATAATGAGCGTATGGATGTCCTTCGACAAGCTTAGTAATAATCCTTCTAAAACAAAGACAATACTGTTTTCATCATCATCTTCTATCATCCTAGATTTGCAATACAATGGTGTTTGGGAAAAGTGCTGGAGAACAAATGTTGCTCTAGTTTCACACATCGCCAACTATACGAGTACAACACCAATTAAGTTTTACCTCGTTGTGTGAAAAACAAAACTGATTTATGGCTTAATTATGCCAAATATTTTGTACTGCATACTAGAACTACTCAAAGTATTATTAATATAATAAAGGCAGTGCTTCATAGAGTTATGTGCTATTTATATTCTGATAAAACGTTTGCTCACATATCGCCTCTTGTGAATGACTTTTTGGCTGTTTGTTGTTGTTGAATTTGTACACCTTTGGTTGCTATACTTTTTTACACGATATACAAAATTCAATCTCCTTTGTTGCTAGCAAATTCGTTTGTATTCAGTCACTCCATTAGCCACAGGCAGTTAATTATTCCGCTTATGGATCGATCATTCCTCGTAAGAGTAGCCCGACTATATTACATTTTGCCAAGCAGTTTTAAAACGTTTCACTTGTCTTCCATGACATTTCGTAAAAATTCAATGGAACAATTTCGCTTAAGTACAGAGTAATGATTTCTTTTTATTTTTTGCTTAGTTTCTTGATTATCACTTATACGAGGGCGACCGCAAAAGTAACTGGCCTAACATAAAAAGAACCGTTTTTTTTGGAATTATTATTTATTTTCAACATAATCTCCTTCCAACTCAATACACTTCATCAAACGTTTTTCAAGTTTTTTAATTCCATCCGAAAAATAAGATTTTTCAAGACCTTCAAAATATGCCTCAGTTTCAGCAATAACCTCGCTATTGGACGAAAATTTTTTGCCACCGAGAAATTTGTTTTAAATTTGGAAACAAGAAATAATCAGAAGGAGCTAAATCTGGACTATATGGTGGATGCGGAGCAATTTCAAATCGTAATTCGGGCAGTTTTTGTTGAGTTAAAAATGCAGTGTGTGAAGGAGCATTATCTTGATGAAAAATAACTTTTTTTTCTAAATGCGGTCGTTTTATCTTGATTTCTTCACTCAACCGATCCAATAATGCACAATAATATTCACTATTTATAGTTTTTCCATTGCCCGCTATACAACTAAAAGGATCGAGTGTAATAAGGGCATGATATTCATTCTAAGCTGTTGGTCCAATAAATTGTATCAAAAATATCGTAGACGCTGCCCAATATGTAGAAATTCTCCAGAATATTATGCTGGCAAGTATAGAATATGAAATATCACTAAAAAGAATCTTTCAACAGGACAATGTGTAGTGTGCACCTAGATAACCATACAACGACATCTATCAAACATTTAGGAGTTAAGCAAGCCTGTCTATCTGGTAACACGAAAGACCATGATTTAACATCTGAAGAGGGATAATGACAGACGGAAAATTAACAGTACTAAGTTGGGCGATATATCTGGCCAAAAAGTCAGACTTTTACGCATGTTTTTTAAACGATATTCTCACACCAGCTATGAGCATACGTACTGCGAAGAGAAAAAAATAAAAAGATTAGTCTGGCTTTGGAACATTCTGGTGATGGTAGTCTAAGGAAGGAAAAGATTAAAAAATAATCGAAAAAAAACGCGGAGCATAAAGTAAGAATACAAAATTCTATAGCAATCATTAAAGGAAATGAAAACTGTGCCATTATAAAATGTTTTTTTTTATTAAAATAAAGACGAAAACAAAAATCTATGAAATAAAGTGAAAATTGAAAAATATATAATGGGAGCAACAAAGTTTGTAGGAAAGGGAAGAAAACAATCCCTGAAAGTATTTCTATTTTGCCAACAGCTCTCACAATTCTTGGCATCCCACAAATTTAATTGGTTTAATGTGCGCAAAAATTAAACAAACTTAAGGCTCATGACTGCTGGTAGTGCTACCAGTACAGAGATCTAACGTGGCCAAAGCAGACCTATCCTCAAAAGAGATACGTATAACCCTGCTTTGTCGCCATGAAAATATAAAGAAATCTCGTCTAACACAAAAACAAATCTTAAAATAAAATGCGTGCGGAACCTTCAACGAAGCAGTGGATCAATCCTGAAACTACAAATTGACGCAGTTTGGAACGTCCTCATTGAACGAAATACACCATCAAACAAAGCCAACTCTAAATATGTCTAGATAGCAAGTCAAACTTTAGATTAAGGTCAGTACTTAGGAGGGACATAAATACTGTTACACACGTTTTATGCTGTAAAATAAAAAGTACTGAATGTTTTTGGACCAAATATTTTTTAATATATTTATTGATGTATATTGTTTGTACCCCAAAAGAATCTACTTATTCGAAATTTCTGCCTTTGCCTTAACACACGCCTTAAGTCGCACTGGCCAATCGTCAATAGCTGTACGAACCTCGTCCATTGGAAAATTGGCCACAGCTCGAACCAAAGCAGTCCTAAGAGATCCAATGTTGGGGTATCTTTTGTGACAAACCTTGTCCTCTAAAACCGTCCACAATTTGTAATCCAATGGGTTCAAATATAGACTGCCTGAGGGCTATTTTGCAGAGGAAATTAACGCTGGTAAATTGTTTCGAAGCCAGGACTGGGGCGTTTTAGCCTTATGGGTCGGAGCAGAATCCTGCTGGAAAGTCCATGGCTGGTTTTGGAACAAGGAATTGTTAAGAGGCTTCACAACAGCTTCCAAAAAGGTTTCTTGATAAACTTTGGCCGATGTTTTGACTCCTTGTTCGCAAAAATGCAGGTCAGTGACCCCATCGTAAGAGACACCCCACCAAACCATGACTGAAGCTGGGTGATGACCCTTTTCCACAATTGGGATCAGTTCAGATGCTTCCTTAGATGACCGCGAATACACTGATGTTGTTTATCGTTGAACAACATTTTTCTGTGCAAGTTATCTGCGTGCTTCACTAAAAGAAGTTTGCATTTTTCAATCCTATTTTTCAATAAATGTCCTGTATGTCGTTTGAAAGCCCCAAGTCCCAAGTCTTTTTTAATGATTCGACTCATGGACTTTTGCGTGATATTCATTCACGGGCCATGATTTTCTGTTTTCGGAGCGGATTTCTTTGAATTCTTGATTTAACGGCTTTGATGACATACGGTGTTCGAACAGAGCGTGGGCGGCCCGACCGGTGGAGGTCATTTACATCCCCAGTCTCCTCAAACAGTTTTATGCATTGGAAGACGAACATGCGGCTAATCTCTAGTGGCCGGAGCGTTTTAAAAATATCGCTTTTTTATTCCACACTTGAAAAGCGCTATTACAGCGATACGGTTCTCATTATCTGGCCACTCCATGATGAAAGTTGAAGCAATTTTTTAAAATCCCGTTACAGACTAACGCTATTGATGTTAGCTTTTAAACCCCATATAACATTAACGGGGTATGTTCAGTTCTACTATTGAAATGGGTGTGTTCAATGTTGTAACAGTATTAAGCCCCTACTAAGTATATGTATTATTTACTATATTCAATATTAAATTTGTATATTTAACTCGTAGTGAATCGTTAAATGAGAATATTGCTTAAAACTTATGACGAATACGCTACCTTCTGGAACTAACAAATTTAGAAACATCGGTTTCAGTGCAGACTAGTAAGGTGAATGAATTCGAACGTAGACAAAGAAGTAAAAATAGGCCCCGATTCGTCTTTAATGGGGTAACTCTTTAAGCAATAATACCTGATTAATTATGGAAAAAACTTTAGAAAACGCGGAAAGAGAAAATTTATGTATTCACCTACGACTTAAGCCCAAAAATGCTTAAAACGAATGTAAATGGCAAATACATATGTACATTTGTACATACCCAGTAAACAAAAAATATAAGTATATGGACTAATCCAAAATCGAGAAATAAAGGAGTAATGACCATTTCATCCATTTAGAGTAATAAGCGAGCAATCGAAAAGTTTTTATTATGTTTTGCTCAAAAATTCGTCAAAGTTAGACAAAACAAAGTTGGTGCCTCGTTATTACTCCAAATGGATCAAGAAGGCATAACTGTTGTTTAACTGAGGTTTCATCATGTTTTACTGATGTTTTCGTCATGTTTGCCCATATACTCCCTTTATGCTCTTTTAGGAGTTAAAAAGGATTACTCACCTTGTCCTCCTTTCTGTGATCAAAACGAAGACTCCTTTTGTACTCCATAAGGAGCTCAAAAGGAGTGGTCGCTTTTGCGGACATGCAGCATTAAAAAGGATTACAAAATGCATGAGGCTCGGAGTTTAATGGAGTAATCCAAAATCGAGCGATACAAGATTAATGGTTGGATGATCATATTTTTTTACTGGGTAAGTATTACTGAAACGATTCCCAACTACACAATTTATACACTGAAATTTGATTGAAATGAAAATCTTTTAAATTAATATCCGGGATTAGAATTTTACAGAATAGACATTTTATACCTCCCAACAAATTTTTGGTTTGTACATCTTACGTTAACATTTTGTGTTTTCTTTTCGAGAATCCATTTTACTAAAACTTATGTTGAGATAATTTTGAAAATTGACCACTTTCCAAGGAACGGGTTTCGAGAATTTCAAAGGTGAAGTCTTAGGTATTTGCCACTATAATCAATTAAATATGATTTACTTTTTAATGTATAAATTCGATCTTTTGAATTCGATTTTTGAATTTATAAATTCGATCTATCTTAACGTTGAATGGTGGTACATATAGGACGCAGTTATCCTAGTCTAAATTGGTACCCTCATTTATACTACTTTAATCTAGTATGCTTTTGGAGAACTCCGAAGGGAGTAAAGTAAGAATAGAATTTAGTATAGTAAGAATAAAAATCAAGTACAGTTATTGTAATGAATTCGAATATAAGAACTAAGTATATAGTATTATTTCAATAACATGGAAGATTAAAAAATAACTCGTATTGTGAGAAGACGAATAAAATTTACGTATTATGGTTGGGGACTGGTTACATCTGGTTTGCAAATTCCTTCTAGCGCAATCTCCAGTAACAGTCGTTTGGGGTTTAGTTTTTCTACGTAGTTTTGCGTAACAACCAGCTGATTCAGTCAGCAACTGCGAAGTCTAATTTTGTTTGATAAACTGATATCGTTCTTAGAAGCTTCCAAGGAACCATAGCGCCCCCTCTAACTCTAGTCGGGTCATTATTTTGTCACATGCGCAGACGGATGCCAAAGGGGCAGTGGCCGAGCCGGGTAGACAGTAACATATAATCCCAAGACACAGCTGACGATTCGCCAAAAGATAACGAAACTATTAAAGTTGAGGAATGACCTGCACAGTCTATGGATCTCAATTCTGTGAAGAATTTGTGGCGTGATTTTAAAAAAGATCTCGCAAGAGCTAAGATAAAAATTAACTTTGATCAGTTATTAAAGATGCATGGGCAAAACTATCTAGCGAAAGGTGCGAAGGACTAGGTAATTCAACAAAACGTCGCTGTTAAGCAGTATAAGTGCTTCCATGAAAAGGAACAAAATATTAGTTTTCATGTAAAAACATTTTATAGCGTTTATTAATAAAAGATAAATTCATTTAAATTTAATTGAATCCTGAACTTGGTCATATTTGTAACCACTGCTTTTTTGTTTGAAACGACCTATTTCTGAAACAAAAAACATTTATTATGACAAGATCGCAACACTTTGAAATTTTTGTTATCATCAGAAGTTAAAATGATAAACAGATGACATTATAAAATTTAGAAGACAGGAAAAAAGTAATTGACAACCAGAGAAGCGCTACCTCCGAGAAACACCTTAACGACCTATTTGTTTATCCACAAATTCTCCGGCTATGGGCTCTCACAAGATACATCGTTGACATATTAAAACATTTAACGAAAGATTCACCATACAACATAAAATATGACTTGACGACGAACGTAGTAGTTGATGATGACGAAGTACTGATTTCTTTTGACGTGGTTTCGTGGATAATTAGAAGTTTTTGAAAACCCATACACAAACACCCAAAGTAGTTAAAAATTAATAAATTCTCCATTTAGGAGACGCGATATTTCAAATACGAAGACAAAATTAATGGACAACTTTAAGGAATGTCAATGGGACCACTGGCACCACCCTCAGATATCGTAAAGAAGGAATTACTAGACACCTCGGTAAAGAGAATGAACAACAGACCTAAAATGTTAACCAAATACGTAAACGATTTATTCGCTATTATTAAGAAAAAAGGATGTGGATGACACTTTAAAAAACTGAACATATCAATTTTTGGACATGACAAAGTCGAAGTTGATAAAGAAGATAAATCGAGTCTAATTAACCGAATCAAATGCAATAGTGACGAATCTGATATATGCCAAAAGGTATACATATATCGAAACTATTAAAAACAAATGAATAAAAACTAGGCTGTTATCCCATAAATCGGACCAAAAGGCAATTCATAAATGACTTAAGCAAACGACAGCCCTATTAGCCCACTGTACTACGATGGGGCATTAACCCAATTTTGGCAATGTAGATGTGTTAGTAGAGCAGAACAATCCATTTAGAAGTTACTTCTGAAAATGCTTGCATTATTGACGTTCCTGCGAAAAATAGATTAAATTACAAAACAGTCACTGACTGACAAGTATTCTCAAATTTATCTACTTTTTCAACAAACTCGGACGGCAAGTTGACAAAAGATTTTGTAGAGAACAGTAGGGCTTTTAATGATTTAATTCAAATACACTCCAGCTCATCTGAATAGTAGTGAAATGAATTTTTTTAAAATTATGTCGTTTATAGACTAGCCTATTGGGAATCATTTTATAAAAAAAAAAAATTATATTCAATTTTAGGATTACCAGATTTGGTAAATCGCTGAAAAATGATGTATTTTTTGGGGTCATCAGAATAGGTTCGGGAGCAAAAAATTAATAAAAACATAAAAATAAAATGTTTAGTCATATTTTCACTTACAATCATAATAATTACGAATATTTTGAACTTAATTAATAATGGGTACTCCCGCCCTTGTTTGAAATTACTTCATAAATTCGATTTGAAATTGAATCATATAATTTTTTGATATATTGAAGAGAGATTTCAGCCCAAGCTGTTTTTATACCACGTATTAAGCACTTCTTATTCTTAAATTGTCTACCGGACTCGTATACTTTTCGTGACATGTTTTCAATAATATTCAGGTCTGGAGAATATGGCGGTCACTCCAATAATGGCCCATTTTTTGTTATGTTAAGCAAGTTGTAGTGGAACCTACAAGAATTTTGAGTACCACATCATCACTAATTGATTATGCCTTGACAAATATAGAGAATATTTCTGTTAAAACTAATGCCGAATTGAAAATAAGTGATCATGAGACATTGCAGATCACTATACCACTAAGAAAAAAAGTTAATTTTGCAAAACTACTTCAGAGCAACATCAATAATGTATCAGCAAGTACTCCGGTTAACGATTTTACGAACCTGTTAGTTAATGAATTTAACTGTATTATAAATTTCATGATAGTATACAAAAATATTAAAATTGATTATTCAAATCCTTGGTACAACAATGAATTGCGACAATTGAAACGGAAGAAAGTTTACTGGCATAATATGGCTGTCTGGTTCAATAATGATTATTATTGGACAAATTATAAGAGTCTGGAGAAATCAATACAGAAAACAATTAAACGTTCAGAAAAGTAATTACGTCAATAGAAAGATCAATGAATGCCATAATCAAAAGGACATGTGGAAAACTTTAAAAAACTAGTAGTGAAAAAAGATGATGTACAAGAAGTTCGGGAAATTGAATATAACGGGAAAGCAATACACAAAGAGGTGGAAATAGCTGAGACATTAAATTCGCTTTTCATAAATAGTGTAAAAGAAATATCTAATAGTATCACTCATATACAATATGAAAATATTATAAGCGTAGACCCGGAAATAAAATTTAGTTTTGAATTATTGAGTGTGGCAGAATTAAAGAGTACTATGAAATTGATGAACAATAAGAAGGATCAAAATAAGCTTTCAGCTAGAATGTTATTAGACAATTTTGATATATTGGGAATGCATCTACAACGTGTAATTAATGAATCACTGCTAAAAGGCATTTTTCCGGACTGTTTAAAAGAATAGTGCGTCGTTCCAGTAAAAAAGTACAAAACACAAAGAATCCTAGTGAAATAAGACCAATCAATATGCTATCAACAATAGCAAATTAATAGAAAAATTAGTGTATAATCAATTAAATAAATATTTTGAAAACAATAACTTACTATACAAAACGCAGTCTGGTTTCAGATAAAATCATAACTGATAATATAATAATAATAATATCGAGCAAAAGAAAGTAATAGTAGCTGTTTTCTTAGATTTAAAAAGATGCGATGCGATGTATCTTAAGATGTCACAGACTGATGCATATAAGCGAGATGTTTAGAAATCTGCAGTGGTTATCTATAAATCAACGACTAATAATGAACGCCCTTATATTCATATACAAAATTAGAAATGGATTATTGCCTAGCTATATGCGGGATTTTCTAGTATATGTAGCAGATACACAACCCTATAATTTAAGAAATGCTACTGATTTTAGACTTACATTTGCTTCAACCAACTTTGGTCAAAATTTACTGTTTTATAATGGTCTTAAAATTTTTAATGAATTACCTGTAGAATTGAAAAGTGAGAGTAATTTATTTGTATTCAAACGGAAAATTGTTTTATATGTTAAGCAAAATTTTTAATGTAAAATTCAATTATTACTTTGTTCACTAATATTACAAAATTGTAAAAAAATAGCAATATTACTAAATAAATCAAATCAATCAATCAATAACACAAATTGAAAAATCCAACATTTCATGTTTCAAAAACTCCAAACCTATTCAGATGAGCGGCAGTGTATAATTATCATTGTTTTATGTTAATATAATTTGTGTAATTTATATATTTTTGTTAGATCTTCGGAAAATGACTAACGACAACAATTGGTTTTATTACGCACTCGGAGCCAAACGATAAAACAACAAATATTCATTTAAAGGGTCGACAATGTCACACAAAACCAATAATAAAAAAACTTAACAATTCCTAGGACAAAATGATAATTTTTAGTCGAAAAGGACTACTCACATGCAAGTATGTTCGAAAACTGTGGCCTAATAATAATAAATAAATGTTATTCTTATGTATTTTTAAAATGCAAAGAGTGGGACGGTGAAAACCGCACTAGTTTAAATGCTAACTAAAAGTATCCTTTGTATGTTGTTGGCGTTATGTATGAATTTAAAATCGATACATTTATTGTTTTTGTCCATGATGTGCTTTAAGAAAACGATTTAAAAACACATTTCCACAACATCAAATGAATTTTGAAGTTCATTTATAGCGCCGATATTTATTTATTTTAATATAGAATTTAGATGGCAATTGAAACTATTTTTTGATTTGATACAAATTTAATTGTTCCGAAACAGTAATGGAAGTTAATAAGCAGAAAGACAAATGGTGTTTTTTATAAAGCCTCGATAACTTAGACTAAATAGCAAAAACGCAATGTGGGCCGCTGCGAAGTGACGCTAAGTGAGCAGGACGACTTCATAAAAGGAAACCCATGTTGAATGTCGCGCATTTAAAATTTTTCAGCGGTGTGTTTTTCACCATTTAAATGCCGGCGACTTTACGAATAAAGTCATGCCATGTAAAAACTAATAAAAAATATCTAAAGTCGGTTAAGGCCGACTATGAGCTGCCAGAGACCACTGTCAATCAGAATGTGTTGCGCCTCAGTCAGGAGATTGACCAGAGTCGGACTTAATATATGTCGGGTAGAGCGGGAGGAACACATTTCGATAGGCCTATATGAAAACCCATATAGCCCAATTTTACTACGATCAGTTATAGCACTTAATGTTCTATGATTCATTTAAGCTAAATAAAATCTAAAGTGTTTTCTCTAAAGCCCCCCCTTGGCTTTCAATCGGACAGGGCTATATCAAAAGATTGAACAATATGGTAGATCTCGGTAGAAATGGTTAACATACTTTGAAGGCACTAGGTGCCATATGAACACGAACCGATTGAATTTTCGGAGGACCCGTGAGTAAGTCCGTAACATAATAAAGGACTCCAAGCGTGTCCGTAGTAAAAGGACGAGTGTACAAATTATTTACCTAACAGAACAGTTTGTAGCCCAACTCTGCAAATTTGATCCGCAGTGCAATTAGGTTAGACAGTTTCCCATGGAACCTAGAAATATTGAAATCATATGTGGTGTACCCTTAAGCAACGTTGTAACCATGACATATGTATGCTGGATACTTTCGTCCACTGACCCAATAATCGTTCCTAACCTTCAAGCAAATACAGATCCAATTTTACAGATAATTGTAGGCTGGCTTATTGAGTGATATTGGGCTTTAAAGAAACACACAGAAGGACAAAGACACGGAAGGACTGAAGGCACGCAGCAGACGGAGATACAAACGGATGGACACATAGACCGTCAGGTATACGTACGGACATGGCTAGATCATTTTGAACCAATAATAAAAATACTTTATGGGGTCTATTATCTATATTTTGTGGTGTTGCAAACGAAATAACAAATTGAGTATAAAAAAGCATCTGTTACTTTATACCAACTTACAAAGCACCTGCGCAGCAGTTTTTTCCCCCAAAGGTTTTGTATTTCCAAATTGTTTTTATCCCTACCACGATTTAAGCCATTACATTCAAATGTTATCGAAGAAGTTTGAATCTGGATTTATTAGTTGGCCAGTTAAGTGCTTCCACTACAGTTTAGCTTGAAGTGTGTAAGCGATGGTCATTATGACAAGAATTGTCTTATCGCTAAGTATTAGTCCCAAATCAATTTTTTATCACAAGGGATACTTCATTATTCTGTATATTCAAGAACATCTACTGGTTCATCATTTTGTCAACAGTTACTAGAGCAAATTAGTTTCAAGTCATTTGTAACAATAAATTCGAATTTAGCATTCTGTGACTGTGAAAATCCGCCGACACCAATGATAGAATTTGAAAATATATGACCTCGTGAGCATAAATTCGATTTAATTAATTGTTAGTTAGTTAGAACTAGGCCAAATAAAGACATTTTCGTAAATGATACGTAATTCAATTTACTTACATTGACCTTTAATGTAAAATTTTCCGAAAATGAAGCTTTGAAGCGGACCTTAGGAAATCTATTGAGGTTAACTGGAGACACATTCGTAAATTAGACCAGTATCACATAAATGCTGGATGGCTATTTATCTGAAATAATATTTAAAATGTTGTATTAGTAACCTTGATTAACAAATCGCCCAAAATTAATCTGGAGGGTCTCTTACTGCATCCATGATGTATTGAACAAGAGCAGTGTCGGCTTAAAGCTACTTGCATCAGATGTTGATACTTGAAGGCCATTTGTCTGAAATAATTTTTAGAATACTAAATTCATCACCAGGAATGGCAAATTTGCCAGTAATTGCTTTATAGCGAATTTCAAAGGCTCTATGGAGGACAAAAACAAAACAATTTCGCAAATAAGAACACTAGTATTAAATACTAGAATAAAATATTATTGTTAACAGGCCATTTGCCGGAATATTTTTCAGAATATTCAATTCATCTTCTCGAATAACAAATTTGCTTCAAAATTTTCTAGAGCAGATTTTCGTACCTCCATGGAGGACAAATAAAATCTTTCGCAAATGAGACTTTCGCCAGGATATAGATACTGCTAACATATGTAGGGCTCGAAGACCGTTTGTCTAAAAATATTTCCAAAATATTAAATTCGTAACTTGGAATATTAAATTTGTCGAAAATGGCTTTACAGCGGATCTTAGTAATTCTATTAAAGACAACTGCAAACACATTTGTAAATCAGACCATTATAATGCTAGAAGGCATCTGTCTGAAACAATTTTAAGAATATTGTATTAGTGACCCTAAATATCAAATTTCCAAGAATAAATCTATGGATGCATTAATTCTTGTTTCCATGGATGATAAATTGAGTAAGACCAGTGTCAGCTTGCCTCTACTGGTATCAGATGCTAATGCTAAAAGGCTCTTTGTCTGAAATAATTTTAGAATACTAATTTCATCACCTGAAATGGCAAATTTGCCAGAAATTTCTTTAAAGCGAATTTAAATGGCTCTACGGGGGACATATACAAGCACTTGCAAATGAGAACAGGACGTCTGTCTAAATTTTTTCTAAGAATATTAAATTCATCTCCTCAAATAAAAAATTTGCTACAAAATTTTCTAGAGCAGATTTTAGTACTTCCATGCAGGACAAATAAACATTTTCACCATCAGATATTAGGGCCAAAATTAGTTTGTCAGACAATATTTCTAGAATTATTAATTCTTTACTTGAAATATTGAATTTGTCAAATATAAAGAGCGGATTTAAGTGCTTTCATGGAGGACAAATGAAAGCACTTTCTCAGATGCAACCAGTCAGATGGTATATCAAAATATTTTTGAAAATCCTAGGAATGACATTCTGAGGATTCGTAAAGCAAAACGATAAAAAAAATATTTTCAATTAAGTCGAGACTCAAAAATGTAAAAGTGTACAAAAAAAATATAATACCAAATAATTTGTTATAGCCCTTTTAGAACTTAGGCTGGAACAATTGCTATCTAGTCTTAGTCATCGAGACTTAGCAGAAAACACCACTAACATCCACTAGAAACAAGTTAAACCCACGACAGCCGGTTTTACGCACCAGATCGACCAGAAGCAGCAATTCTTCGGCCAAGGGCTGTCACCCCTGTACGGTTTGCCGCTACAACAAGTAGAAACAAGGTTAGGAAATAAATACAATTAACCCGGCGTAAGTTAGGTAAGGTTTATATTATCACAGATGATTTGAAAGTCAAATCATATCAAATCTGCTGGGATGTGCTTAAACCCACCACCCGAATGTCGGTTTAATTGGTATTTTTCATTCAAGCTTTTATTAAATATACAGTATCTCAAACTCCATCTGAAACCCTAGGAACATTTTTGTTGAGCACCTTTCAACAATATGAAAGCAGTGTAAATGAAATTGTGGTTACTGATGTGGACCATTAACCCGATAAACATAGGCGCTATTAGGATAAAAACCAATCGGGGTTTTCTGTAAAGTTAATTTTAGTAAAAAGAATTTTGGCCATTAGCTGGGCCTGGCACGAAAAGAAGAAAAATATATTCCACACCCTCCGTAATGGGGCAATTAGAAATTTCATTATTTTCAAGACCGTAAGGGCTCTCTGGACCCGAGCATTATTTTTTCCAAAATACTTGAGCCATTCTAAGGACAATGGCATAATAATTTTTGTATTTACGTCACGCCCCATAAACAGCATTTCAGCCAGAAGTTTTGTCTGAAAATACACTTAATGGGTCCCTAGAGAGAAACCAAACATGTCAATACCTTGAAAATATTGAAGGGAGCACAAAAATCAAAATGAATAGTGTGGGGGGTTGATCCAATACGCTGAATGTTTGCCTCAGATTGTTGTAGCCTTTTTTTTATGAACGTATGGTACGTCACCTTAAGAGGCATATGTCGAAGAAAATTTTAAATCTGCAGTCTAAAACTTCGAAATTGTACGGAGATGCATTAGTTAATTCTATGACTACTAAAATTCCTCATGAGAAACGACACCACTAATTGAAAAGCAAAACAAAATAAAAATTGCGAACTTACCATTAATTTCATTGTTGCAAATTTTCGCCGCCATCTTGATTCAATCAAGAACATTTTAGCCAAATCAAGTCATGGTTTTGTTTTTTACTGCAGCTACATTTCTATATCATCAGCTGTGAATTATGTAGCTTCTCCTGCAATCTTCAATCATTAATTAATAAAATTGTGCAAATCCTTCAAATCTCGGCTTCATGATCTTCGGCTATTTACTGCATCTGCATTGTTTTCCCATCGATTGTGCATCTGGCATTTATTCTTCCATTTTTAATACAATTATAAAATATATTTCTTCAATTTTCAATGAAAAATTTTAATTCTTACTATTTTTCGTCCAATAACGGCAAAATACTTCTGATGAAATAATTTTCTTTTATGCTTGTAGTGCTGCCAATAATTTCCGGAAATTTCTATCAAGACAGCCAACATATACATGAAGTACGTTTTTGTGTAATCTTTTACAATTTGTAAGACAGGTGACATGAATCGATCAAGGTAGTGTTTGGCACTGAATGAAGTGGCATTTATACAGGTGGGTCATGCAAAATCTTATGCGGCCCTCACACGTTACAACGTCCTGCTTCTCAATATGAATTTTCACTCTCGAAAATAGGTCGTTGAATGTTTGGTCATTCATAGGCATGTAATTTTTATAATCTTTTGGTTCGCTTTCTTCTAATGTTTTAAAAGTTTTTTGTTTCAAAATTTGTTTTTATTTTTAACCATTGTTTTGATTAAATTATTTTCTTTCTCTTGTTTGCATTGTTCTTTAATTGTTTTTCTTCTTCTTCTAAAACTTCGTCTATGACAAGTAACGCAACCAAATCCGAATTCATGTTGACGATGTTGACGCTTCAAAATTTATTCTTTGAGTGAAGTTGAATAAGAAGTTGGTCGACAAATTGTTACGTGTGAGGAGAACGGCCCACTTGCTTCTTCGCAATACAGTTAATGCGACCAGTAGTTTGTAACTCTGCTACTTTTTGGGGTTATTTTTTTATAAAATTAAAAAATTCTACGAAAATTTTTTTTGGAGTAATTAATACTTTTAGTTTTGAAATTTGAAACAACAAATTTTTTAAGCTTGTAAAGTTAAAATTCTATATATGTATAACATTCCCAATAAACATCAAACATTCACAAAAAAATATTTTTGGAATTTTCTTTTAAGTGACTTTGACTGTAGAACAAACTGTTTATTTTTTGTTTTGCTAGTGACTTTACATTGTTTTTAATACTGTGGTCATTTAGTTGTATACATTTGATTATAAGAGTTAGCTTTGCGTTTTCAAGGGGCACTGGGCGAAAGATAATTGAGAATATGAGACCCACATCCATTATGCATTCTAGCAGTACTATTAAACTTCTGTATTATTTACTTAGTAAGGTCATAAATACTGTTATACACGTTTTATGCTGTAAAATAAAAAGTACTAAATGTTTTTGGACCAAATATTTTTTAATATATTTATTGATGTATATTGTATCCAAAAAGAATCTACTTATTCGAAATGCCCGCCTTTTGCCTTCACACACGCCTTAAGTCGCACTGGCCAATCGTCAATAGCTGCACGAACCTCGTCCATTTGAAAATTGAACACAGCTCGAACCAAAGCAGTATAAAGAGATCCAATGTTGGCGTATCTTCCTTGTCCTCTAAAACCGTCCACAAATTGTAATCCAATGTTTATCAGCATGCTTCACCAAAAGACGTTTGCATTTTTCAATCCTATTTTTTTAAAGCTGCAGTCAGTAAATGTCCTGTACGTCATTTGAAAGTCCCAAGTCTTTTTTAATGATTGGACATTTGCGTGATATTAATCTCATGCGCCATGATTTTGTGTGTTTCCGAGCGGATTTCTGTAAATTCTTGATTTAACGGCTTTAATGACATACGGTGTTCGAACAGAGCGTAGGCGGCCCGACCGTGGCGGTCTTTTACATCTCCAGTCTCCTCAAGCAGTTTTATGCATCGGTAGACGAACATGCGGCTAATCCCTTGTGGCCGGAGCGTTTCGAAAATATGGCTTTTTTCATTTCACACTTGAAAAGCGCTATTACAGCAATAAGGATCTCATTATCTGACCACTCCATGATGAAAGTTGAAACAATTTTAAAATCCCGTTACAGACTAACGCTGTGGGTTCCAAGCGTGTAAGCACTAGGCTCGAAAAAGCTCATAATGACGGCAATGGTGTTCCAATACAATTAAAGGACTTTCTGTTCGTCGTAAAAGAAAATAATCCAATGCTAATATGGAGAACAATGGATAGCGAGTACTTATTTATTGCAAAAGTATCAAAAAAAAAACTTTGTCAATCGTTGCCACTTCTGTCCCATCTGAGATATAATTTTCGCATGCATTTCTTACTGCTAACCAAATTCGGAACCAAATTAAGAGCCAAATTAATAAAAAAAAATTAAATATAATTTTTTTGAGATCAATTAATGCGGACATGTTATTCAATGTATATAAATCGGCTGCTTTAAAAAAATCAACTTTGTTTTAAGTTTTTAAAACTTGCATATTACTACTGTAAAAACTACTTGAAATTTCTGATGTTTATTAGTTTATAGTAGCTCTTACTTTCCTAAAATATTGTATTTTCATTTTCAGAAAGAAAATAGTCTTTAATTGACTTTTTTATGGTAAAAAGTCGACAATTGATTTCTTTGTAATAGTCTAAAAGTCGACTTTTAGCCTTAAGTATATAACTCTGTAGTGAACAATAGCTAACAGCTTTGAAGCCCCGATACCCCATTTTTGGCTTTTGTGTAGTTAAAGTTATTTAAGCATAAGAAAGCGGGTAATAGTTCTAACGTTAGTGTGTACAATTAATTCACTCCTAAAATGATTGATAATTTGTTAATTTTTTGAGAAAAAAATGGTTGACATCCTAGCACAATAATGCCGGTAGTGCCAACAATCAGTTGATTTTAAATTTTTTCATTGTGTCTGTTTGTAAACGAAACTTCAAATAATTTCATTTAAAATTTCTCCAAATATTTTTACCAGCAACTTTAGACTTCGTTGTATACTACAAAATAATGCTACAATAAAGAAGGTGGAGTTATGAAGAAGGTAAAGTTTGGTAGTATAACTGTTTCTTTGTTGCTGGGCTAGTTACTATACCTATTTTATTGTACCCCAATACAAAAACAAATTTCCTGTTGTTTTTGTAGAATTCTTGGAGCTGATAACACTGACTGGGGAACCTTTTAAAGTACATAAAATTCGTAACCGATATGGACACGTCCGCATGTTGAAAGTCCGGTAATGGTCAAACAAATTAAGCTTGGACCCTTAAAATTTTAAATGATGATGACTTATTGTCACAAACTGTTTGGGGTTGTAAATCGACCAACTCGGGTTTGCATATGTGCTCACAGTTTTTATGTTCAAAAGCAGGTGCCAACTGTTAATATGGGTCAAGGTACATTTATATACGGTAGGGGAAATATGAGATTCGGTTCTCGGAGTTTTTGCCTATATGCAACTTCAATGACGTTTTTAGCAAATGTATCAGTAGTTATTAAAAACTAACGAAACGGTGCTTGTCTGATTTATAAAAATTTACTTTAACAATTTATTCAGTTTGGACATCTCAAACAATACGCAAGGTTTGTCACAAAAGATCTCTTAATACTGCTTTGGTTCGAGCTGTGGCCAATTTTCCAATGGACGAGGTTCGTGCAGCTATTGACGATTGGCCAGTGCGACTTAAGGCGTGTGTGAAGGCAAAAAGCGGACATTTCGAATAAGTAGATTCTTTTTGGATACAATATACATCAATAAATATATTAAAAAATATTTGGTCCAAATACATTCAGTACTTTTTATTTTACAGCATAAAACGTGTGTAACAGTATTTATGTCCCTACTAAGTAAATAATACAGAATTTTAAAAGTACTGCTAGAATGCAAAATGGATGTGGGTCAATTTCACTGTAAAAGTGAGTGGTGCCACACACTCTCCGAGTTTAAACAAATATAAAAATTAGTTTTCCCAATTAAAAAAAAATTATACCAAAATTCAGATGACAGTGATTAATAGCAAAAGGCAATCCCCATGACAGCCAGTTCCGTGGACCGGATTGACCCGAAGAGCAATTCTTCGACCAAGGGCTGTCAACCCGGCACACAGTTACCATCACAACAACACAATACCAGAAGTCTTTAAAGTCCCTAAAATGCGCCTGTCCATAGCAGGGTTTGAAGCCCGGCCACATAGGAGAAAGTTTCCGTTATAAAATTATTTTCTAGACTCCTGGCCTTGAGCGGTCTCGTTCTAATGGGGGGAGGGCGTCGCATATTTGTTTTCTGTGTCACGCCCCGTAAACATGACTTTTGCCAATTAAGAACTTCCCTAATTGTGATAATCGTAAAATCATATAATGCTGTAAACGGGTGTTTTAATTTCATATTAATTCGTCAATAATCATTTTACAAACCTTATTCTACTGCATTGTAGTGGGATTAAGCTGATTAGGCAGTTAAAAAATTAAAATTATTCTAATTCGCATTTTCCCCCATTGACTGCAATTTTGCCAAAATAAAGAAACTCCCTCATTGTGATGAATAAACGTAAAAAGCTATGAAGAGAAGTGTTTTCATTAAATATTAATTTGTCTATTATAATTGTACAAACCTTGATTTGACATGATTGCAACGAAACTTAGCAGAAATAAGTAATGAGTTTCTGCAGTTAAAAAAATAAAAAATCAATTCTTCCCCCATAAGCATAAATCAGAACAGATTTAGTAGCCGATGTAAGTTTCAACGGCGCTCTAAGTTTATTGTGAATTTTTGTTTGCCAGCATATGCGATTGTTTTAAAAAGACTGATTCAGACTAATCAAAAAATTGGTTGTGTTCGTCTAAAAACGAGCGACAAAAATAATTCATTTCAAAAAGAGTTCAGACCGACGCGACAAGGCAAAACGCTACAGCTCCGACAGTCGTGTCTCCTGTGCGACAGCCACTAGTACATTTACACCAAAGATATTTTGTCACAAGAAATACCTGTGTTAGTGTGTGGCCAAAAATTATATGAAAATTGATTTAATACTTTTGTCAGTGGTTCGCAGGTAAACTCTACAAATCATAAACGTTATAAAAAGAAAATATACGTGTTTGTGTTTAGGACACAAGCAAACAAGTCTAATTTAAAACAATACAATACAGTATTACCTGCTTAATTGATTTTGCCAAAATGCACAGTTATCGGATCAATTAACCGGGAAATCAATTATCCGATGCTCGGTTAATTGATTCACTGACGCAATTAAGAGAATCCCGTTTAATTGCGCGGCGAGCTCAATAAAGCGGAGTAAAATATAAAATACTAACCTGCAACTTTTTCATTTTACATTGTTATTATTCAAAGACTAGTTCATTTATTAAAAAAACTTAAATAAAATTATTTAACTTCAATTAAAATAAGCATAACATAACAAAAGATAAAACATAACATAAAAAAAGATAAAACAACATAAAAGGAACTGAGTTTGCATTAACTTTACATAAAATCCATATGTATTTACGAGTATGTACATATCTCTAATTAAAGAAAAGATGAGCGATATACATGTGTACACATTCAAATTAATAATTAAATAGGTTTAAAAAAATCTGTCATCTCAGTCTGAATTTGTGGCTCGTAAAATTCCTCAATAATATTTTTCCATATCATCAAGTTCGTGTGAAAATAGATTGTTTGGCAAGAAAAAAAATCACGAAGGATGTTCAGAGAACTTAAAGCATCTTTAGTTGAAGGAGGATCCTTAACAATTTGTTCATCTTCGTCATCTTCGAAGAGGCCTGAAGATGAATCTTGAGTAATTTCATTAATGATTTGTTCATTTGTAAGTTTCCCGTAGCATGACAAGCTGTCGTCGCAGCAGATAAAATTTTCAAATTCAAGTCGTTGTTCATCGTCACGACCGGGTTCTAAAATTTCCTCTTCCAAGTCACTATTCTCAGTAGATGAAATAAACTAAGGAAATAAGGATGTACATAGTTAAAAGTTATGATACAGCTAAAAATTAATGGAAGATAACCTTTTTGAAACAGTTGGTTATAGAAATTGGTTTAACCAGCCACCACGATAAGAGGCATTGCATTGAAGATGCTAAAATTGCGTTGGAAATCGACTATTGTTTTTCCACTTTCAATTGCAGCAATTTGTTTTCGTACAATGTTTTGTCGGTAGCACGACTTAAAGCTGTGAATTATACCCGGATCGAGCGGTTGTGCAATGGATACGTTAAAAAAAATTGCCAAACACATTTTTTAAAAAAATGTTTTTCACATGATCATTTTTTCAGGGGAGTTTTTAATGGACAATTAACCGACATATTCTGTGTGATTGTCTTTTTTATGGATCAATTAAGCGTTTAAAACAATTAAACGGAACTCATTTAAACGGGTCTTTTACTGTATACCTTATATGGGAACTTTTCGTTGCAACATTTTTGGATCAATTAAGCGGGTAACTCAATTAAGCGGGAGATACTGTATTTTAAATGGCTTTTACACATTTTATTGAAGGGATTAACACTAATCATATTAAGTAAAATTTAAAACCCGAACACACTGAAGCGTGTTTGTCTGTGAAGCGGCTTAAAAATATGCACAGTTATATCCCTACAGTTTTAAAAGTAAAAATTGACTCAAAATCGCTATGTATTTGGCTAAAGAAAAATCGACTAGTAAATCCAAATGCCATAAGTTATACAAAAATTCGCCTTTGGACTATCAAACTATTGTTTTACTTTTACGTGCTTTTACTGTAAAAAAATGGATTTTTCTTGGTCCGTCGTTTTCCAAAATGTTTCGAATATATTAATATATATCCTGTCTTCTTCAGTGCATGGTGGCCTAATTCTATTAATCGTAATGCGTGGTTCTCTACGTCATTTAATTAGGTTAACTTCTACAAATAAGGATTTTTTTTCTTTTTCTTGATATTGCTGGAGCAGATATTTTCTCGAGAATGCTGCAAACTTCTTGGGTGACACCCACATCTTCTGCGATGTATTCAATTGCTCCGTATTCGTCGTCTGACAAGTTGTTTTAATATTTTGGGGTAACTTGTCTTGATATTTTCTTTGATACAGATTGATAATCATTTAACAGTTCCATATAAAGTGTGTTCGTTTACTTGCAAATTTGTACAAATTTTTTCAAATTTGTACTTGATCGTGTTCGTTTACCCAAAAAGTCCAGTAAATGAGAGCCAGAG
Source organism: Hydrotaea diabolus (assembly GCA_963513945.1). Taxonomy (NCBI): domain Eukaryota; kingdom Metazoa; phylum Arthropoda; class Insecta; order Diptera; family Muscidae; genus Hydrotaea; species Hydrotaea diabolus. Next base: position 114,540,857 of record OY740719.1, read on the forward strand.
AGAGAGAGAGAAAATTTTGACAGTTAAATGTTAGAGAGTTTGTAAATTTTGGTTGGAGAAATTTAAGCCAACCAAAATTTGCAAGATAGAACAGATATTTGAAATCAGCTGTTTTATGTTAACAAGTAAAGGTAAAAATAAATTTACAACAGAATAGGTAAGTAAAAATAGGAATATTATTTTATTTGGAATATATGTTAATCACTAAAATTAGAAAAAAAAGTTTTCCTTTGTCTATTTTTAATTACAAATTTTAACACTCTAAAATTCAAAATAATATGAAATGTAATTCAAACAGTAAACAAAATCAGCTGTTGCATCGCAAATTTTTACTGAAAGCTGTTCGTTAATTTTTCTTGCAAGTTTTAATAAAGAGAGTAAAATTAGTCTTTCGCTCTCGAAAGTAGAAACTTGCAAATTTTTATTATATACACCAATATATGTTATTTCTTCTAATTAAGCAAGAACATTGTGTTGCGGTACCGGTTAATTTTGTGGCATAAAATATGTATAAAGGCTCATCGTAACACATATTTTAGTACTGAATAATATCTCCTGTTTTATTTTAACCTATTGTACTTTGTTATGAAAATGCAGCAGACCAATATTGAAAAACATTTTACGCCTAAATGTGGCGTATGACGCCAGACAGTTCTTGGTTAGTGTTAAAACTACGAATATAGAGCAAACAAAGTCGAAGCTTCATATTTCCGGATTGGTTCGATATATAGAAAAACTGATCGGAAATCGGAGAGAACATGCTTAAATCATATATAATTAATTCCTTATACAATTCACCCAAAAATGTCATATGGAACAAAACAATTCTGAGCTGACGGAGTGTAAATTTGTTAAGTAATTTGACGTAAGCGGTCAAATCGAGGAATTAACGTCATAATTTGTGAGGAAAACATCGAACCATAATTGCAAAAGATAGAAAATTTTAAAAACTTTTTTATACCAGGTTGTGGTACAATTAATTGGACTTTTGTTTGTAAAAATGTATATAAAACACAATCAGAGCATGAAACGTCAACAACGAGGATTGCTAAAAAGTGTATTGTCTTTATAAATGTCGTCACAAGAACATTGTCTTCCCTTTGTTGACATCCAACTCATATTCGCAATTATCTTTCACCAATTGTACTGTGTAAACGCGAAGCTAACACTTGTAATCAAATATAAACAACTTAATGACCACAGTATTAAAAACAATGTAAAGTCACTAGCCCAACCCAAAATAAACAGTTTGTTCTACAGTCAAAGTCACTTAAAAGAAAATTCCAAAAATATTTTTTTGTGAATATTTGATGTTAATTGGGAATGTTATACATATATAGAATTTTAACTTTACAAACTTAAAAAATTTGTTGTTCAAATTTCAAAACTAAAAGTATTAATTACTCCAAAAAAAATTTTCGTAGAATTTTTTAATTTTATAAAAAATAACCCCAAAAAGTAGCACAGTTATAAATTACTGGTCGCATCAACTGTATGATAGTCCACCATTGCATGACCCACCTGTATAAATGTCATTTCATTCAGTGCCAAACACTACCTTGATCGATTCATGTCACCTGTCTTACAAATTGTAAAAGATTACACAAAAAACGTGTTTCGTGTATATGTTGGCTGTATTGACAGAAATTTCCGGAAATTATTGGCAGCACTGCAAGCATAAAAGAAAATTATTTCATCAGAAGTATTTTGCCGTTATTGGACGAAAAATAGAAAAATTTTCATTGAAAATTGAAGAAATATATTCTATAATTGTATTAAAAATGGAAGAATGAATGCCAGATGCACAATCGATGGAAAAACAATGCAGATGCCGTAAATAGTCGAAGATCATGAAGCCGAGATTTGAAGGATTTGCACAATTTTATTAATTAATGATTGAAGATTGCAGGAGAAGCTTCATAATTCACAGCTGATGATATAGAAATGTATGTATGTAGCTGCAGTAAAAAGCCAAAGGGAAAAATTATGAAACCGTGAATGGAATTGGCTGGAATGTTCTACATATATGGAATCAAGATGGCGGCGAAAATTTGCAACAACAAAATTAATGGTAAGTTTGCTTTTTTTATGTATTTACTAATTTTTAGTGATTGGTGTCGTTTTTCATTCGCTAATTTACAAGCCATAGAATAAACTAATGCATCGGTACAATTTCAGACTGCTGATTTAAAATTTTCTTCAAAATATGCCTCTCAATGTGACGTACAATACGTTTATCAAATATTGACTAAAAAGGGCTGCAGAAGTTTTCTCGCTTCTATCGGAGGCAAACATTGAGCTTATGGGAGCCCCCCTTTTAACGAAAAAGCTATCTTGCTCTTCATAATGATCGGAAGCACGAAAGTCAACATAAATAGCGGTCCAAGAAACAGTACACTCACACATTGAACAAGTTTTGCACTCAAATGGAAGGAAATGTCTTCGACTCAAAACATGCAAATATTTTGAAGAGCGAATATTTTGAAGGAAATTTAAAAAAGTAACCCGACTCAAGATTAAACAGATATTTAGAAAATCCTAACACGAATGGACTCACGGATTAAGAGCCATTGCTGTGGTAATAAAAGCTGCCTGTGTGACTACCTTGAGTCGATCTTCAATACTTTCAGCTGTGAGCAGGTCTAACCTTGGGTCCCGGAACTTTGTCTCTTCTATGCAAATAACACCAAAGTTCGCATGCCTCCTTTTCTAACGTGGATCATTATAATTTATATTTCAAAACTAATTGCATATTTCGACCTGTAAGGACATTTACCTTTATTTGAGAATCGTACTGTCCAAATGATTCGAGCCATATTTCCGGATGTCTCTCTCCGTATGGGCTTCAAACGCACTATTAATGTTGGTTTTCGAGCTCCCTTCAGTATTTTCAAGGTAGTGACATACATGTTTGGTTTCTCTGCAGTTTATGGGCCATGACGTAAATACAAAAATTATGCCATTGTCTTTAGAATGGCTCAAGTATTCTGGAAAAAATAATGAATAGGGGTGCTCGGGTCTCTGGACCCCTTACGATCTTGAAAATAATTTTCTAATTGCCCCATTACGGAGGCTGTGGCATATTTTTTTCTTCTTTTCGTGCCAGGCCCAGTTTATGGCCAAACTTCTTTTTATTAAAATTAACTTTACATAAAACCCCGATTGGTTTTTATCCTAATAGCGTCTATGTTTATCAGTTTAATGGTCCACATCAGTAACCACAATTTCATTTACACTGCTTTCATATTGTTGAAAGGTGCTCAACAAAAATGTTCCTAGGGTTTCAGATGGAGTTTGAAACACTATATTTAATAAAAGCTTGAATGACAAATACCATTTAAACCGACATTTGGGCGGTGGGTTTAAGCACATCCCAGCAGATTTGATATGATTTGACTTTCAAATCTTCTGTGATAATATCAGCCCAACCTAACTTACGTCGGGTTAATTGTGGTATTTATTTCCTAACCTTGTTTCTAATTGTATCGGCAAATCGCACCGGGGTGACAGCCCTTGGCCGAAGAATTGCTGCTTCGGGTCGATCCGGTGCGTAGTACCGGCTGTCGTGGTATCGACTTGTTTCTAGTGGATGTTGTGTTTTCTGCTAAGTCTCGATTTTTGTTATGTTTTTTTTTGTACACTTTTACATTTTGGAGTCTTTTGACTAAAATCTGCTCTAGAAAATTTTATAACAAATTTTATATTCGAGGAGATGAATTTAATATTCTTAGAAAAAATTTAGACAAACGTCCTGTTCTCATTTGCAAGTGCTTGTATATGTCCCCCATAGAGCCATTTAAACTCGCTTTAAAGAAAATTCTGGCAAATTTGCCATTCCAGGTGATGAAATTTAGTATTCTAAAATTATTTCAGACAAAGGGCCTTTTAGCATTAGCATCTGATACAAGTAGAGGCAAGCTGACACTGGTCTAACTCAATTTATCATCAACGGAACCAAGAATTAATGCGCCCATAGATTTATTCTTAGAAATTTGATATTTAAGGTCACTAATACAATATTCTTAAAATTGTTTCAGACAGAAGCCTTCCAGCATTATAATGGTCTGATTTACAAATGTGTTTCCAGTTGTCTTCAATAGATTTACTAAGATCCGCTGTTTTCGACAAATTTAATATTCCAAGTGACGAATTTAATATTTTGGAAATATTTTTAGACAAACGGTCTTCGAGCCCTAACATATGTTATTAGTATTTATATCCTGACGATAGTCTCATTTGCGAATGAATTTATTTGTCCTCCATGGAGGTACGAAAATCTGCTCTAGAAATTTTTGTAGCAAATTTGTTATTTGAGAAGATGAATTTAATATTTGGAAAATAATTCCGGCAAATGGCCTGTTGACATAAATATTTAATAATAGTAGCTAAAATCTGATGCTGTTTTCATTTGTAAAAGTGTTTTTATTTGTCCTCCATAGAGCCATCAAAATTCGCTTTAATGGAATTACTGGCAGGTACTAAAATTAGTATACTAAAAATATTTCAGACAAATGGTCTGTCTTCCAGTATTAACATCTAAAGAAGTAGCTGTAAGCTGACACTGGTCTTATTCAATTTATCATACATGGCTGCAGTAAGATCCCCTTTTAATTAATTTTTGGCAATTTGTTTAGCAAGGTCACTAATACAATATTTTAAATATTATTTCAGACAAATGGCCTTCCAGCATTTAGGTGATACTGGTTTTATTTACTAATGTGTCTCCAGTTAATAACCTCAGTAGTTTTACGAAGATCCGCCTCAAAGCTACATTTTCGAAAAATTTTACATTCCAGGTGAATGTAAGTAAATTGATTTAGGTATCATTTTCGGAAATTTCTTTTTATTTGGCCTAGTTTCTATACTACTTGCACTAACAATTTTTCAAATCAATTTATGTTTACGAGGGCAAATATTTTCAAATTCTATCATTGGCGTCTGCGGATTTTCAGTCACAGAATGCTAAATACGAATTTATTGTCACAAATGACTTTAAACTAATTTGCTCTTGTAACTGTTGACGAAATGATGAACTAGTTGAAGTTATTGAATATACAGCAGTATTAAAAAGTATCCCTTGTGATAATAAAATAATTTGGGACTCATACTTTGCAATAAGACAATTCATATCATAATGACCATCGGTTACACACTTCAAGCTAAACTGTAGTGGAAGCACTCAACTGGCCAACTATTAAATCCTGATTCAAACTTCATTGATAACATTTGAATGTAATGGCTTAAATCGCGGTAGGGATGAAACAAATTTGCAAATACAAAACCTTTGGAAGGGAACTGCTGTGGTAATGCTTTTTAAGGTGGTAGAACATACACACGGCTTTATAAAGTAACTAATGACGTTAACAGATGCTTTTTTATACTCAATTTGTCATTCCGTTTGCAACTCCACAAAATATCGATAAGAGACCCTATAAAGTATTTTTATTTTTGGTTCAAAATGATCTAGCCATGTCCGTACGTGTACCTAACGGTCTATGTGCCCATCTGTTCGTTCGTATCTCCATCTGTCTGCGTGCCTTCCGTCCTTCCGTGTCTTTGTCCTTCTGTGTGTTTCTTTAAAGCGCAATATCGCTCAAATGACAGTAAGCCAGCCTACAAATATCTGTAAAATTGGATCTGTATTTGCTTGAAGGTTAGGAACGATTATTGGATCAGTGGACGAAAGTATTCAGCATACATATGTCATGGTTACAACGTTGCTTAAGGGTATACCACATATGATTTCAATATTTCTAGGTTCCATGGGAAACTGTCTAACCTAATTGCACTGCGGACCAAGTTGGCAGAGTTAATCATGACTAGAAATTGTTTTGAATTTTATGGCAAGCTTCATTATTAGTTAACAAATTTCTACATTCTTCCTATTACGGACACGGTTTGAGTACATTATTATGCTTCGGACTTACACACGGGTCCTCCGAAAATTCAACCGATTTGTGTTCAAATGACACCTAGTGTGTTAAAGTGTGTTAACTATTTCTACCGAAGCTCGGCTATATTGGTGAATCTTTTGATATAGTGTTTTCCTATTTGAATTCCTGAAAAAAAAATTAAATTTGATCTAGCTTAAATGAATTATAGAACAATAAGTGCTACTGATCCAACTAAAATTAGGCCTACCGCCCTAGACGTCACATATTAAGTCCGACTCTGGCTAATCAGAGACTGAGGCGCAACATCTTCTGATTGACTGTGGTTTCGGGGAGCCCATAGTCGGCCTTACCGACTTTAGATTTTATTATAAGTTGTTACATGGCATTAAGACCATTCTCTTACACCTAAAGTCACCGGCATTTAAATGGTGGAAAACACACCGCAGACAAATTTTAGATGCGCGGATATGAACCTAGGTTTACTTTTATGAAGTGCACACTTACCGTCACTCCACAGCGGTCCACAAATGTCCAATTTATTGCGTTTTTGGTATTTAGTCTAAGTTATGGAGGCTTTGTAAGAATCATCACTAGAATCATCACTTCTTTTTCTGCTGATTAATGTCCATTACATTTTAATTTGTACCAAAAAATGAAATAGTTTCAGTTACTATTTAATTCTACAAGTATATAAAAATAAAAAATATCGGCGGTATAAATAAAATTCAAAATTATGCCACTTTTAAAACTCATACATATCGCCAAAAACATAGTATTTAGTGTAAACATCACGTCTAAAACTACTTACATTATTATTTAAGCCGTTAATAATAAATTAACAATGGTGATTCCTGACTTTGCTAGTTAAATTCGAAATTTATTTCCACGCACTTGTGAACATTTTTTACATCTAAGGAACTGCTAAAGTTGTGAATAACCTCATATATTAGAAAATCTTTATAATTTATTGATACGCAATCCATTTAAAATTACTTATAAATTCGAATATTTTTTTTTAAATAGATATTTTACTTGCAGAACGAGTACCTCATATGTTAATATATTTATTTAATCCTCTTACACGTAATCACACATTTTTACATACGAGGGCGACCGCAAAATAACTGGCCTAACATAAAAAGAACCGTTTTTTTTTGGAATTATTATTATTTATTTTTCAACATAATCTCCTTCCAACTCAATATACTTCATCAAACGTTTTTTAAGTTTTCAATTCCATCCGAAAAATAAGATTTTTCAAGACCTTCAAAATATGCCTCAGTTTCAGCAATAACCTCGCTATTGGACGAACATTTTTTGCCACCGAGAATTTTGTTTAAATTTGAAAAGAAGAAATAATCAGAAGGAGCTAAATCTGGACTATATGGTGGATGCGGAGCAATTTCAAATCGTAATTCGGCCAGTTATTGTTGAGTTAAAAATGCAGTGTGTGAAGGAGCATTATCTTGATGAAAAAGATTTTTTTTTTCTAAATGCGGTCGTTTTATCTTGATTTCTTCACTCAAGCGATCCTATAATGCACAATAATATTTACTATTCATTGTTTTTCCTTTCTCAAGATAATCAATAAATATTAAACTCCATGCAAAATACTGTGGCCATTACTTTTCATGCTGACTTAACAGTTTTCACCTTCTTGGGACCGCTTTTACCAGCTTCTATCCATTGTTTTGACTGTTCTTTGCATTCTGGAATGTAGTGATGGATCCATGTTTTATCAACAGTTATGAATCGGCGCAAGAACTATTGGATTACGCTGATAAATCGCTAAAAGCTCCTCGGAATTGGTCCAACGGATGATTTTTTGGGGCAAAGTCAACAAACGCGGCGGATAGCTTTTTCATGTGGAGTTCATCATGTAAAATACTTCAAACTTGTTTTTCGTGTATTTTAACAATATCAGCAAGTTCTCTGAGCTTTATTCCTCTATCTTTAGTCACTTCATTAAATATTTTTCTAATGTTTTCAATAGTAGTAGCAGTTTTCGGTCTTCCAGAGCGTTGTTCATCTTCCGTACTTGAACGACCCATTTTAAATTTTTGAACCCAGGATTTCAAGGTGGAGTATGATGGTGCATTATCACCATGAACAGAATCCAATTCATCTTTGATTAATTGTGGCGTATAACCTTTCATATAAAAGTGTTTTATTACCGCACGAAACTCTTTATTTTCCATTTTTCAAAAATTATAAAACTTGTTTACTTCAATCACCTGTAACAAAGAAAATAATCATTAAATATTTCGGAAATTTTGACAGATTTTATAAGCCATAAAAAATTGCTTTTAAAAAACAAAAAGTTGCTAGTAAAACAGAAAATGTGCCAGGCCAGTAAGTTTTGCGGTCGCCCTCGTATGTGTAAAGATATGAGTTGTTTGTAATTTGTAAACGGTTCTTGACGTTTTGATAATGTTGAAATAATTCTCTCTGTTTTGTTTGACAAATTTTCCGAAATTGAAAAAAATTATTGAAATTTGATCAATCATATTAATTATAAAAATTAACAGATTATTGATAGTTCATATTAATCAGAAATTTCCATTAATTAATTAATAATGACTAACAAATATCAACGACAAAATAACATACATAAATAAAAAAATATAAAAAAGCACAAAACGCGGAAAAAAAGTAAAAACAGTGCAGATTCAGGGCCGATTTCAGCGCTGAATCTGCACTGTTTTTACTGTTTTTGTTTTGTTTTTTTTTATATTTTTTATTTATGAATGTTGTTATGTAGTTGATATTTGTAAGTCAAAATTTGGGTTAATCAATAATGTTATTAATTAATTAATCTAATAATGGAAATTTCTGATTAATCTGAACTTTGAATAAGCTGTTAATTATAAACATCATTTATCAAAATTAAAATAATTTTGTTCTATACTCGAAAAATTTGTCAAACAAAACAGAAAGAATTATTTCAACAGTACCAAAATGTCAGGATCCGTTTACAAATTACAAACAACCTATAATCTACACATACAATCAAATATCAGCACAAAAAACGCTTCAAAACAGTTTTCTTCCATTCAATCAGCTTTCAGCTAGGTGCGTACTCTGCCATCCCGACGCCGATTTGTACTAATTTGTATAGACACAGTTTTAAGAATTTGAATCAGCTTTCAGCTCGGCTCGGCTTTGAGCGCGCACTCTGCCATCACCCTAATACCCATGATGAAATCCTATTAGATAAACCAATTACAGATTTTGAGGAAATATCAATGCTATTCTTTTGCACCATTTCACCTCCAGTCTGATTAACTCAGAAGAAATGTAAAAGGAATCTGAGCTGTAGAATTAAGTTTCCGACGATGAAATAAATCTGACTGTGGCCTACAAGGATGTTTAATACGCTGTAAAAACATTAAAGAACAAGGTAAGCACGTTGTGTGTAATACACATAATTCCCTCATATTGACCTAACCACACAGTGGCTGTGTTTACAGTTTAAATTTGGTTTTGATATTTCAAACGGGAAACTTCTCACAGTGAGCTATTTACAGTATAATTCTTATACTCCCTGACCGGGACCTGCCGACCAGAACGGCTAATGCATTTTATGGAGAAGCTTTTACATGGCTTAGAGATTAATCTCTCACTCTTAGATGTTCTTCCCCGGACTTGAATCTGGTTGTTCTTATTCATATTTGAATTTGTGATAACTTTTATGATAGCCGTGCACACTTTTCACATTTTTCTTTAGATAAGTTTAACCTGTTGACTTTCTCGTAGTGAAGACTCATCCATATTAGATACAGTTTGCTAAGCAGTTGACTTACGATCATTGCTTCTGTGGACTAATGGACCCTAGCATACGTGTCAAAGAACTCTTCGTTGCCAAACGGGTACGCCACTTATGAAGTTAATGTTTCCAGGTTCCATGTGTAGCCCACCAACTAATTAGACTTTAATTGAATCAATTTGAATGAGGCTTCATTGCGATATACATATTTCCATTTATCAACTGTGATAAAATCAGAAAGAAACTTGTAGTTCGAGCCCTTTCATTGTATCCTTTCATTCTAATTTGTGCTTAGTTAAATATTGAAACATTCGGACGAGCTTTAAGTCAACCCCGCTGGATTTTAACCTTTTTCAAAAAGACTTGAAACAGCTGACATCAGTTTATAAATTATTTTTAGAGGGCACTCGTAAGTAGGTCTGTTTTCATTATGAATAGCATCAACGTGAATTTTTCGTTTGGCAGCAAAATATCAAAAATATTCGGGTTTTTAAAGGGCACGCATCATATTTCATCATATCACCTCGCTGTACATACGTAGATATTCGTATATCGTCTCACTGATTACACCGTTCAACACGCTTTTGCACACATGAAGAAGACCTATATATTCGGAATCTACGTTGAAAAATAAACTACCCGTGTGTCCCAGTTTTTCTAGATCAATTCGTATTTTCGCGAAAAATGTGAATATATATTTGGTTAAAAACCACTTATATAGACATATTTTGTATTAACATACAAGTCCATATCCATAAATTTTTTGCAAAATATACGAATAGATGCAGAAAAAGTGGGATACACGTGTATTTTATTTTTTCCTCCTCTTTCAGAATATACTAATTTTTTTCATGTGTGCAACCAAAAGCTTAAATTTGTCATACAGTGTTATATAAGCCAACTCTTTGTTAACTCTTAGGATCCGGCGGTTTTTCTGCTTTATTTATGTACGTATAAAACTTCGTAAACATATAAGTATATACTATTTTTCACTCCTTTTATTATATTGATTGACGCTTTACTGATGTACTAAAATGCAATGCGCAATATCGTATGAAATTAGATAAAAATTGATAAATATTCCTTCATTTTAACATATGTACTTTCGTGATGAGGAGAAGTCTTAAGTTAAATCGTATGGAGATTATTTTCGTAAAACATTGGCATTTGTCCTTTTCGAACTTTTTTGAAAAATGAAAAAAGAACTCTTTAGCAAGGTTTTTAAAAAAACAAAAAACACAGTTGCTAGTAAAACAGAAAATGTGCCAGGCCAGTTAGTTTTGCGGTCAAACACCGTCGTTCATTTTGGGCCACCTTGTATAAGCGGTGGCCACTTGAGAGTTTTATTTTTCGTCGACATCAATCAATGCTACTATTAAAATAATAGAAAACAATGGAGCAAAAAATGTACAAAAATAGCTTAACCAAAAAAAAGATGGCTAGATAAATAGTTTTTTACGGACTAAATCATTTTGTTCTATGTTCAGCAAACTTGTTTTTTTTTCATTTGAGGAAACAAAAACGTTCTGATACTTCCCAGTAAACCAAATTTGGCGACAATGTCTTATATCGGACAATTCTGAACAATGTCTGAACTCTATCGAGAATTCTTACCGAAATCGTTATAAACTCTGCTCGATTTGTCGGTCATTTTGAAAACCAAAACAAGGGGATTTTTTTTCATTATGTTCCGAAATATCGAAATATACCTCAGATAAAAATTTCAGAATTCGTTGCGAGTTCAGCCCGAATTCAAATCTAACAGAATGCGGGCCGAACTCGCAACGAATTCTGAACATTTTATCTGAGGTAGTCTATTCGTTTAAAACTTTGTTATTTGCTTCATATTTTACAGTTATTGTTGTTGTGATCAGACATATCGGAACTAATTCTGAACTGTTTGGCTTAGGTATTTTTATATTTCGAATTTTCTTGTATTTTGTTTGTTTACATTTAAAGTAATTGTCTTTTTTTTCTATCACCAAAATCGTCCAGAATTCGATCCGAGAAATCAAAATATCCTTTTAAATTTCCAAAACTACTGTTAAGAATTCGGTCAGAAATTTTGGCCGATTGTCGTACAGAATTCTAAACGAATTCTGAGGGTTTGGTGAGCTGGGTTGTTTTAAACAGTTGCTCTATATATTTTTTTTTCAGATTCTAAGAAAATTGTGTTAAGAGTTTGTGAAATTTGGGACATCGTCAAAATGCATAAACGCTACTTTTATAAACAAACGAACAAAATTTGTTTTCTTTTTAACAATCCCAAGAATTTACCGGATCGATCTTTAGGAGTCTAAACTGATCTGGAAATTTCACACTTTAATCACAACGTTCAGATAGAAAATAAAAGCTCGCTTTCTTCATTGTATAAGTTTAACTATATGACATATTTTTTCATCTGCCAACTCTAACTCTGTGCAACAATAAGGACTATCGTTACAACCCCCTTAATTCCTAAACAAAATGTATTATTTATTTTGGCTCGACGTTCAAACAGATGTTAGATATTAATAAAATATTTTAGATTTTACGACGATGTTTCGGCTGTCCTTTTAGTTTGATACTCATCATCTTTGTCGTTTCAACAGCTCTTGTGTTTGTTGTCGACAAACAACTTTCCATAGATAACGTCCTTTGCATTTTTCATACAGATTATGAAAAAAACATTCCAACATATAAATGAATAAATGAGTCTGAGCGTAGTGTTGCAGAACATTTAGAAATATAAATACATAAAACTTGATAGACCTTCAATTTTCCAAAGAATATGAATGTTTTTAGCTAGTAAACTGATAAAAATATCAATAATTGCCTTTTTTCGTTACGAAAAGGTAAGAAACAAGAACTTGGTATTACTCATGGTACAATAAACAAGGTATGACTTATTGCCCAACAACAACAAAAGTTCGATGTATCATCAAAGTCACGTGAAAGAGAATGCCAAAAATAAATTTTTGTGAATGTTTGATATACAATTTTTACTGTACAAATTTCAACAACTAACTTTAACAATAAACGAGATAAAATTGTAAATCAGCTGATAGCATATTCTTATTTGTATTGAAATTCCAAAACTTTCTGTGATACTACGTATAAAAATTTCATATTATTACGTTTGCCATCGGACGATATCAATGTCTGTGGCCTAGTGAGTATACCATTCACTTAGGAAGTTTAAGGTGACTAGGCTACGGACATACGAGGGCGACCGCAAAACTAACTGGCCTGGCACATTTTCCGTTTTACTAGCAACTTTTTTTTTTTTTTTTTTAAAGCAATCTTTTATAAGCCATCTGTCAAAATTTCCGAAATATTTAATGATTATTTTCTTTGTTACAGGTGATTGAAGTAAACAAGTTTTATAATTTTTGAAAAATGGAAAATAAAGAGTTTCGTGCGGTAATTAAACACTTTTATATGAAAGGTTATACGCCACAATTAATCAAAGATGAATTGGATTCTGTTCACGGTGACAATGCAGCATCATACTCCACCGTGAAATCCTGGGTTCAACAATTTAAAATGGGTCGTTCAAGTACGGAAGATGAACAACGCTCTGGAAGACCGAAAACTGATACTACTATTGAAAACATTAGAAAAATATTTAATGAAGTGACTAAAGATAGACGAATAGCTCAGAGAACTTGCTGATATTGTTAAAATACACGAAAAACAAGTTTGGAGTGTTTTACATGATGAACTCCACATGAAAAAGCTATCCGCGTTTGTTGTGCCGCGTTTGTTGACTTTGCCCCAAAATCGTCCGTTGGACCAATTCCGAGGTGCTTTTAGCGATTTATCAGCGTAATCCAATAGAGTTCTTGCGCCGATTCATAACTGTTGATGAAACATGGATCCATCACTACATCCCAGAATGCAAAGAACAGTCAAAACAATGGATAGAAGCTGGTAAAAGTGGTCCCATGAAGGCGAAAACTGTTAAGCCAGCAGGAAAAGTAATGGCCACAGTATTTTGGGATACAAGGGGTATAATATTTATTGATTATCTTGAGAAAGGAAAAACTATAAATAGTAAATATTATTGTGCATTATTGGATCGGTTGAGTGAAGAAATCAAGATTAAACGACCGCATTTAGAAAAAAAAGTTTCTTATCAAGAAAATGCTCCTTCACACACTGCATTTTTAACTCAACAAAAACTGGCCGAATTACGATTTGAAATTGCTCCGCATCCACCATATAGTCCAGATTTAGCTCCTTCTGATTATTTCTAGTTTCCAAATTTAAAAAAATTTCTCGGTGGCAAAAAATTTTCGTCCAATAGCGAGGTTATTGCTGAAACTGAGGCATATTTTGAAGGTCTTGAAAAATCTTATATTCGGAAGGAATTAAAAAATTAGAAAAACGTTTGATGAAGTGTATTGAGTTGGAAGGAGATTATGTTGACAAATAAATAAATTCCAAAAAAAAACGCTTCTTTTTATGTTAGGCCAGTTACTTTGCGGTCGCCCTCGTAAGGTGTCGCTCGTTGGATTCATTCATATAATAAGTGTTTTCGTTTACTTCCCCAGTAAATATTTGCAAGTTTCTACTTTTGAGAGCGTTAGGTCAATTTTACTTTCTATTTAAATTTGCAAAGTAAATGAAGAGCTTCCAGTAAAAATTTGCAGTGAAGCAGCTGATTTTGTTTACTGATTACATTACATTTCATTTTGAATTTTATAGTGTTAAGATTTGTAATAAAAAAATGAGCAAATGAAAACTGTTTTTCTTTCTAATTTCAGTGGTTAACATATATATTATATAAAATAAAATAATCTTCCTATTTTTACTTACCTATTCTGTTGTAAATTTATATTATCTTTTATTTGTTTACATAAAACAGCTGATGTCAACCATCTGTTCTATCTTGCAAATTTTATTTGGCTTAAATTTCTCCAACCAAAATTTGCAAACTCTAGCATCGAACTGTCAAAATGTTCTCTCTCTCTCTCTCTCTGGCTCTCATTGACTGGCCTTTTTATGTAAACGAACACGATCCAGTAAAAATTTGCACAAGTATGCAAGTAAATAAACACACTTAATATCTGAAATGTAACATTTCATTTTTAAATAAGTTAGCTTTGATGATAAACGCGTTTGGTGTTAACATTCTCGTTTAGAATTTGCATGACATACAGTACAAAAATACGGGACGAAAAGAAAGCAACTAATACTGACAAAGTTGTTCCTGAGCTGTCAGTGTGATTGTATTACATGCAATTACTTTACAAAAGTTGTTTTTTTCGTCCCCTATATACATACATAGTGGGTCATTGAACATTAAAAATTGTAATCGGCTGTAAAAAAAAGTACTGATATTTTTTTCAAATTTCTAGTTTTATTGGAAAGGAAAACCTTGGTCATTTAAAAATGGAACACATTATCATTCATATGACTACCACAATTGGCTCGGCAGTACCTCACCTGATCAACCCAATTTTTCAGTACATTTTTTATTGAACTTCAACTGTCTCTAATGCTTTGCGTTACATTTATTCTTAATAGTTCCCCACAGAAAATAATCCAAAGGGCTCAATTGGCAGCTCCGAAACTGTCAATTGACATCTCAATTTAGCCTGATTGTTCGATTTTCAAAAACAGTGCGTAATATATCGATTGTTCCGTTGGCTGTGTGACATGTGGCCCCGTCTTGTTGAAACCAATTGTTTATGTCATTCTCTTGAATTTCTTTTCATTCATTTCATTTCATTTATTGATATTCAAAAAGTAACCGAGCCTTTAGGCCTTATATAGTTACAAAATTACTTCAGATTTGTTTAAAATATACAAAAAAACTTAAAGTAAGATTAATCTATTTTATATATATAATATTGTTGAGCATGGAGCGGTAACGCTCAACGTTGACGTCTTCTAGCTGATTTTCGAAGAAATATGGCCCAATGATGCCACCAGCCTAAAATCCTCACCAAACAGTGACTCGTTGTGTATACATTGGATTCTCAATAGTGACGTGTGGGTTCTCTGAACCCCATATGCGGCAACTTCGTTTATTGACATAACCACTGAGATAAAAATAAGCTTCATCTGAACACCATTAAAAATAAAATTCTTAAACTCCAGCCAAACAATCTTCAGCCCATTGGACGAAGCGAAAACGCACTTATGGTGTTCCATTAATAAACGGCAAAGTTTAACCTTTCTAGACCAGAAATTTGAAAAAATTACCAGTACTTTTTTACAGCCGATTCAAATTTAAAATATCCCACCCTGTATGAAATGATCATAGCTTCACAGAAAGTTTTGGAGTCTTGATACAAATGATACCAACTTTATTTTTCTTACCGCCAACTTGTTCTTTATGTTAACGAATATAAGGGACGAAAAGAAATCGACTTAAGTTTGAATATTTCTATTTTTTTTATAGGTAATCGCATGCTAGTATTAATTCCGCGTTATTTACGAAAGAGGTTATTTTTGTACACTTTACCCAAAATATCAAGCTATACATTTTTACGACAGCATGTATTTTTTTTTTTGGTAAAACTGCTGTTTTTGGGGCTTGGCATGAAAAATAAATAGAACCTGTCATGTCCCTAGACGTGGTACTTTAGTGAAAATAATGAACAAGAACAATCGGGTCAACTCGGTCCTTGAAAATGATTTTCTATATGCAACTTTTCCTGGGTGGCCGGATTTAAAAACTTTCAGCTATGGACAAGCCCAATCTAGGGACTCGGGACTTAAGAGCATTCTCCTTTCAATTCAAGAAAAACAAATACTCAAACCCCCTTATTAGCCATATTTCAATAATTGGCCCACGTCTTATTCTCATTCATGGGTATGTTTGTGGAGTCTTAAAGCCTTCACGAGCGCGCTTAGGTCCAGGCCCATTTTTATTTTCCTTTTTGGCAGGCTTAAACATTTTTTTTGTTTGAGTACCCACAGTTATAAAAAAAGTGTGAGGCTTTGTGGGACCCGAGCGCTCCTATTCATTGTTTTTTTTCGAAATACTCGAGATATTCTGCAGAAGAGGGCATATTTTTCATTTCATTGTTAAAGTGCAGTTTTTGGGCGTGAGGACAAAGAAACTGTCACGACACTTCACTTCAGCCTTAGATTTAAAGTGGAACATTGTCCAGACCAAAGAAAAAATGCGGCTTTGACTCTAGGCTATGGAAAAAAGGATTGTTGACTTACCTTGAGTCTAAGTGATTAATTTTATTTGATCAATCTCTGTCGCACAACTATAGTGAACAGACAACCTCATATACTTTAAGGCGTGTCGCCTATAAGATATGAACCAACAATCAGCCTTATTACGGTTGTCGAAGACGTAGTCGAATGTCGATTTTTTTGGAAAACGGTACTACGGTTGTCGAAAATGCACAATCTGTTACAATTTTCGTAACACGGAAGACGAAAACGACTGTCAAAGTTGGCTAAAACAGTCGATCAATTTTTTCCATACGACTAGAGACGTCGCCGCATTCAATTGACAGCAATTGTTAGCCGTTGGTTTCATCCGCTAACACGCCGTTAACTAATTTGAAATTTAACACATTTTTTTGACATTTTATATTCGACAATAAATAAATATAACATAATTGTATAAAATAAATTATTTATCTATTTTCAACATTGGGTAAATTTGCGGTATTTTACCAAAAAACTTTTATCTGATGTCGACCGCTGATATAAAGTTTATGTCGCCGTCACTTGTTTTGTGTCAGTTGTTGCCGTAAAAATGAACAAGCAGGCGTCGTTTTCTGAATATATTCACATTTGTTTACAAAGATGAGCTGCAAAATGTAAGTATTTGTTTTTTGTGAGAAAATTCATTTAATTAATTATTTATTTATTCCAGGAATAAAATAACCACGCAACAACAGTTTTCAAAAGTGGTGGAACTGTTTGGAGGCAAATCCAAATCTTGCGCGTGCGTACCACAGCGGCCTACATAAAGTAAATACCAAGGAGGAATGGGCGAAAATTGCCATTGAATTAAATTCCATTGGGCCTCCCATGCGCCAAGGTACGGAATGGATGAAGGTGTGGGCAGACTTCAAATGTAATTTGAAAAAGAAGCTGCTGCACAACAAGGCAGAATGCCGTGCAACGGGAGGAGGGCCACACAAACAGTTTGTACTGACGCCAGTGGAGGAAGCAGCCTCAAGTTTGCTGCAGCTAGACTCCATAGTAAATCCGGAGGGAGTCGAATTTGGAGTCTCAAATACTCCACTTAAGTCCAGCTATTGCCGTATGGACACCACAAATGAAAATGAGAGTAGTTTCATTTATTTTATTTTATCTTGACAAAATTTCAATGTTGCCTTTGGCGGACAATTATGTAAAAAGTAAACATTGTTTTGACAGTATAGCACATCTTTTACTTTTCAATCTATTACAAAATCACAAGAGTCGAAAAAGTTACGTAATACCAAAAATAATCGAAATCGACAACGACTTCGACTGCTCTCGATTTTCGTCTTCGACAACCGTAATAAGGCTGAATGATTATTCTTTGTTGCACGCGAATTATCTTAAAATTATGACAATGTTTACTTTTGCAAACTTAAATGTCACTGATTTTCTCAGAATTGCCAAATGTCGTCAAAATGACCAAATGTTATTATACACAGTTCATCGTAGGACGAATGGAGTAAGAACATGTTTTTATGATTATTTCAATATCGAGCATTGAGAACACAATTCGCATTTTACTTTCATTCTTGCTCAAATATAGTGTTTTGCAATATGGGGGACTGTTATCAATCTTTATGTATGTAATTTAGATTACATTTTCGAATAACGTACAATCGAAAATCTTAATTATGCTACAACTACACTGTTACAGAAATACATTTGAGTTGACCTAGATTTGAGGCTTTAGAGATCGTCGACGAAAATATCGGATCGGCTACAGTTTGTCAGTGAAGAAAAGTGGATTCTTAATTCCAGCCAAGTTGTTTAGATTGGTGGTCATTGCTGAAGTTTAAATTTGTTTTTTTATATTTGACGATGGCCAGTGCAACAATGATTTCTTTGAGTATGATTGTATTGAAAACAAAATATTTAATCCTAACTAACTGGCCAAACGCATATACAATTGATATTGATTTTCTTTGGGTTTCGTTCCAAAATCAGTTAAAATTTCTATTGAAAGTGAAAGTCGAATCCGATGAAAATAAAACCTTTCTGCGTAGTGAAAATCACAAGAATGAGTCTTAGGCCTTGTAAAAGAAGCGTCTTTTCATATAAAAATGTGTCAATCTTCATATTCCACACAATTTTAAAACCTTTTTTGACTTTATGTATTTTACACATGAACAAACAATAGCAGGCTTTAACGTAAAATTGAAAATATCATCCTTCAAGAAGACAAAAATCAATATTTTCATTACACTCAAATGTGATGCCTGTTTCAGAGTTTTTTTTTCGCAATTTCGTCCAAGAAACTTGAGCAATTTGTATGAAAATTGACATAAAAATGATTTAAATTTAAAAATACACAATTTCGATGCATTTCCGTATTACAACAAAGCCCATCGTAGTAAAATTCAACTCAAGTCAAATGGTGTCTACACTGCCAAGCTTTAGAGATTTCCTTGTAATACGATTTTAAAAAATTTCCAACAACCAATTTTTATAAGTGGCATAGATCGCACTTTTGATTTTTAATGTATAAGAATTATTGGAAAGTAAAATTAGCTCAATATATTAAAAGAAAATTCTTAGAAACCCAAAAAAACATTTTTAATTTTAGCGAAACATTAGTTAGAAAGTCATATAGTTGTTGTAAATTATGCCTTATCAGATATTTTCAGCCTTTAGTTTGGATATGCCTGGGGCTTCGGGTGAGTTTTATTGTTGCCATAACCGACTTATTTTAAATTTTGTTTGATAAAAGTAAAATTCTTTATTACTGAAGAATTATGTAGTCGTCATAACTGATATGTGAGTTAGTTATGGATGGAACTACGGAAGTTTAATTGAAGGTAAATGCGGTTACGGCAGTGTTTTTCATCTATTCTCGTCAGAGACATGTACCACACTCAAACTGAAAATATTGAACCAATGTTTTTACGTATATGCGACGCGCAAAATAGAAAGGGACCTAAGGTTAAAAACCAGTTTTGTTCAGAAGAGCCATTTTAAAGATTAGGTCCCTTTCTATTTGCCCTTAGAATCGTCGACTTCACTTTCATAAAACGCGCATATCTCTGGGAGGGAACACTTTTGGGGCATTGGATCGGTCTCATTCGATGCTCAGATGTTGTCCACATCAAAAAAGAAAAAAAAAAAGGAAATTGATTTTTTTTACCCTTAGGTCCCTTTCTCTATGCGCTGTCACATATGCAGATACCGAAATGTACGGTGCCGTAAACAAACTTTAAACTTAAAAAATCTATGCTTAATAGAGCATTAAATATAGTAAAAACATATCGTAACCATGAGACAAAAACAAATATCTGTAGTTTTTGTTTTATATAAAGAAAAAAGAAGGGGGGAATTATTAATAATAAAAGTTAATGTATTAAAATTTTAATTTATAACAGAATTAATAGTAAAGGTTAATTATGTATATTTTTTAGAAATCTTACCTTTATCGAAAAATCTTATTTTTTGTAAAAGCCTGAACTATTTTTTTTTGACTTGCTTTCGTGGCAAGAAATAGTCTTCATTAATTTCGACAACACACATAACAAGATTTCTTCAAGCTTAAGATCGCAATTTTTATCTTTACTTTGCATATACATTTTTTGTAAAAATTTAAAATAATATTTGTTTTTTTCATTTAATTACTTTATATTTTTCTATTGGAATATATTTTGATATTTTCATAGCTTTTGTTAAAGTTTAAAATTTATCGCCTGAGCAACCACTCAAACGCTCAATAACCAAGCACCAAAAAAACACTTCCATTGTAAGCACGTGCTAGTAAACAAACTATGTAAATTGTCGTCCCTCAGAGAAAACGTCGTAGCTTCTATAGGAAATACTTTTTCGAATATCTGGAAAAGTTATACTCCTGCAAGATGGTATTTCTGCTGAGTTTAATACATAAATGGCATGTCGTGGCTTAAGGGCAGCATCCGACAGAACTTATAGCGTATCATAATAGACTTTATGAGTACCCGAGTTGGTGTTCTGCATGTTAGCTTTTCAAATTTTGACACTGGTCTAAGTCCTTCTAACCTTACTTGTTTGATAGTCGTGCACACAGTGTAAGTTTGCCTGTAGCCCATTCCAAAGCTGTACTACTAGTTTTTCTACAGCAGTATATGTGTCCAAACCCAATTTTTATATAGAAGCGCTCTAGCTGATACGCCTTTCGATTGACTTAATTAAAAAAAAACTTGTAACAGCGGAATCCTTCAAAGACTGCAACGGTTGTGAAGTTGCTACAATAATGCAACATCGCAAATTATAAGAATGTCCTTACAAATTTCTACAAAGAAATTATTACAATAGGTTATCGTTTACGAGTTTGATATAATTTAAAAATATATAGGGTGATCCATCTAGAGGTCTTTTTTCAGAACAAAAAAATATATAAAAATTTCATTTGAAAGGGCATTTATGGTTTTTATTTTTTGAAAATAATTTTCTTCAAATGTTGGCAACTATATTATGGTAATGAGCGTTCGGAGAAACGGGAAGATCCGCTGTTTTCGACCAAAATTTTGTTCATTGATAAGGCCTATTTCTGGCGCAAAGGCAAAGTCAATAAACAAAATTGCCGCATTTGGGCTAAAGAGCAACAAGAAGAGGTTCAAACCACGGTTTGGTGCGGTTTATAAGCTGGTGGAATCATCGGTTCATATTTTTTCAAAAATGATGATGGCCGGAACGTAACCGTGAATGGTGCTCGCTATCGCGCCATGATATCGATCCTTATGCTATCTGAAATTGAAGCCCGTAATCTTGACGCTTGGTTTCAGCAGGACGGTGCCACTTGCAATACAGCTGCTCAAACAATGGATCTATTGAGAGGTCATTTCGAAAAGCAGCTAATTTCACGTTTTGGACAGGTGAGTTGGCCGCCTAGATCGAGTGATATCACACCTTTAGACAGTTTTCTTTGGGGTTACGTAAAGTCTGCTGAAAACCAGCTACGTTTCAGGTTTTGGAAGCCAACATTACGCGTGTCATTAAAGCCATACCGGTCGAAATGCTCGAACGAGTCATTTAAAATTGGACCCTCAGAATGGAAACCCTGAGGCGTAGTTGCGGCCAACATTTGAAATAAATTTGAAGTACCTACACATATGTGGTACGCTGTCAATACGAACAATTTGCAGGGTATAAAAAATATAAAAAATAAATATATAAAAAAATATCAGGCAGAGTTCTGTATATTCAACGGACTATACTGTAGGAGCCGCGCTTAATTAAAAAGTTGATGCATTGCAGCCATTTTTTTTAAAAAAAAGTTGACAAACGCACAGAGGTATTCAACGTATGACAGAAAGTTAACCGCAAGTGTATTAAGCTTTCCAACACTTTCGATACTCCAGGAAAGGACGTCAGCGGTACATCGTTACTTATCACCGACCTTTAACTTTTGATTACTATCAGAAAATGGAAAAGACATCGCCTCGTAAAATACGCCTACTTAACTAACAGCCGATGTACTCTCACGTATAAAATGACTACAGAAGTCTACCAGCCGCCCAAAGAAATGATAAAGGATTAGAAGCCCTTCTTCAGATCTCAGGTATGCAAACACATATTTTTATATTAAAGCATTTGTTTGTATGTTTTAGGCAGCGATCATCGACTTCTCGAGTAAGACCTTATGTGCCTAAGGAGTTTCATGAATAAGTGCTGAAAAGCAGCCTCATCCTGGTAGTCGTGCCACAACAAAATTAATGACCATGAAATTCTTTTGGCCTGGTATGTAAAGAGACATCACAGATTTTGTTAGAAATGCTTACTCTGCTGAAAACCGTGCCACAACAAAATTAATGTCCACGAAATTCTTTTGGCCTGGTATGTAAAGAGACATCACAGTTTTTGTTAGGAGATGCTTGCCCTGGCAGCGATTAAAGATGTACATCGTCACAACAAATCATCACCCGATAAGTATGTACCACCATCGTTTGTCAATTTCTATTGTGCGTGGGACAACGCCACAGTTTGAAAATCATCGACCGTTCCCGACATGACAGCTAAGCCAATTGCAAAGGCACTCGTGTCTCAATGCATTTGGCATCCCACTGCGAATTACTATTGATAGAGGTCGACAGGTAGAGTCTTTGATTTTCGCTGAACTGAAGCAAACCATTGGTACTACTTATTTGCGTACAACGCCATATCATCCTCAATCTAATGACATAATATAAAGGTGGCATAGAACACTAAAAACAGGCAGCTTATGTCACGATTCATCGTAATGGTTTCACCACATATCCTGAATAAACCGAGAATTTGTGCGTTACAGAGTGGTGTTTTTCTACGATATTGAAGAAACGTATCGCCAGTCTTTTACAATTAATCTTTGCTTTTGTGTATTCCTGTAGCACGTTCTTACAATATCGTTTGTTAGAACAACAAGCTATTTTGGAATATAACAAAATATTCCATTAGAAAAATATAAGGAAAGTAAATGAGAAAAAAAAAATATTTTTTAATTTTTACAAAAAAAAATTTAAGTCAAAAATAGAATAAAGCTTGCCATGTTTGTTGTCGAAATTTTAAAAGATTGATATGCCAAATTTGATAAACTTAAAATTGTTTAGACTTTTTATTAATGATTGATTGATGCATATTGTAATTTAGCTTTAATAGCCCCCAATGGGATTCGAATTACATGTCAATAAAGACATGAAATGATTCTATTCAGACCAAGGGACCAACCTAACTACAACTTAAAAACTATGATATTACGACACTCGTAAGACATATCATTAATTACATCTTAAATAAATTAGCAAATATTATAAATTGTATCACCTCCTTTTTTTCTATATACGAGTATTAAACAAAAAGAACAGAACAGCATTTTCAGCAAATTTGATGACAATGTCTGATATCAGACAACTCTGAACAATATCTGAACTCTATCGAGAATTCATACCGTTATCGTTACGAATTCAGTTCGATTAGTCTGAGGACGTTTTATTTATAATATTCCGAAATATCTGAACGAATTTGTCCCGAATTCTGTTGGACTTTTCTGTGGGATTTTTATTATTTTTTTGTTGAAACTTCTCTTAACGAATTCTGAACAATTTATCTGAGATAGTCTTAGTTTAAAATTTTTGCTATTGGCTTCATATTTTACAGCTATTGTGTTCAGACCTGTAGGAACTTATTCTGAACGAATTCTTAACTGTTTGGCTGAGGTATTTTTGTATTTCAAATACTTTTTGTTTGTTTGAATTAACAGTAATTGTCTTTTTTTCTATGCATTGTAGTTTTTTGACGTTATTTATATTTTAGTTTTTAGCTCTCTTTATTTAAGTTTTTAGTTCTCTTTATTTTAGTTTTTAGTTTCGTTAAGCACTCAGGGCCTCTGTTCTCATCGTGTATCAGCAAAAAAAGTGAAAAAGAAATAATTTTAGCTAAACTAATTTAGTTTAACATGTCTCTTCAAGCTTCAGAAAATGTAAAAAGAGAGAAAGTGAACCGCTCTATTCAGAAATAATTAAGACACAAGTAACAAATTTGCAACGAATCGTAAGGCAAAGCCCAGAATTAAGTTAGCCACGTTGGCAAAAACATCGGAATTTAATAGGATTTTATGCATTACAGTTAATACGAAAAATAATAATAATAAAAATGCGAATATTTATAATGAAAAATGTTTTTATTGTTTTTCAAAGTATTCTCCAGCATGATTTATACACTTTTGCATGCGCTCGAACCAATTGTGAAAACACTTTTTCCACTCCGATTGAGACACCTCTTAAACATGGTTTTTGAACGCTTAAACAGCATCTTCTGGCGACGAAAATCGTTGACCACGATTTTTTTTTCTTGATGTGCGGGAATAAAAGAAGTCGTTGGGTGCCACGTCAGGGCTGTACGGCGGATGATCCATCAATTCGACGTTTTTGCCGGTCAAAAAGGCGCTGGTTTGAGCCGACGTGTGAGAGCTCGCATTGTCATGGTACACAATGATTCGTCTTCTTTTGTTCGGTTTTCGAATTTCTCCGAAGACTTCAGCAAACAAATTGTGGTGTATCACTCAGAATTGACCGTCCTACGTTGCTCAAGCGGAACAGTAGCCACATGACCAGTTTTGCCGAAGAAACAGGCGACCATTTGCTTCGAACAGCTTCTTCCACGAACATTTTTCGTTGGATTTGGCTCGTCTTCAAAGACGCACACGGTCGATTGCTGTTTTGTTTCGGGCTCATACGCGTATATCCATGATTCGTCAGCTATGACGATCTTATAAACGTTTTTTGAAGCACCGCGCTCGTATTTTTTTAAAATTCATTTGCACCAATCGACAAGAACCTTTTTTGAGCGATTGTCAAATTGTGTGGGGTCCAACGAGAACAATCCTTTTTTACGGTCAGGTGTTCATGCAATATCGAATGTATTCTGGTGGAAGAAATGTCCAAGGATGTCTCTATCTCACGGTATGTCACATGATGATCTTGCACTATCAGTTCACGCACGACATCAATGTTCTCTGGCACAACGGCCGTTTTTGGACGAACTTCGTCTTTGAGCGACCGTCAGCCACGATAGAATTCTTTAAACAAGTTTTTCACAGTGCTATAGAATGTGCTTCATCGAGATACAAAGATTTAAGTCCATCAATGCACTCTTGACGTGGTAATCTACGTCAAAAGTTGTGAAAAATGATCGCACGAAAATGTTCACGAGTTAATTCCTTTTTTTTTTTGCCAAATTGTTTTTCAAGTCACTGTAAACAACACATAGATGATCGTACGTTAAAACGTTCTGAGTACGTATACGCTAAAAAGTGTCAAACTTTCCAATGGAAATGTCAGATGGCGCCAGGCAACACTTAGTGTTGCCTAGCCCAGAAATAAATATAGGAACCCTCGTACCGATCAGATAAATATCATTCAATACACCAAAGAAATCATTGATACACTGGTCATCGTAAAATTAGAAGAAACGAAAATTCAAACTGTCAGCAATAACCATCAATCTTAACAATTTGGCTGATACAAAGAATTAATTTTATTTTTTTGGATTGTTTTTTCACAAATAATCAAATATTAGTTTTTTCACAGAAGCTATATAAATTATCGCTTTTGCTCAATTTGTTGCACTTTTATTTTCGAAATTGGCTCCACTCATACTCGATATCTCAAAATTAAAATCAAGTTTCCGTAATCTTTTCACGTAATTATAAAAAGCATATCTTAAACATATAAATTCCTAACTCCATTCGCCTGTGAATGGCGTATGGGGCAAACCTACGACGTTCTGTATATAATAACATTTGTACATTTTGACGTTTTTTTTTGGCAATTCTTACTTAACAACACTGAACAAATACTAAACTTCAAGTTTCAGTGACATTTAAGTTTGCAAATGTAAACATTGCTATAATTTTAAGATGATTGACACGTGCAACGAAATATAATCATTTTTAAACTGAAGATCTGTGTTAATAGGGTGGAGTGAAATTCAAAAAAAAAAAGTTAACCTCGGAAAGAGATGTAGTCTGGGGTCCTAATGAGGGGAAAAATAAAGAAAAAAATTTAAAAAAATTTTTAGGGGTCGCGCCACTCCCTAGCAATTTGGAAATTATCGCTATTTTGGCGTTGATTTTAGAAAAATCCTAAAAAGTTTTATGTCAATAAATGTTTGCAATAGCGTAAACAATGAAATAAGGGCATGAAAAAATTTAAAAAAATTTTTCTCATTGTTCAAAAATTTCAAAAAGTAAAATAAGTCAAATCGTCCCTTCTTCAGAAAATTGACTGAATAATGAAATCGCCACCAAAGCTACAAATATTAGTCGATTATCCTCATATTTGCCTCAAATACTTTTGTTTGGGCACTGAACAAGCTCAAACTTTTAAATTTCGAATAAGTTAAGTCGTTAATTTTTAGGATTTTTCTAAAATCAACGCCAAAATAGCGATAATTTCCAAATTTCTAGGCAGTGGCGCGACCCCTAAAATTTTTTTTAAATTTTTTTCTTTATTTTTCCCCTCTTTAGGACCCCAGACTACATCTCTTTCCGAGGTTAACTTTTTCAAATTATAAAAAAAGCATGTTTTCACTCCACCCTACTGTGTTAATTCATTCCTTATAGTCAACACAGCCAAGAGTATTTGGGGTTGTCTGTTTACTATAGTTGTGCGTTAACGACTTGTCAAATAAAATTAATTGTTTAGACTCAAGGTAAGTCAGCAAACCTTTTTACCTTAACCTAAAATCAAAGCCGCTCTTTTTCTTCGATCTGGAAATGTTTCACCTTTAATCAAAGGCTGTAGTGCAAAAGTGCAGTTCTTAGGCGGAACGGAATGAATTAAAAAAATATACTGTCTACAGAATATCTCGAGTATTTCGATAAAAATAATGACGAGGGCGCTCGGGTCCCGAAACCCGTATTTAAAAAAAATGTTTAAGGCTGTCAAAAGTGCAAATAAAAAATGGGCTTAGCCCTAGATATAGTTGAACGTAAGTTCCTTAAGAACACACAAACATACTCATACGTAATTAATGCGGAATTGTAAGAGAGTAGCATGCAATCGAATAGAACGTGTGTGTGTCAATTAAATTGTAGTAATTATGTACGTGGAGTCGCCATCTTTCTAAAATAAAATAGTAAGTGGTTTTGAGTATGTATTTCTTTTCTCGAATTGAATAACTTTACCCCAATTTTGTTGAAAGTAATCAAAAGCAGAATGCTTTGCAATCCCCCGAAAGTCGGTTCTATGTACCGGAATGATCCGAAGCAGCAATCTTCGGCCAAGGGTTGTCACACCGTCATAACGTGTGCCGTTACAACCACAACAAAAGTATAATTGATTGGGCATGTCGATAGCTGAAAGTCTTTAAGTCCGGCCACAGGGGAAAAGTTGGAAGTTAAACAAATCATGGAATTGTTGATATACCCTCGTATTATAGACTGCATTCAAATAATGTTTAAATTTCTTTTGCGCGATTTTAAGAGTTTTGTGATTTTTTTCAGCCCGATTTTAATATATTTTATACATTTCTCATATTTTTAATTTTGTTACAGAAATAGCAGTATTTTATAAAACCTATCCAATAGTACCCATAAATTAAAAATACGCTTTTTATTCTGAATTTCATTTCTTTATTGACATGTAATTCCAAGCCCATTGGGGTCTATTAAAGCTATATTACAATATGCATCAGAATGTTAAATAAAACATCATAAACTACTAGAGAAAATTCAGTATAAAATCAAATAAATAATATAAATTAACAAAATCCTAATATTTCCTAATAACA
Source organism: Hydrotaea diabolus (assembly GCA_963513945.1). Classification (NCBI taxonomy): domain Eukaryota; kingdom Metazoa; phylum Arthropoda; class Insecta; order Diptera; family Muscidae; genus Hydrotaea; species Hydrotaea diabolus. Next base: position 114,568,907 of record OY740719.1, read on the forward strand.
GAGAGAAAAAAACCTGATGAAAGCATATAAGTGATAATCAAGAAACCGAAGAAAAAAAAAACATAAATAAAAGCATTACTCTGTACTTGAACGAAAATGTTCCATTAAATGTTTACGAAATGTCATGGAAGACAAATTAAACGTTTTTAAACTGCTTGGCAAAATGTTAAATAGTCGGGCTACTCTTACGAGGAATGATCGATCCATAAGCGGTGTTACCTTTGGAATAATTAACTGTCTGTTGCGAATTGAGTGACTGAAAACAAATGAATTAGCTAGAAACAAAGGAGATTGAAGTTTGTATATCTTGTAAAAAAAATATAGCAACCGAAGGTGCACAAATTCCACAAAGGAACAGCCTAAAAAGTCATTCACAAACGGCGATATGTGAGCATACGGTTTAACAGAATATACATAGCGCATAACTCTATGAAGGAAGCACTGTCTTTATAGTATTCATATTACTTTGAGTAGTTCCTGTATATACCTCTAGGCAGTACAAAATATTTGGCATAATTAAGCCATGAACCAGTTTTGTTTTTACCCAACGAGGTAAAACTAAATTGGTGTTGTATAGTTGACGAAGTGTGAAACTAATACGTGAAGCAATACTGCGAATATGCTGCTCAAAGCAACATTTGTTATCCAGTAGTATTCCCAAACAAGTAATACTCTGAACGAATTCTATAGACGTACCATTGTATTGCAAATCTAGGTTGATAGAAGATGATGGTGAAAACAGTATTGCCTTTGTTTTAGAAGGATTAATACTAAGCTTGTTAGAGGACATCCATACGCTCAATAATTTTAAAACATAATTAGTTTTTGCTTGTAAAACATCCAAATACTGGATTTCTCCGCAAAATAATAGCTGAACATCATCAGCAAAAGAGTATGGTGTACACAAATCGCCTAGACTTTTAAAAAGGTCATTAATAAACAGCACAAACAAAATTGGACCAAGAACAGAGCCCTGAGGGACCCCACTCCTAACAGACAAAACAGACGATGCGACTCCATTGACACGAACAAACTGCTTTCTACCACATAAATAAGAAAGCATTAAACTACAGGCACTTTTCCCAAGTCCATAATCTTTATGTAATTTAATTATCAAAATTCCATAATCGACCCTATCGAAGGCTTTTTCTAAATCCAAAGACAAATCCATACACATTTTTTGATCATGATTATTCTTCCTTATTGAGTCAGTAAGGCCAATTAAAAGAGCAGAGGTACTCCTGTCGTTCCGGAAACTACATTGACAATCATTAAGCAGCGATTTACTCTCAATATGGTCTAACAACTGCCGCTTAAGAATATTTTCTACAACTTTTGACAGGATGGGAAGCAAAGAAATGGGTCTTAAGTTGTCAGTAGAATTCGAGCTTGACTTCTTTTGAATTGGTGTCACTATGGCTACTTTCCAATCATTAGGAAAGCAGGAAGTCATTATTATAGTGTTCACTAAATGAAGAAGGTGATTTGATATAAACGGAAATACTACTTTAAGAAATTTAAGAGATATCTCATCACAACCAGAGGCGTTAGGCTTGATTGACATAAAAGCCTGTATCAAGTCATTAGAGGAGACGTTTTAAAAAGAAAACCCATCTTCCCCAATAATTTGGTTAAAAAAACTACTATCAGTCGAACTAGTCAGTTGATTATTAATAAATAATGTGTTTAATTCCTCTATGTCAACGTTGGCCATCTCTGATGATGAAACATCTTTTAACAGTCCATTATTTCGAAGACGGTTTCATAGGGTCTTAGAACTATTGCTACCGGCAAAAAGAGCGGCATGAGCTTTCCTTTTTATTCTTCTAATAACTTTTTTGACTTTATTTCTAGCTCTACAAAAGATTTTCCAATTTTCATCACCTCCACTCTCAAGAAAAGCTTTATAGGCCAGATCCCGTATGGAGCAGTGATACACTATCTGTGGCGAAGAAAACCATTCATCACTCCTGTAATTCAACCATTTCCTCCTTATGGGGAAAATATAATGAACAGAAGCCAACCCTGACATGATTTCCTATTATTAACATCTGTGGTGTTGTAGATATTGGATAAATTTAAAACGGAAAATGCGTTACACAACTCATCTTGATCAAAAACATTGTAATCTACGAATTCAACAAATTGCACAGTGCGCTGCACTGGAAAATGTACAGTAGTATATAAAAAGGCATGTCGAGATATAGCGGGACATGTATTGTCCCGACGAAACCAAGTGTTCAGGGTGAGATAGCAAAAAAAATCTATTAACGACGTTGATTGATAAACTACATCAAAATGCGTTGGACTTGAGTTGTGATGTACATGCACACCCAACCTTCCACAAACATCTCTAACAATATTAGAGCACGATAAATTAAACAAATTTTTATTAAAGTCACCCATAATTATAATTTTAGAAAACCGACCAAATAAATCAGCAACATCATTTTCAAACTCATCAATATTTCCATGAGGAAGATATACGGTTCCTACAAGCAGTTTTTCTCCCCACGCCTCAATCACCACAAACAGGCATTCCACCACTCCAAAATTTGTACCCCTATGGACCACTTTATATTTCAACTTTTTAGATATATATAGAGCTACACCGTCACCTCTTTGATTGGGACGGTCGACCCTACAACAAGAGAACCCGGCAATACTTACGCATCTGGATGATATTGTAGGCTTTAACCAGGTTTCCCTAACACCCACAAGATCCAGTATGCTGCCTTCCATTAATTTTCTTATTTCGGAAAGTTTAGAAGAACCTGGAGTAACGTTGAAGCTCTGACAGTTAAAATGAGCAAAGTTAATATTATTGTCAAGGGAACTTAATTGGGAATCAAGTAACCGATGATCATCTATAATGCTTCCAATGTTATGTATAGACTTATGTATAAAAAATAATAAAGTATTAAAATAAAATTCGGGACTTTACATTAAATTAGTCGAAAAATAAAAAAAGTAAATAATAAAAAATAAGTTTAGACTTCACACTAATCCTGAAATACCGCATTGAAGTAATATACTAATCGATAATTAACTAATTAAATAAGGAACTATTGATTCTTATAAGCAAATCACAAAAAGAGATCAGATTTGGTGCAGCAATTATTAGTGTCCTGCAGATGGATTCGTAATACTTAACATACCCTCACATTCCTGAGAGGTTATCACTTTATCGGTGTCATCACTGAATACAATTTTTACTTTTGGAATGTCGCCATTAATAAGAGTGTATTTAAGGATATGTTTTCGATCACGGAATTTTCGACACATATGAGTTAATCTTGCAGCATCTGATGTCAGGTGATCATTAAGGTATATCCTAGAGCGAACTTCACCCCCAATAACATCACTCAGAAGTAAAGGGCCATTCCTGTGGTAGTTAGCCATAATACTATCTCTTGTAAACACTGAATTAAGCTTCATAAGGACAGATTTCCCACCGGCAAAATAGCAGCTGTGTTGAATATCCGAAGAATTCAACTGCAATTTGCACAGACTACTGATCTTCTTTATAGGATCTCTGATGTCTTGAGTACCTTGCGGAAGACCATTTATAACTATGTTCGCACGGTTCAACCTCCTCTGCGATACTAGACTTTGTTTCTCTAAATGCTCTAGCCTCCTCCGGATATCTTGGTCCATGTGAATCATATTATTTCGGTAGTCATTGATTTCGCTTCTTAATTCATTGACACGGCCATTGAATTCATTACGCAAATCTCTAACAAGCTCGTTAATTTTGCATTCAAACGCTGACATACATTGCTTTAAGTGTTCATCAAGCTCCTTTTGTTGTTCTCGTACTTGATCCCTGATGGAAACACTGATATCAGCCATTAGTTCTTGTTTTTCTTCCAGCTGTCTCTTTAAAGTTTCGCCAAACTCAGCAAAGCATTCTTTTAGGTTGCTTTTGTTAATGCAAGGATCACTACAACTTTGGCAAAAATATGTCAAGGACTTGTTTAGCCGAAGTTCTGCTTCTGGAATGTTAGCACACTTCGGATGAAAATATTTATTGCAACCGCTGCAACACACTAAATATGTTTTTAGGTACATTCTTTTTGCAGCTGGGACATATACAAACTCGAACACTTGGAGCCATTGCGGAGATAAATAATATAAATGTACGTGTGTGTATGTACGTATGGCAAAAAGGCGCCTCTTCACTTTGTTATTATTTCAATTATTTACACCAACTGTTCTTCGGCAAAATAAAATGTTACAACATTAAATTAAACTTCGCTGTTACTTTATACTGACAAACGAAAACGTTGCTACACTTAATTTAAATTTTTATTATTTATTTTCTTTATTTTTCGGCGGAGCGATTTAAAGTTCAGCTGTTCATGCCGAGTTGCCAGATTAAGTAGCACTTATTTAAATATATATTAAATGAGTGCGCAAACTCTTAATATCTGTAGCAAAAGTTCAGATTTCCACAATATTTATTGAAAAAATATTGCATTTTTAATAGAGTTTTGAACCTGGTCCAGCTCACTTACGTTGGCAGCTAGAGCCAAAGAAATCTACAGATAGCTCTCATCTGGAGTATCTGTAACGGTGTAGACTTGTTTTCGTGGCTAAAGATGTGAAGAAGCCTCACAACTAATACTTAAAATAGAACTTCTTTTACGTTTGTTAAGTACTTGGTCATAAAGAGTTAAGTTTTTCCTTCAAAAATTGCAGCAAAGTAGCTTTATAAGTAAGGTCACTAATGACTTGAAATAGCAATAAGACGAGTGTCACACGTCACTTTGCCATTTTTTTTACTAAACATGTCTTCTATAATAATATAGATGTTCGAGACCTCAAACCTGTAATAATACCTTTCCATTTGTTTAATCATAATACCTAATAATTTAACAATCTTAACATAGAGCTAAATTGAATTCACTTTAAAACATAGCCATTTTAATTTCTGTAGGGGTACATTTTTATCAAGTCAAGCCATTCTAGTGTACACAGTTTATGGCAGGAGTTGCTCAATATTTATAAAAATTCTACCTATTGTTCAATTAGCAAAGTGTAATGCTTTTGGGAAGAATTAAAGAAATCGGTTATTCGACAAAAAAAAAAACCAAATTATTAGAAAACCGTAAAGTGGGAATTTTTAGTAAACCACTGGTTTTCTACCTGAAGAAATCGAATTTACTTTTACTCATTAACTAAAATAAAAAGCAAGCTTATTTTGAAATCCTATATTAGACTTGTGTGGGTTACAATAAGTATTTCATTGAAACTAGAGTACATCCAAGCTATTCCATTACTAAACTTGAGAACTTGCATAGAGTGTAGAATGTATGTATAAGTATATCTTAAATAATAATAAAATTCAAAATCTTTAATAATCATTTAATGAACTTTAACTTCTTTTAATATTGCAGATTTTGACTCCATTGATCTGAAAGATCACGCTTAATTCGGTTAATATAGTGAAACATGTGGAAGATAGTCTCAAAAAAACAACAGCGTCGTACCATACCGACGTACCGCCGGAGCTTTGATTTTCAATCCAATTTGATAAAACAATTACAGATATTTAGGAAATATCAATGCTTTTTTGTTGGCACCATCTAATGAAAATTCTAACAGCCTAGTAGACTCAATACCCTTGAGCAGGTAATATGAGGACTTATAAAACACATCCTCAGCCTAAGAATTAAACCTGACTGTAGGCTGTAGAAATGTCAGAATAATAATCTAACGGAAATAACGGCATTAAGGAAATATCAAAGCAATTCTAATAAAAGTTCACCCAGCCTGATTAATTCAAAATCAGTGTAAAATGAGGTTTCATAGAATCAAATCTCAGCTTAAGAAATTAACCTGACTGAGGACTAATATAAACACCAGCAGCTGAAGACATTCAGAACGAAATTTGAAAATTGGATAACACATGTACAAATATTCAATCTAATAGTAAAATGAGGTCTTATAATATCAAGCCTCAGTCTAAGAATTAAACCTGACTGTAGACTTTAAGAAATACCAGCATGATAATCTCACGGAAACATCAACGCCACACCTTCGCTGACATTGAAATCATATTAGACAAACTAATTAAAGGTATCTTATAATTATTTAATTAATTGTTGTTACTCCTTTTAATATTGCAGTTTTAAGCTCTACAACAACTCAACACCGCCACACTAATACTCGTACTAATATTGAAATCATTTTGGATAAACCGATTACAAATATTAAGGAGTATCAAAGCTATTCTAATGAATTAACTCCATGATTAACTCAAAATCAGTGTAAAATTAGGTTTCAGAGAATCTAATCTTATTCAAAGGATTAAACCTGACTGGGGACTACAAGAAATACCAGCAGCTCAAGAAAATCGATACGCTGATCGAACATCAAGAGATTCAGAACGCAGCTAAAGACATACGTTCTTCAAAATTAAGGTAAGCCCCTTTTTTATGTAACACGTTCGTAAAAGCCTCATTTTCTGACGTCACTGTCTATAAATGACATATGCGTGTCATCTGTAAGGTTGTTATTATGATTTATTTTAAACTTTTAATTTAAGTCAATATACACGGCGAAAAAAATATTGTTTGTTTCCAAACATCTATATGTTTGGAACTTTGACCCAAACATATTAATGTTTGGGTGCAAACAAATATATGTTGGCACATAAGCAAATAAATGTTTGTGAAACATCTTAATGTTTCTTGCATTAAAGTTTCCTGCATATGTTATAGAGGCCGTTTTTCCCTCTGTGTACCTACCGGATGTCACAGTTTCTAATGGTGTATTTCTACTTACACCTTCTGATTGTTCTATCGATTTGACTGTACTTGGTTTGCTTTAGGAAAATGTTGTTTCTAATAAAATTTTTAGAACTAGGGCTTTGGCAAAGTTTTTTTTCTTCATATTTTTAATTATCAGATCGACTCTGAACTCTCCTCGCTTTAGACACAACCATCCTACTTTGTGTATTTCTTTTTTATCAATGCTCATATTTAAAGTTTTCTTAAATGTTGTTGAAGTAAGTAACTTTTAATTCTTTTTCCATATTGCTGAAAGGTACACAGTTCGTTCTTGCAATGATTATAGAAATTTAAATTTTAGTCTTAAGGACTAAACTGTTGTACAGATTATTATTACTTGGAGCCTATTACCCCCTGTTAATATACCGATTGATTCAAAATCAATATCTGATTCCATCCCGTCCGTCTGTCCGATTTTTGCTAATTGTTCAGGTTTGCGCCTTGGACAAATTCTATTGGTCCATATCGGTACATGTTTTGAAAAAATATAAATGTCTTTTAAAAACCACATACTACATCGGATTCTGAAATTGAGCCAAGAAAGTTACGAACGACCAATAACAAACTAGTATGGCGAAATCAAACCTTATCAGACTATGTGTGGAATATCTCCTACACAAAAGTTCGAGGTCCTGCTGTTCCAGAATCCGATCGAGCTTTGACTTCACATGATGCGCTAAGACCTACCAGCATACAAGAATCGCTCCCGATTTGAGGTCCTGTCATTCTGCAATCCACATTTTACATCCAATCTATGAGAATGGGTCGTTTTTGTTAGCGTGCAGGACTATCATGTTAGTAAAGCAAGGAGCAACTCAGAGTATGAACATCTAAAAAATTGTTCAGCGCTTAGCACCTACCGACCATAGGGCCCCATGACTGTGATTATTGTTAGTTATCATTCAATAGCGTATACATGGTGTAGGCTTTGAACAAGAACAAGTTTTGATACATCGATTTTATGCTCAATTAAAAAACAGTAAGCACAGGTTACGGTACACTTAAACATTCTGAAATTTTCTGACATATACATAAATAAATCTCCAATTAAAATATAATTCTTTGAATGTCCATGTCCACATTTTCTGGAACTGTGCTGGCGAAGTTTCTAGAGTTTTCAGCGCAGCACTACGAACAAAACAAGTGCACAATACCTTATGAAAATACGTCTCTAATGGACTTTAACGTAGACTGAAGAAAAACATAGTTTGAGACTATAAATAGGCAACAGCTTTAAGTGTATAAGTATAATTGCCTGTTCCCTCTAAATATAATGTGATCCATCTAGAGGTATTTTTTCAGAACAAAAAAAATATAAAAATTCAAATCAAGTGTGGATTTTTAATTGGTAATTTGAAAGGATTGGTAATTTGAAAGGACATATTGCATGTATTTTTTGAATACAATTTCCTTTAAGTGTTGGCCGCAACTACGCCTCAGGGTTTCCATTCTGAGGGTCACATTTTGGATGACTCATGCGAGCATTTCGACCGGTATGGCTTTAATGACACGCGTAATGTTGGCTACCAAAACCTGAATCGTAGCTGGTTGGTCAGCATAGACTTTGGACTTTATGTAACCCCAAAAAATGTCTAATGGTGTGATATCACTCGATCTAGGCGGCCAACTCACCTGTCCAAAACGTGAAATTAGTTGCTTTTCGAAATGACCTCTCAATAGATCCATTGTTTGAGCAGCTGTATGGCAAGTGGCACCGTCCTGTTGAAACCAAGTGTCATCAAGATTACGGGCTTTAATTTCAGGTATCATAAAGATCGATATCATGCGCGATAGCGAGCACCATTCACGGTTACGTTCCGGCCATCATCATTTTTGAAAAAATATGCACCGATGATTGCACCACCTTATAAACCGCACTAAACCGTGGTTTTCTCTGGGCATAATGGCACCTCTTGAACCTCTTCTTGTTGTTCTTCAGCCCAAATGCGGCAATTTTGTTTATTGACTTTGCCGTTGAGCCAGAAATGTCCCTCATCACTGAACAGAATTTTGGTCGAAAACAGCGGATCTTGCCGTTTCTCACCAAACACTCATTTCCATAATACAGTTGCCAACATTTGAAGGTAAAAATAAATGCCATAAAATGTCCTTTCAAAACACCAAAAAAGATTCCACACTTGATTTGAATTTATATATATATTTGTTCTGAAAAAATTCCTCTAGATGGGTCACCCGATATAAGGGAAGATTTTGACATTTATGTGTTTATTTCTTTTTGAAAATTTTCGTTCTTTTGATTATTTTCCCTTTATTTGTTTTTCAGACAATATAAAGAGATTATCGTGTCATCGTTACATCATCGGGCAACACATTCAAGGTTACAATGTATCCAACATAGAAGTGACTACGATGAGTGCATTGAGCTAATTTTATGGTTTAAGTGGTCGTCGTTCCCCAGCGAGATTTGTTGAGAGATTTGTTGAGCAGATTCTAATCGACTGCTTCAGTAAATAAGCAGGCAACACACGGGCGATACTAGAACGCAAGATACCGTCCTTTTCGAGAGTATGTAGAAGAAGTCGAGGCATCGAGTATGCTCCGGTTCCTAGAACTCGCAGTCAAGACTTAATGATTGGCGAGCTAAAAGCTAAAAAAAATCAAACGGAATGTATGTAAAAGTATGCTGACAAGGCGCTGAAATAGTTGAAAGTGAATCCTCATTTGAGAGCAAAAACAGTATTTTTGATAAACTTTAGAAAGTTATATTGTCGGATTTGGAATGATATCAACCCATACAAGGCCCACCAAGGAAAATCTGTCCAGAAAACGTCCCTGTTTGCTGTGGAATGTCTACCTACTCGTAAGGCGTTTTAGGTCCGTACGCAAATAATCACATAATCGGCAGTTGAGAGCGTTTTCAATATAATCCAATGGCATGGACGTTAACGATCTCTGGTTCCACATGCGTTTAGAACGCTTTGTCAGCAGAGCCGAAGATTTATTTTTACCATCGCTTAACCAAGGATTTTTGGTAAGTAAAATACCTATCTCTAATTCAAAGTTTAATTTTTAAATATAGCCGAATAATCGTGTATTGAGGTTACATTTAGAAGTTGACAACCACTTAATATTTGTGTAACTATAACCTACACCACACGGTGGTATTATGATTTATGCTAATGTCTAAAACACCTCAAACGAATAGAGATATATCCACTATTTACAAACCGATCGATTCAGATTCCATTAAGTAATGTCCGCCCGTAACTCCATCTGTTGTTTTAATCAAAAGATAGGTTAGAGCTATGAATCGAATTCGGGGAAACTTTGCGCATTATTCAGCTAAAAGAAATTGGGCAATAAGTCAATGTGATCATATGTATAGGGTGATCCATATTAAGGTATTTTTTCAGAACAAAAAAAATATAAAAATTCAAATCAAGTGTGGAAAATGTAAAGGTAATTTAAAAAGACATTTTATCGAATTTTTTTTGAAAATAGTTTCCTTCAAATGTTGGCAACTGTATTATGGAAATAAGCGTTTGGTGAGAAACGGGAAGATCTGCTGTTTTCGACCAAAATTTTGTTCAGTGATGAGGACCATTTCTGGCTCAACGGCAAAGTCTATAAACAAAACTGCCGCATTTGGGCTGAAGAGCAACAAGAAGAGGTTCAAGATGTGCCATTATACACAGAGAAAATCACGATTTGGTGCGGTTTATAAGTTGGTGGAATCATCGGTGCATATTTTTTTTGCAAAAATTATGATGGCCGGAACGTAACCGTGAATGGTGCTCGCTATCGCGCCATGATATCGATCTTTATGCTACCTGAAATTGAAGCCCGTAATCTTGGCGACACTTGGTTTCAACAGGAAAGTGCCACTTGCCATACAGCTGCTCAAACAATGGAACTATTGAGAGGTCACTTTGAAAAGGTGTGATATTACACCTTTAGACATTTTTTTTGGGGTTACGTAAAGTCCAAAGTCTATGCTGACAAACCAGCTACGATTCAGGTTATGGAAGCCAAAATTACGCGTGTCATTAAAGCCATACCGGTCAAAATGCTCAAACAAGCCATCCAAAATTGGACCCTCAGAATGGAAACCCTGAGGCGTAGTTGCGGCCAACATTTGAAGGAAATTATATTCAAAAAATAAATGCCATAAAATGTCCTTTCAAATTACCAATAAAGATTCCACACATGATTTAAATTTTTATATTTTTTTTGTTCTGAAAAAATACCTCTAGATGGATCATTCTATATTATGGGTTCAGCTTTGGGCTTTGCATCAATGGTCGTCAAGGATTTTAGCTCTTAAAAAATATTATCTGTGGCTTTGATCATATTTCGCACGGCAGGTTATAAGCGGCGGGTGTAGGTTATAATATTGTCAGCCCTTTCCGATTGTAGATATTTCCCTGTTAAACGAAACAAAAAATAAAAATTATCTAAACAAACCGAAATCGGAAATCTTTGTTATACCATCCACCAAAGACTGGAATGTATAAGTAAACCTAAATTGGCATTACGTTTCCCACACTTCGACATATTGAGCGGAGAGCCTATTATTGATTGTGGCAAAATTCCAAGACAATCTGGCCTGTTCGTGAGTCTGTTAAAAGCACGATAGCGGTCAAACGAATTAACTTAGGATCCGGAAATTTGGCAATGTTTAAAATTTGTACTGTTGGGACATCAAAAAGGGCATAGTTGTTTAACATTTCGGCTCTCGTGGCCCTAAAAACGGCCGCTAGGTTTAAAGAAAGGATCACCGGTAAATAAAAGCAAATTTCGTAGCGAATCAAATTGGTATTTATAAGATTAGGCTTATAAAGGGTGATCCATCTAGAGGTATTTTTTCAAAACAAAAAAATATAAAAATTCAAATCAAGTGTGAAATCTTTATTGATAATTTAAAAGGACATTTTATGGCATTTATTTTTGAATATAATTTTCTTCAAATGTTGGTCGCAACTACGTCTCAGGGTTTCCATTCTGAGGGTCCTATTTTGGATGACTCGTTCGAGCATTTCGACCGGTATGGCTTTAATGACACGCGTAATGTTGACTTCCAAATCCTGAATCGTAGCTGGTTTGTCAGCATAGACTTTGGATTTTACGTAACCCCAAAGAAAAATGTCTAAAGGTGTGATTTCACACGATCTAGGCGGGAACTCACCGGTCCAAAAGTGTCGTCAAGATTACGGGCTTCAATTTCAGGTAGCAAAAAGTCCGATATCATGGCGCGATAGCGAGCACCCTTCACGGCCATCATCATTTTTGAAAAAATATGCACCGATGATTCCACCAGCTTATAAACCGCACCCAACCGTGTGTTTCTCTGGGTATAATGGCACCTCTTAAACCTCTTCTTGTTGCTCCTTTTCCCAAATGCGGCAATTTTGTTTATTGACTTTGCTGTTGAGCCAGAAATGGGCCTCAGCACTGAATACAATTTTGGACGAAAACACCGGATCTTCCCGTTTCTCACCGAACGCGCATTTCCACAATACAGTTGCCAACATTTGAAGGTAATTATTTTCAAAAATTTAATGTCATAAAATGTCCTTACAAATTACCAATAAAGATTCCACACTTGATTTGAATTTTTATATTTTTTTGTTCTGAAAAAATACCTCTAGATGGATCAATAATTTATAATGGCCGGACTCGTGGCATCAAGTGACCCCAATAACGAGCCACTTTTTTGTGTTACACTTTAATAGCGATGTCACGGTGAAGGGTATATAAGGTTCGATTGAGCCGAACTTAACAACTATTTATGTACTTGTTTTTATTAATATATTCCTGATGATTCCTGTTGAACGACCTACAAAATTGTTAGTCAACACTTAGACGTTTGAAGTGTTAACAACTTCACATTATCAATAGTCGAAGATCGATGTTGTCAGCTATGTCAAATTTATTACAGCTGCTTATATTGTTTTTAAGCAACCACAATTGTTTGAATCTAAGTTTTATGGAACAAAAGTTATTTGAAATGAAATTCAACGTAATATTGTGATTGCGTTATTTTTGGCCGAAAATTACAACCAGCTATTGTTCATGAGCTGAGCTATCTTATAGTAAAAAAATTGTTCTATATCATACCATAAATCGTTATAGTAGTTTACAGACAGCATTACCAAACGCTGTGGTGGTGGATCAAAAAAAAAGCTTCAACTTCACGTGAAATGGTTCGAAAAGTGAAGGCATACTTGAACTAAATTTACGTCGGAGTCCTTATCTAATGGACAAATAATTAAAAATATTCCAGCGAAGCATCTGACGCTGATTTCAAAATTCTTAAAAGTCTTGCAAGCCTTAAAAGTTCCAAATGGCACACGATTTAACACCAAAGCAAAGTTAAGTTAGACTCGAAAGAGCAAAGGAGTTGTACCGCTTGAATGAACGTAAAGAAATGTGTTCTCTTTTGAAAGAAAATGTACTATTGAGCAGTTCATAAACTCTCAAAGTAGTCGTCTTTTTTTTACGGAACGCATCGACAAAATTATGAGTAGTTTTCCAATTCATGTAATGGAATGTGCTGCTGTGACCTCTGATGGACCCTGTCCAATTGTATTCATCAATCCTGGTGTCTAAGTCAATACTACTTACTCGTATTATAGGGAAAATGTTTTGAAAGCTGATTTAGAGCCGGGGGCAGGCAAACATTTTGGGCGTATACCATGGACGTTCCAACAAGACTTGGCAACGTCTCATAAAGCTCGTGTGAACGAAGAATGGTTAAAAACCATGTTGCACGATTCATTTGGGACACACAATAGCTTTCGAATTCGCTAGATGCGATTTCGATGGACTATTTCATCTGGGCCATTTTGGAGAGCAAAGTGAGCACTGAAAAATTATTATGCCAAGAATGGACCCAAAATGCCGCAAGATAATATTCATGCAATATGCAACTCATTTAAAACATTTTGTAGGCCATAGTCAAGGCAAAACTGGTCACATCGAGCTTAAGTAAATGAATTCTAAAATTTTGATTGTTTCCACACATTTTGTAATTTGAATAAATAAAAACTTATTTCACTCACAATAATAATATGTTCGTTTGAATTGGTAGTAACACTTTAATCGCCTAATCCTGTATTAATTTCTTAATCACTCACTCTGACTAATTATTAAATGAGTAAGCCAAGTTTTTAATCCAAAATTTATTTTTTTTTCTTTGTAGGAATGGTTAAAGACAGCTTTTATCACACTCAGCTAAATTTAAGCACAATCGGATTTCACTTATGACTTTGAGAGTGGCTAATCTCAACTCGGGAGGTATATAAACCCACGAAATATGTTAAGGATTTCACCACATTGTATACTTGTTTTTTCCTAAATTGTTCTTTGAGTCCAAATATATGCCAATTGTTTTAAAAAACAAAATCAGTTGTTTTAATATCCAGGGAATGCCGATGAAAATTCATCAAAGTCGTTTGTTCTATTGTGATTGTTTAAAAGCATTCAAATAAATAGCAAAACCGCACAAAGAATATTTGTAAAACAAACTGATCGTTGGTTCATGTCTGTAATAGTATAACCAAAGACAACAACCAATATTCATGAAAAACTCACATTGACAATTCACGATGGTGTGTGATTTTCTGAAATGACAAACTATTGTGAATGCACGTAAAATCCGTATGCCTAACTAGCAGTAACAACAACCAAAATTGACAATTCACAATAGCTTGAAGAGTTGATATGGTTCATGTCTGTAATATGGTAACCAAAGACAACAACCAATATTCATGAAAATCTCACATTGACAATTCACGATGGTTTGCGATTTTCTGAAATGACAAACTATTGTGAATGCACGTAAAATCCGCATGCCTAACTAGCAGTGACAACAACCACCTTACCCTGTGAGCAAAGATCACAACCAATTGATTTAAAATAAAATTGACAATTCACAATAGCTTTAAGAGTTGCTCTCATTTCCGACTAAATCTTGAATAACTCGATATAACTTGATCGGATTGTTAAGTTTAATAGCTTGTCGCTCACAGAGTTAATGGAGTTATTGTGAAAATACAACAGGGGCAAAGAATCCAACAAATTTAGGCAGCTCAAAGTATTTTTTTGTAAAGAAAATTCGAATTTCCGTAGAATTTTGCCTGTCTTATTCTTATCAGAATTAAAAAACGCTGTATATAGTTGAAAAGGTAAATTTCTGTTCTAAACACCGCACTGTAAAAATCAGTTCACAAATAAATTAGATGTCCATTTATTAAAAAAAAAGAAAATGAGGGTTTAAGTGTATATCTCCTTAACTAGAGCTAATCTGGCAAATTGGAGGCCAGATTCGTGATCAGCAGTCCCAAATCAACTATAGTTCACTTCTGACCTTCTACAGCATTTTTTCAAATTTTGTTGCCCAGTGTAATGTGTTGTTGGATGTTCGACTTATCATCCATGAACACTTAAAAATAAAAGTTTTAATTATAATTTATTTTTAGATTTTTTACAATAAGATATGAGATAAAAATTACAATTTTTTTTAGGTAAGTAATTAATACAAAAAACATTTATCAATAAGTATTTAAAAATAAAACATGGCAGAAAATTTTATTAAAAAATAAAAGATGAAAACTACCCAGCAAACATTTGGAGTCCGATTGGACTCATAATTCGGAGTGTGAGCGCTCATTATGAGTTCTTTTAGGAGTCCAATTTGAATGTGTTTCCATTCTTGCGATGTTCGTCATATATGAGTCATATACCATATGAGCCTCTTTTAGAAGTCATATATGACTCATATTTTAGAGAAAATAAGAGTTCTTATAGGAGTCCAATATGAGTGTGTTTCCCTTCTTGCGATGGTCGTCATATATGAGTCCGAATTCATATACCATATGAGCCTCTTTTAGGAGTCATATATGACTCATATTTTAGAGAAAATAAGAGCTCCTATAATATATCTGTTTCTTTTATAGTAAAACAACAGAAAATAATAGCAAGAACATAAATTATTTTTAATACTAAACAAAGAAAGTAAAATTCAGTTTTTATTCAATTTTTGGTAAAAAAAAACAACAAAAATTTAAAAATTATATAAAAATATTCCTTTTTTTAAAAAATACTTAAAAAACTAATTAGATTCCTTGTTTTGAGTTTTCTTATTTCTATATTTAACTCGGTCTCGCGCTGTTTGAAACCACTTTATTGTTATTTTCTTAAAATCCACCTCAATGCCAAATTTTCGAGAAAACGCTTCTATAACAATAATAAAAGTTTATATTAAATTATATTTTTATTCACTAAACACACTGATATTTAGAAAAATAAAGCTAGTTAATCTTTTTGATGGTAAAAACTATTCTTTACACTTCAACAGTTGCACTTATACTGAATTTTTGTTCATCGATGAACGCAGGTGTTCGTTGGTCGTTAAATTCGGGGAAACACAAGTAACGGCATTTCCAAAATACAATACACTCCGCTTCACTTGAATAGGTAATACATTTTTAGAAAACCCCAGACCATCACACCCCCTTTACGGCTATCATGGCGACACAAAAAACGTTCCTCTTTTCTAAAATCGTGATAATAATAGTTGAAATCATTAGGGCCATCAAAATTAAATTTATTTTCATCAGAGAACACCACTAAAGTTATAGGCCTTTCTTTGTATAAAAAATGTATTACCTATTCAACTGAAGCGGAGTGTAATTGCAAGAGATGATGACTCATAACTCTGAGCCTCATATTTCCTACATTGTTTCCACTCATTTCGGACTCATAACTCGGAGCCTCAAATTTCCGTCATATTTTATACTCATTTGGACTCATAATTCTGAGCCTCATATTTCCTACATTGTTTCCACTCATTTCGGACCCATAACTCTGAGCCTCAAATTTCCGTCATATTTTATACTCATTTCGGACTCATAATTCTGAGCCTCACATTTCCTACATTCTTTACACACATTTCGGACTCATAACTCTGAGCCTCATATTCCCGTCATAATTTATACTCATTTCGGACTCATAATTCTGAGCCGTCCGAAAAAGTTTACTGGGTAATAAGGATAACACATAAAGGGTGGTTAAATTTTAAGGGCCGATGTTGAATGTAAACCACACCTAAACGTCAGGTTTTTTTCCTGCATTTCATTCGATATTTCTTAAGTTCAGACTAACTCAATTTGAAGCGAGCAACGCGTAAAGTTATGCAGGCTTATTATGAAAACGGGCGTTCAAATGAAAATGCATATCGTTCACTTCGTGGTTATTCGGTTAATTTAATCGTCAAAATGTGCGTACAATCGGAAAAATCTTGCAAAAATTTGAGGAAATCGGGTCTGTAGGAAATGTGAAAACACTAGTGCATGCTCGTGCAGATCGTACTGCAGAAAATATTGCTGCTGTTTGCGATAGTGTGGCTGAAGAGCCTTCCATCTCAATACGTCGTCGTGTCCAACTATTGCACCTCTCACGCTCGTCGTTGATGAACATTTCGCATTAAGACTTGCATTTACACGCTTACAAGGTGCAATTGACTCAAGATGGTCATCAATGGTCAGATTGGTGGCCAAAAATGTCATCGGCCCTTAAAATTTAACCACCCTTTACAATGAAATGTTGAACTTATTGACAAGAAACAGTATAATTATTTTGTTAACATAAAAAAATAGGTATTAAGCAGTGGATCTCATTACAATTGGTTACTAAACATGCGCAATTATACGCGTAACTAAGTATGATGTTGATTTTTGTAATACAAAACAATTTTAAACTGTAGTTATTTTTAAAATTTCCTATTTTTTTCCTTCCAACTACGGATCTGAATTCTATGCAAATGCTTATTTGACGTCGTCAGTCAAAAAGCTATTTTGAGTTATTATATTTGCGAATTAATCATTTTGAAATAAAATGCTTTTGATCTGTTATTGCATTTTTTGAATATTTTGTTTAAATAATAGGTTTAAAAGCATATTTTGCATATCTATCCATATTTTTAAGAAATACTAATTTTTATTTTATGTTAAAAACAACGTCAATAATAATAAAACAGCGTCTACCAAAAACCAAAAAAAAATTAATCTCAAATCAAAATCTTTACAATAATTGTGCAACCTGCAGATGTTTTCGATATTACTAGGACTAGCTTACTCTCCTTAAAAATTGACCTTAACTACGTTTTACTTTTGGAAATTAAAAAAAATGATTTTTTCGTATAATAGTTATTGGTTTTTAATTAACTGAAACTCCTTTCGTGTGTTTTCAATTATTCAGAGCTGTCATAGAAAATAATGTTATCACTATTGCTTATGAAAACGATAAGAAAAAATGCTTTGGTGTCATGAAAACCAATGTAATCGGTTTTATCAGCAACAACTGATTCGAACATTGGTTTTATTTACATTCGAAATGGACAAACCCAACTTGGTTTCATGACACCAAATGAAACCAACATTGGTTTGCAAAAACGACAATTAGCAAAACCGACATGGTTTCTATGACAGCCCTGATTAATTGATCTGAGCAAACTTATGTGTGAGATATTTCGTATGTTTAGTCCATATTTTCGGTTTTTTTTGCATATTTTCATTCTTAGCTGCATATTTTTACATTTTTAACTCATATATTTCGATTTTATAGATCATATTTATGCGCTTAAAACGCGTTTTTTGTGCATATAATTCCGATATAACAATAATCAGTCAGTCTACAAATGCTTTTCTTTGGATTTAAATTATTCCCTAGTTAGCAATGAGATGATGTTGTTTTCCATCATAAGGGTTCCTTCCGGTGTTGGTTGTCAGGAGAGTGATGGGTGCTTATCCTTCCCAGGTGGCTGTATCAAAGAGATCTTCAACTTTATCCTGCAACTGAGAGAATGACAGAAATGAGTGGTATATACACGGAGAAAAAGTATGTTTAAAATATGTTTGCATACAAACATATATATGTTTGGAACATGCTACAAACACTTAAATGTTTGTATTTCAGCATTATGGGTCAAACCAAACATATTATAAGTATGTATACTTATACTAAGTATACTTATATGTTTGGGACAACATTCTAGCATATCTTTGTGAAATAACATAAATTCTGTGTTAAAGAATTTTAGAACATGTTTAACGCAGACTTGTTATTTGTTATTAGTTTTTCAGGGCTGTCATAGAAACCAATGTTGTCTCTATTTGGTTTGAAAACGATAAGAAAAAATGCTTTGGTGTCATGAAAACTAATGTTATCGGTTTTATCAGTAACAGCTGATTCGAACATTGGTTTTATTTACATTCGAAATGGGCAAAACCAACTTGGTTTCATGACACCAAATGAAAAAAACATTGGTTTGCAGAAACGACAATTAACAAAACCAACATGGTTTCTACGACAGCCCGATTATGGTAGCAGATTGAATTTAGAAAACAAAAACTTTGGAGAGTATTTGTGGAAGTGTTTCAGTACATAAAATGGAATTAATTTGTAAAGATTATTAAAAAAATCTAAATTCAATACTTTTTGCATAAATAATTGTGACATTTTTTATTGACAAATAAATAAAGACCATTTTATATTTTATGTGTTTTTTATTTTCTATAGATCAATATTTTAGTCAAATACTGTCGAGTCTATTTGGTTTCTCGTGGCATTGGCATTCGGAATAGTTAAGCGTCATTTTTTGTAAAGACGTTTTCGAGAACACCACCAGATGCGAAAGTTTTAGGAAACGGAGCGAGAATCGTTTTACGGAACGAGGGCGAATGTCTGATCCGAATCCAAATCAAAAGTAGACTTTAAGGAAAATGAAAATGCTTCATTTTGGAATAAAAAACAGTTAATTAAAAAAAAGTGACTAAAAACATCAGGTAATTTAAGTAGTTTGTAAATTATTCATATTTAAGTTTTTAAAAACTTTTAAACAAAGTTTTTTTAAAGCAGTCGATTAATATACATGAAATCACATTATATTTTTTGGAGATATTTGGCTCCGAATTTGAGTAGCAATAAGAACTGCATGCCAGAATAGTCTCTTACACGGGACAAAAGTGGCACCGATTGACCACTTTTTTTCGCTACTTTTGCACTAAATGGGTACTCGCTTTCCATATACAGTGGTGTGAAATGAAATAGTCACCCAATTTTCAAAGTTTTAACGTGTTTAAAGCACTTATGCAAAATGTATGTTGTTACCACTTGCGTTATTTTATTCATACGTTCTCTCGTAAATATAATCTCGTTATTTGTCATACAATTTGAGCGTCGCTGCTGCAATGATCAGTGTTAATATATAGATTGGCCTGCAATAAAATAGCCAATTTAATAGAGAAGAGAATAACTAAACGCAGTAACTATTTAAGTTGTAAATTTTAATCAAAAGGTAAGTTTAGCTTCTTATTATTATTCTGAAGTAACCTGAGCGAGTAATTATTATTTAGGATTCAGAATGGGCAGAGCAAAGCATTGCATTCATGAGAGCCGAGGAGCAATAAAAAAAACTCCATAAAGAAGGTAAAAGCTATAATCAAATAGCCAAAATATTTGGATGCGTAAAGAAATGCTGTAAAGTATAAAAAGAAAACAGAAACCTGAGGAAAAACATCGGATATTTCGAAGCGAAAAATTTTGCGCCATGTAAAAAAGGACCCTTTCGTTACATCTTCAGCATTAAAAAAGGAGTACGAACTGGACGTTGTTACCTCTACAATAAGAAAAATGCTAACTGAAAACAATACATATTAAGGCAAAAAGTGCACGAAAAGTTCTATATCTTTCTAAAGGAAACGTTAGAAAAAGATTGGAATTTGCCAAGCGGATTGGCCAGAAACCAAATGGCCAATATTTTGTGGTCAGATGAATTTGTTTAACTCTGACCGCTGCGGACTTCTTGTTCGAAGACAATCACTATTGCAATAATTCAGTATTGCAATAATTATGATCTTTTTGAGCCTAGTGCTAAAACTCTTGTCAAGAAAGCCCCCATATGCAATCCTCTTCCTTCGCCTTGGAAACCACAATCTCTTCGGGCACTTCAACATCAGGTAAATGGATATCAATTGGTTTTCGAGCATTTCTGATTACGGTGTTTCAGTTCCCCTTAAAAAATAAAAAAATAAACTTGTGATACAGCTAAATATAATTTTAGTTATACTACGTATATAAGTAAATGAAATTTTTTGTTCTAGATAAATCTCTATTGATTGTTCTGGATAAATCTCTAACATTTTCGAAGGCATACGTTTTAAACCTCGGCATACGTTGTCACTACAATAAATAAAGCTTATCAGCCCGATTCTGAATGACTATTTCCCAGGAATTTTTTCCCTGTTCCCCTATTTTAAGTAGAATCTTGCCGGGAGTGCCACTTTTTCATTTTTTCCTCATTCAAATGAATTTCGAAAAAGGGAAAAAATTCCCCGAGGAAAGAAGTAGCTATTCTGAATATCATAAAAGGGAGAATGCGATACAAATTTTGGGAAAAATTTCGACAAAAAGTTGCAAGGGAGTTATGCCAAAATATGTAAGTGTTTAATATCTTTCGTTCACCATCTAAAACGCACGATGTAATTTGCAAATAAAACAGAGTTTTCAGAGAATTATCTTAATATTTTTATTATGATAGAAGGATCTGTGACAATTATGTGTGAAACAACAGTCGATACCTCTATCCGATGGTCTATACTTTCAATGACTCCGAGACATCCTTTAGCTTTTTAATTGTTCTCGACTTATTGGCGCATACTTTTTCTTTAAAATAGTATACACAAAGAAAGAAGTCCAACGGTGACAATCACATGATCTGTTTTGTCATTGTTTCGATGGCTGTGTGGCATTATCCTGTTGGAACCACATATCGCACATATCCTCAATTCCTGGCCACAAGAAGTCCGTATCATCTCGCGACAGCTAACACCATTCACGGTAACTGCTTGACCGGTCCAATGACTCCGCCAGTCCATAAACCGCACCAAACAGTCACTCTTTGTTAATGCATCGGCTTATCAACAATCACTGTTGGATTCTCATTTGGCCAAATGCGATGACGACTCCACAATGCAGGAACTGGGCGTTTTCACATTTCCGGACCCGGTTTGCTAAAATTGCACACAATTCTCCTGATTGTAAACACATTTGGTCGATTATGCTGACCAAGAAAATCACGAAATGCATTTTTATTTAAACTCCCATTTTCGTAAAAAGCTTCAATATTAACGCGCTGCTCAATTGTGCACCTCTTCATGGTTGAATTTGACAAACGCTGAAACAAAGAAATGTTAAATTAAGTTGGGCAAAAAACTTGACGTTAAGTGTGACTCACAATTAACATCGTGCATTATGGTTGGACCAAACTTTACATTGCAGAAATGACGAAATGGCAAAACCTTTTTCAGGTGTGGGCGATCTAAAGTACGTACGATGACACAAAAATTCAAATTTTCCAAAGGAATTGGTGGATGCCCCAATATGGAGCAGAAGCTTTCTGCTATTGCAAACGCAACACTGATCATTTTTTTTTAAATTTTTTATAATTCTTTTTTTTGTTATATTCACTTTATCCACTTTGTACGTTTTCAACTTTATACAAATAATTTGTAAATTAATAGCAAAACAAAACAGCTGACTTCGAAAAATAGAATTTCTTTCTCCCTATTACTCTTCTCCCCGTTTGTTTAGAATAGGAGGGTTTTGTACCCGGGAAAAATAAATTCCCCGGGCGTTTTCTCCCGAGTATTTAGAATTGGGTCGAAACTAAATAAAAGCGCTTTATAAATTTACGCGTTGTTTGGATGCCTATTTAAAATATGGTTCTATTTGAAGTTAAATTAAAAAGTCGTCATAAAAAATTAAACTTTTACACTTTTTTTAAAAATTAAAAGTCTACTTACCGACTTTGACTTTTGTATGCCCAAAAGTCGATGAGTCGAAAAACGAATTACAGAACCCTACGGTAAACTGATACCATTAAATTCGAAGCGGATCAGAAAATTGCAAGAAACTAAAACGAGAAGAAACATTGAAGGAAAAGTATCTACACGGAGCAAAGAATGCGTTAACAAGCTAAAAAGTTTCAGTCGGTTGATCCGACTTGCATATAACCTCAACCATATAAGGAATTTTAATTTTTGGTTCCGTCCTACATTGCCTGTAGAGTTTCGATTTTATCAAAATCTCGTAAAGGGTCGTATACAAAGATGAAATAAGTTCGAAAATGGAAGGAAAAAACAAGAGATATTCATGCATTGTATAAAGGTAAGTGGGTTTCTATCCTCTATCAGACAGTACCGTGTGTGTGGAAGGTGCAAGAAGGGGCGTGGCTGAGGCTTCGAACTTTTGTCAGCAAGTCTAATTTTCATTTTATTTGCTAATTACTAGCTTTCGGCAGAATCATATTTAAGAACATAAAGTTATTAAGCGGCAGAGATGGGCGTAATGCACTATATTTTTAGTGCACTAACAATTTCACTACCAGTATTCACTAAGTCGCGTATTATCGTTCACTGTGAAAGCTGGTGTTCTTTCTTCTGATTTTTTTTCCCAAGTGATTTTACATCGTAGTTGAAAAATTTACAGCTACCTTTTTTTTGCACATAAATAAGACTAACCCAACAACATTAAAAGGCGACGTGAAAATGTTGTTGCCTCTGGCAGGCCAGACGAAATGAATAAGAAATTTAAAAATACCGGTTCTTCTTTAAGAGAAGAGAGTCAAAACTATTTTCATCCTCTCCAAACCATAGATGATGACACCGAAACAGATGACATTGTTATCGATAAAATCGATAAGAAAAATGTGCCACCGATTACAATCCTGAAGTGTACGGCCGAACAGGTGTACGAAATCTGCCGAATTTTGAAAATAACCGAATATTCAATAAGGAAAATCTCGATCGGTTTAAAACTTTTTTGTGAAAATCCAAAAGATTTTGATATAGTTTGTGATAAACTTGACACACAATTTCAGCATGAATTTTTCACATATGCTTCCAAAAATGATAAGCCTTACAAAGCTGTACTTTTGGGTTTAGACAAAATGGATCCAGAAGTCGTCAAGCATCATCTCATTAATATGGGTTTGAAATGTATCGACGTAAAAATCGTAATTCGTCCAAGAGAACATGGAACCGAACAAATTATTTACGTGGTCTATTTTGAAAGGAAATCAATAACAATAAAGGAATTAAGACAAAACTACTGGTCTCTTGAACGCATCAGAATCAGGTGGGAACACCAAAAGCCTACTAAATCTAAGCTGACACCGTGTCATAACTTTCAGATGTATGGGCATGGAGCTAACCGATGCAAAGTTAAAACGTTTTGCGCTAATTGTGCTGGAAGTCACAAAACTTCTGATTGTAAAAATACCAACCTGAAATGTGCTAATTGTAATGGAAAACACAAGGCTATGTCACCAAATTGCCCTAGCAGAGATAACTATTTGAAAATTAGAGAGCGTGCCCAACCAACACGGTCAAATCATCGTAGACCTGTTGTTCAACAACGGGCTTATAAAATAAAATTTTGGTCAACATTTTCCAAATTCTTTTAACCAAAATGAATCCTCCGGCACAAATCGATGGGAAAATTTCCATGTAAATGGAAACCCAAAAACCGAAGATCTCTTTTCTTTTGAGGAAATAAAAGTTTTTACATTTGAATTGATAAATGGATTAAGCAAATGTAAATCACGAGCTGACCAATTTGGGGTCCTCACAAATCTTGCTTGCAAATTTTTATATAAATGAACCAATATATAATATTAAGCTGTTGGAATGCCAGAGGCGTTCGTAACAAGAAAGACGAGTTATACAATTTTTTAAAAATACATAAAATAGATATTTGTTTGATAAACGAAACCTGGTTAAATAGTAATGTCTCTATGAAACATAAAGAGTTTTATTGCTACCGATGCGATCGCCACAGTGGAAGAGGAGGAGGTGTTGCAATCATTATTAATAAAAATGTTAGACACCAACCGATAAACCCTAAAAATACAAAATTAATTGAAAATGTGGGTATAAAAATATGCGTAAACGGTGATTAAATTGATATATTTTCCTGTTATTTCCCTGGAGGCACGGCTGGTAGAGATCCAAACAAAAAACAATCGTTTAAATCGGACTTGCAAAAATTGACAAATTCACACAAATATATATTGGGCGGAGATCTAAACTGTAGGCACAGTTATTGGGGTTGCCAAAGAGGCAACACTTGGGGCAATATTTTGTACGAAAAACTGAGATCGGAAGGAATGCATATTTTGTTTCCTTCCGTAAGTACTTATATCCCCGCGAATCCCAGAAAAATGCCATCTACATTGGATTTCTTCCTGTCAAACGCTCCTCAACCCTTTTCACCGATAACAGTTATCAATGATCTCGGTTCGGATCACCTCCCTATTTGCTGCGTTTTAAATACGCGATATGAAATGTGTGAAAACTTATTTTACGATTTCAATGCAACAAACTGGAACAGATACGTAAATAGT
This sequence comes from Hydrotaea diabolus, assembly GCA_963513945.1. Lineage (NCBI taxonomy): Eukaryota > Metazoa > Arthropoda > Insecta > Diptera > Muscidae > Hydrotaea > Hydrotaea diabolus. The sequence goes on from OY740719.1 coordinate 114,594,125, forward strand.
ATACTAAGAAACCTTCCAGCAATGTCAGAAATCTCTGAAATAGTTAGAATTTCTCAAATTGACAACATAGTAAATGTCTTCACAGGAGTCATAAAAACGGCTATAAACGATAGCGTACCAAAACGTAGACCAGCACCCACAAAAAATCCTTTGCCTAACTACATTATAATCTTGATTCGACATAGAAATATCTACCGTAGAAACTGGAAGCGATACCGAGATGTAAGCGACCATCGAATAATGACAATACTTAACAACGAAATAGCTACGCAAATCAAACTCTTCAGAAATAAATCGTGGAATATAATGTTAACTAAACTAGACAAATCGGGATCTCCCTTTTGGAAAATTTCTAGTTCTTAAAAAAAAGTATAAATCCATTTCATTTCTACAACAAAATGATAATGTATACATACTACACACAGCAAGATAAGGCTGAAATATTGGCCCAAACTTTTAAATTAAATCATACAACTTCACAAAATCTCACTGATGCCTATACTATCGCAGAAGTAGATCAAGTAGCAAATGACATAAGAAACGCAGAAATAATTACGCCAGATACATCATATATTAATATAAATACAACATCATCGCTTATCAAGAATCTCAAAAATAAAAAATCACCAGGCTTAGATGAAATAAACAATAAGTGCTTGAAAAAGTTACCAAAGAAAGCTGTTTTGTATCTAACTTTAATTTTAAACTCTTGCCTAAAATTAAGCTATTTTCCTATTCTTTGGAAAAAAGCAAAAACTATCCCGATATTAAAGCCGAACAAACCTCCTGATCATCCAAGTTCCTATAGACCTATCAGTTTGCTATGTTCTCTAAGTAAACTTTTGGAAAAAATAATTTAAGAGAAGCTGTCACAGTTCATCGACACACACAAGATTCTTCCTCCCCAACAATTTGGATTTAGGAGAGAACATAACACTTCTCAACCACTCATAAAAATTAAAAATCTGGTCCAAGCTAATTTTAATGAGGGAAAATCCACTGGGATGGTGCTATTGGACATAAAGTCTGCTTTCGACTCAGTTTGGCACAATGGATTAATCTATAAATTAAAAAGACTAAATTTCCCAATTGAATTAATTAAAATCGTCCAAAGTTTCTTAACTGATAGATATTTCAATGTTTTTTTGGGTTCTTCGTCCTCAGAGCATGTATACATAACGTCTGGTTGCCCGCAAGGATCGTGTTTATCTCCTACGCTATATAACATTTTCACGGCTGATATTCCAAACCATCCCGAATGTAAAATGTCTATCTTCGCAGATGACACATCCGTACTAAGTTCCGACATTCACTCGTCTGTCGTTATCGCCAATCTTCAATCTGCCTTATCCGAGCTACACAAATATTTTACAAAATGGAACATACTAGTGAATCCCGAAAAGACACAAGCAATCTACTTCACAAGGAAAAGGAAACCATGTTTTCTGCCGCAAGCACGCACCACTTCAGTTCTTAAATCATGATGTCCCGTGGGAAAATAAAGTTAAGTATTTAGGCGTTATCTTGGATCCCAAATTTAAATTTAAAAGTCATATACCTTACGTGATCGATAAAATCAACAAGGTTACTAGATTGATGTACCCTCTTATAAATAGGAACTCTGCCCTGAACGCGCACAACAAAATGTTAATATTCAAAGCAATATTTCAACCACTAATATTCTACGGTGCACCAGTATGGTGTTCGATGGCGGCATGTCACACTAAAAAACTGCAGATAGCTCAAAATAAACTTTTAAAACTCATATTAAAGCTTCCATGGCATTACTCAACTCGAGGCGTACATACATTAGCTGGCGTAGATCTCGTGGGTGCTAAAATGCTAAAATTTAAAGCAAAATTCAAACTTCGATGTCAACAGTCACAGTACACACATGTCAATGAAATAGTTTCAGTATAATTTTACATTAGATTTTCCCTTAATTTTAGTAGTTTTAATAAAATTGTTTCAAAAAGGTTTTGAAATTTTTCCTTCTATTATCTATTAGCAACATAAATTTGCATATATTATATTTAGAAATAGATTAAAATTACAAAGTAGAAAAGGAATGAAATTCCTAAACTCTTTAATTCTTAAGTCAAATGTAAACATTGTTATATCAAAAAAAATAAAATTGAATTGAATTGACCAGTATTCACTCAGTGGTAGTGCAATTTTTTTTCACTACCACTAAATGGTTAGTGGTAGTGAAATATCAAATTGCACTACCACTAACCATTTAAGGTGCACTTAAAATTAAATAATTGGTGGTATGGCTATTAAAATTTCACTACCACTAAATGGTTAGTGGTAGTGAAACATCAAATTGCACTACCATTTTTTTAATACTACTAAATGGTTAGTGGTAGTGCAATTTGATGTTTCACTACCACTAACCATTTAGTGGTAGTGAAATTTTAATAGTCATACCACTAATTATTTAATTTTCAGTGCACTAAAAATCTGGTGCAATATGTCCATCTCTTTTAAGCGGATACCAAAAGTGGACGGAATGATGTATTTGAACTAAAGTTACCAGAATGGGGGCGTGAATTCCACTCTTTTGATACATGTGTAAAAAGCTGTAATAAAAGTATAATGGAGTTTGCAATTTAAACGAATTTCACGCACTGGGAGACAAGTTATGTGGGTTCTAATCTGCACCAAAACAGTGCTATTTGTGTGGAAGGTACCAGAGGGGCGTGGCTAGTAATACAATAATTTGTATTACCTTATGTAAGTTAACCTAATAATTGTGGTATATTTTTGAATACAATATGCAAGAATATTAAACCTTGTGAAGTTTGATCATTGTTGGGTGCATAGAAAATTTGTATAAGTGGCTAGTTATCGTAAACGTAATAAGACGTAGTGGAAGCCGAATTCATTTAGAAAAGAGCCCGTGCATAAAAGGGATTTCGAATTAGCTTGTGAATGAAATGCAAAATAATGTGTGCAATTTCTTTTAGGTACAGTCCTCATCCCTAAACAAAATGGAGCACATCAGGGGGCAAATCACGAGTATCGACGTCGAATGCAACTTCGTACAAAAACCAATTTCCATACTTCTTAAAGTTTGGATCACGACGTTATTTGTAATCTCATACTAAGGGCTTGTACAACGCACCGTAAAAACGGAGAAAATAAATAAACAACAAAACAACGGACAGTGAATATTTAAATAACTTATGAATTCTTAACAAAACAATGAGTTTAGCGAACTAGATATGGATCTTATGCTATTAATGTACTTATCACCAAAGAGTCAGAAAATGATGGTAGTGTAACTATAATTAAGAGAAATATTCGGTATAAAAGTAATCCTCTGTCGTTATGCCATAAGACCAAATTAGAGTTATATTGTGGGGCGTAGATAACACCAACATTTCATTTATTAAAAAAAATATTTATCATTTCACCATACTGACTATCGCCAGTTTTCTTTTTTGATGCTTTGTTGTATGACAATTTTTTTTTGTGTTGTGTTACATACATCTAAAAAATGAGGTGTATGCAAATCGTAATATGCTTATAAGTATATATTTTATAACCCAAATCATACCTTAAATTACCTTTCAGTCCCGCCACAAATTTTGAGATAACGGTCTTGCTTGGGCACAATTCTTCAACTTGTTTTTTCTGTCCACCATAAATTGTGCAAGTATTTGCTTTCCTCTTACTTTGTTAGAGTTTGGTCCCAAAATGTTTTTTTCATAAATATTGTTTGCTTTGTTGCTCTGAAAAAACATATAATTGGAATGATTTATATTTTTATTTTACAAATATTACTTATAGAAAATAATTACTTTCAAATGTTGGCAACTGTAGTATGGAAAAGAGTGTTCGGTGAGAAACGGGAAGATCCGCTGTTTTCGACCAAAATTTTGTCCAGTGATGTGTGGCTCAACGGCAAAGTCAATAAACAAAATTGCCGCCTTTGGTCTGAAAAGCAACAAGAAGAGGTTCAAGAGGTGCCATTATGCCAAGAGAAAACCACGGTTTGGTGCGGTTTACAAGCTGGTGGAATTATCGGTGTATATATTTTCAAAAATGATGATGGCCGGATTGTAACCGTGAATGGCGCTCGCTATCGCACCATGATATTTTATGCCACCTGAAATTGAAGCCCGTAATCTTGACGACACTTGGTTTCAACGGGACGGTGCTACTTGCCATACAGCTGCTCAAACAATTGATCTATTGAGAGGTCATTTCGAAAAGCAGCTAATTTCACGTTTTGGGCAGGTGAGTTGGCCGCCTAGATTGAGTGATATCACACTTTTAGACATTTTTCTTTCGAGTTCCATAAAGTCCAAAGTCTATGCTGACAAACCAGCTACGATTCAGATTTTGGAACCCAACATTACGCGTGTCATTAAGGCCATACCGGTCGAAATGCTCGAACGAGTCATCCAATATTGGACCCTCAGAATGGAAGCCCTGAGGCGTAGTTGCGGCCAACATTTGAAGGAAATTATATTCAAAAAATAAATGCCATAAAATTTCCTTTGAAATTACTAATAAAGATTCCACACTTGATTTTAATTTTTATATTTGTTCTGAAAAATACCTCTAGATAGACCACCCTATATAACAACTCTTATTGTCTTCTTTTTTAATAGTTTTTAGTGATCTGATTATAGTCTTTGAGAATTTTTTTGCAGTATGGGTGCCAACAGTTATTTTTTCTGTTTTCTTTACATTGGGAACATTTACTTTAGTTTTTGATTATCATGTCGAGAATTTGCTTAACTCTTTGGGCCACAGTTTTACAATTTTTATTTCATAAACAAAGCAACTGTTTTTTTGGTTTAATATAGGTTTATTTATTATTAAATAAAAGAAAAAAATAAAGTTTTGCTTCAGGCTTTTGGAATATAGGGTGGTTAGTTAACTAACCACCGTAGCGGTTGCAACAAAATAAAATCAAATAAAACAAAAATTATTTTCGATGAAAATCAGAGAAACATGTCTTATTGGGGCGTATGCATAGAGGAACTTTGCAGATGCTGCATTGCCATATAGTACGCACCGGTTTTTTTTTGTTGCTGCAATTTGCACATCTTCGTGATGTAGTTACCTCTGGCTGATGCGTACTGTTTTCCAGGCGCAGTTCTCTTGGTACTGTTGGTTTGTGTTTCGATATTTGTATCGATAGTGGAGAAGAGGTTTGAGAAATTGAACGCTTAGTGCCTGATTTAGGTCTTTTCGCTTGAACTGGTGCTAATATACCTTGGTAAACACTTCTTCGAAACTCTTTGGCACTAAGCTGATCAAGATGTAGATGGTTTGTTTTTTGAAGCTCTTTATACAAAATGTAAGAGTTTATGACGGCGCAGTCCAAAAAATGAAAAAAAATTCTATGCCACCATTTGTGGGATTTCCGGTCTATTGCATAAGTGCTTTTCAGCTGATCAAATTTGTCTACATAGTTCATACATCTGTTATATTGAATAACAGCTTCTGGGCAATTAACTTCATTTACCTCCCCATTACGTTCCCTGCGAGTAACAAGACCTGTCTGGGTTGGATCTATGTAGTTGGTAAGAATAAAAACTGATCTTTTATCCTTCCATTTTAGTAAAGCCACGTTCTCATCACTGATCCTGTAATCGTGTTCACCTCGTTTCAAGCGTTTGTCATCTTTCAGTTGTGGTAGAAATTTTCGATTCGAGTTGACAGTGCCACAGGCCAATATATTGTTCTTACGCAAGTCCACTTGCAAATGATAGCTATTGAAATAGTTTTTAAAAAATACTTTATGATATTTTGATTTCAAATTCGCGCAAAATGTCCGAATAACCGTTCCTCCTAGATCCTTTTGTACCTTTTCACCTTCCTTTCCAGTATATATTTCGAAATCTAAACAATATCCCGACTCAGCACAAATCATCCAAACTTTGTATCCCCTTTTGATAGGTTTCTTTGGCATATATTGTTTGAGGGAGTTTCTGCCTTTGAACTTTATCATGCTCTCATCTATAGCCACTTTTTCTGGTGCGTGATAATTTTTATTAAAAGTTACTTTTAGTGCCTCTAACAAAGGTCTTATTTTGTAGAGCTTGTCGTAGTTAGCATCGTTCTTTTTAGGCATTAGTATATTGTTATTTACATGTAAATTATTCAGATGCCACCCAAAGCGGTTGAGTGGCATGAAGGAAGATATGTATGCGTCCTTCATATCAGGGGCAGAAGACCAGTAATCTTTGTAGCTTGGTAATCTTTTTATACCCATAACTAAATTGAGAGCTAGAAATACTTCTATTTCTTCAGGTGTAGTAGGTGTAAAAGGTGCTCCTTTCTGTGTAGCATACAAATTTGTTTGAAAAGAGATTTTTTCAGTCAAATCTGGTGTCCAAAACATATGGAATAATTTTGTTGGTGTTATATTCTCTATTTCTAATATATCATCAGGGATACCTCCGCCTCCTGTATATTCAAACAGTTCTTCCATCCGATAATTTTTTTTCCACTTTGGTTGCAACACTCCGGATCTCATACTAGGTAACTGACCAGCGGAAGAAGTATCAAAATTTGATATAGGAATATTATCATCCAATTCAAAAGAATCCTCAAGTTCTGACTGCATTTCTGCAGGCATGTCGCCGAGTACCATCAAATCGGTTTCTTGGTCATGATTTATTTCTTCGTCTGATTGGAAACTACACAAACTTTCACCATCGGAAGGTATATCTGCATTCAAAATGTCAACGATGTCTTGCTCATTCAGTACGCGCTTCATTCTATTTATATACATAACAGAAAATTATGTGAAAAAACAGATTATTTAGAATGTACTATAGTCACAGTGGTAAGTAAGCTAACCACCACATTACTTACGTTATATTTAGTATATAATGCTATTGTTTTATATATATGTTATCACAAAACAAAAAAACAAGTACCAAATAAATAAACACAACTGATCTCGTTGATTTATAAACACTTGATGCTGCTTTATTTCAATCACAACTGACAGGTTAAAAATCAAGGGATTTCCCCAAGTTTAAGTAAAGATAAAAACATAACCAGTGCACTCTAGCGACAAAGTCTCGCAACAAATGATTAACGGTGGCTTTAAAAATGTAAGAATTTAAAAAATTTGACAATAGGTGGCACACAATCAGTTTTATACAAGCAAAAGCAGGTGGTTAGTTAACTAACCACCAAACCTGAAAGAGTTAAATACGTTCAACGTTTTTGAATTCTTATTTATGAATATTTTATACATTTTTTTCTACTACTATTTAGTAACTTATAAACTTAAATTTTTCAATACTTTAGAATAATTCTATCTAAGATGTAGTGTACTGTAAATAGCTTTATCGGCCTAACGGCTTCTTATTTACAGAAAATGTAAATAAATAAATTAAGGTTGTTCGTGGAAGCAGCAAATTATATTTCCACAGTTCTTTTTGAGGAACGTACGTAGAAGATCAATTCGGATTGGTACACAACCATCTGTTTGCCAACAATGTTCGAAGAAATAGGAAAACCAAAAAAGAACACGAATCCCTTTGTATCACGACAATGCGAGCTCTCACACCACATCATCTGAAGTAATGGGTTAATTGTATTCCCGCACTCAAGATGTCGATTAGATGAGTAATCCGCCGTACAGCCCTGATTTGGCACCTAATGACTTCATTTTATCATGAAATAACTGCGTGGTCAAAGTTTTTCGAAGCCCAAAGCAGCTGATTAATAACCATGCTTAGAAGTGTCTCAATCGGAGTGGAAAAAGGGCTTCGAAAATTCGAACGGAGAATATTTTGGTTTCGTTAGCTGCAGTACCTCAGCGAGCGACCTTTGTAATGAATGCTATTCAAAAACATGGACCGATGTGGTCCAATATTAGAGGACACCGGTGTATAAATTCCTTTGTATGATATCAAAATACGTAATGCTCTGTACGGATGTAATATGTGGCTTTTAGAGCTGTAGGTTTTAAAATTAGAAAGGACCTTTGTATGGGGGCCATACGAAATTGTGGACCTTAGTAATCCAGTTTTACCACAGTTAATAAATGGTTACTCGTGACGTATCATGCAAAATTTGGTCGTGATCGGATGTAATTGGCCTTTGGAAATGCAGAATCTCAAACTCTTCGTGGGAGCTATTTAAAAAAATGGACCGATACAGTTTACCAGAAATATGTGTTGGCCACTCGCAATTTTCTGTGTGAAATTTAGTTTAAAACGGATGTATTATGTGGTTTTTAGACATGTAGATTCTGAAATTGGAAAACCTATGTATGATATCAACATTTGAACCGATGTGGGTGGACCAAATTCAATAGTGTTCGTCCTTGGCTTGAGAATAAAACTTAAAGAATGTACCAAGTTTCGTCGAAATCCTTCCATAACATGTAATTTGATTACAGCGATGGATGGACAGACGGACGGACATATCTCAATCACAATGTGGTGTAGGGTATTATATCTTGCTCGGTATACTTAAAGGTGGGTCTAGCTCAAATATTTTTGGTAATTATAAACATTTGCCACGAAACTAACCTATAATACCCTGTGTTTCACATGACTTATGTTTCATTTTAACACTGTTTCTAGCAAAACCAATTTTCAGCAGGTGGTTCTAGTTTCAAACGAAAGGTCAGACATATGCTTTGCCCAAACAAAACATCTGACAGGTTGCAAGGAACTTTTCACCCTACTAGACAACACAACACATGCAGCATCTAAACAAATCCTTAGCAGAGAAATAAGTGTCAAGTAACGAAAAATAGCGGAAGAGTGGAAAAATAACGTAAAAATAAAAGTGAAAACAAAACCATATAACAAAAAAAAAAAAATCTGAGAGAAGTGTTACTAGAGAAGTAGAATAAAAGAGGCACACCAAAAATGAGGATTTGCAGTGAAAGTTACATTTAAAGGATGCTATTGAGTGGGGCGTGTAAAAAGTTGTTGCTGAATTCGTTTCAAGTTTCTCACAAATAGGACTGAATGTGTTTTAAAAGAAATCTTACTCGATTTTGTTCTGTCATCGACAACGTGAATGTTTGTGACAAAATAACATGAAGCAAATCACATATAAAGAACAAAATTCCCAAATCGTATATAAGCCGTTTTGGCGAAGTCAACTACTACTTTTTGGTACTTTGATATTTTTACCAGTTATCGGATGCAGGCGGTTTTATTTTGTTTCAACCTACTTCAGTGTATTGATATGCATATTTGTTATTTAGTGTTGTGTTAACAGGTTATCGTACAATTGTAGAATATTTCGTAGCTTACATCTTCAGTATTAAAAAAAAGCATATGAAATCTTTTTTTGGTTTGAAGAATTGGGCTTAATTTATGCACAAAGTGGGTGTGAATCATATCAACTGTTTTGTATTCAATATAATAATTATAAATATGTATTAAAAAACCAAATATATTAATTTTGAGTGCGAAGAAAATAATATACTTAGTAGTGACATACTGTTACACACGTTTTATGCTGTAAAATAAAAAAAGCACTAAATGTTTTTGGACCATATTGTATCAAAAAGAATCTACTTATTCGAAATGTCCGCCTTTTGCCTTTACACACGCCTTAAGTCGCACTGTGGCCAATCGTCAATAGCTGCACGAACCTCGTCCATTAGAAAATTGGCCACGGCTCGAACCAAAGCAGTCTTAAGCGATCCAATGTTGGGGTATCTTTTGTGACATACCTTGTCCTCTAAAACCGTCCACAATTTGTAATCCAATGAGTTCAAATCTGGTCTGCCTGAGGGCCATTCTTTAGAAGAAATGAACGCTGGCAAATTGTTTCGAAGCCAGGCCTGGGACGTTTTAGCCTTATGGGTCGGCGCAGAATCCTGCTGGAAGAAAGTCCATGGCTGCTTTTGGAACTGGGATTTGTTAAGAGGCTTTACAACAGCTTCCGAAACGGTTTCTTGGTAAACTTTGGCCGATGTTCTGAATCCTTGTTCGCAGAAATGCAGGTCAGCGACCCCACCGTAAGAGACACCCCACCAAACCATGAGTGATGCTGGGTGATGACCCTTTTCCACCCTTGGGATCAGTTCAGATGCTTCCTTAGATGACCGCGCATACACTCTATCATTTTGCTTGTTAAATTTTTCCTAAATAGTAAAATTTTTTTCATCGGGTAACAAAATTTTTTTGTGTGTGTTATCAGCGTGCTTCACTAAAAGACGTTGGCATTTTTCAATCCAATTTTTTTTTTAAAGCTGCAGTCAATAAATGTCCTGTACGTCGTTTGAAAGCCCCAAGTCTTTTTTAATGATTCGACTCATGGACTTTTGCGTGATATTCATCTCAGGGGCCATGACTTTCTATTTACGGAGCGAACTTCTGTGAATTCTTGATTTAACGGCTTTGATGACATGCGGTGTTGGAACAGAGCGTGGGCGGCCCGACCGGTGGCGGTCTTTTACATCTCCAGTCTCCTCAAACAGTTGTATGTATCGGTAGACGAACATGCGGCTATTTCCTAGTGGCCGGAGCGTTTTGAAAATACCGTTCATTTCATTTCACTCTTGAAAAGCGCCATTATACAATATGGTTCTCATTATCTGACCACTCCATGATGAAAGTTGAAACAATTTTAAAATCCCGTTACAGACTAACGCTATTGAGAGGTTAGCTTTCAAAACCCATATGACATTAACGGGGTATGTTCAGTTCTACTATTGAAATGGGTGTGTTAAATTTTGTAACAGTATTAATGTCCCTACTAAGTAGTAAAATTTAAATAGAAAATAATTCAAATTTGTAAACTTTCAAAATCCATTGTTTCAGTCAGTCCTAGCCACGATGTCAAACAATAACGTTCGCACACTTTCTAAGCAACAAACTGCTGATTTCGTACCAACTAACAAGTACTCGTCGACAAGTCGAAAGAAAGTGAGTGCGAGAGAAACGACGTAATCATTTCATAAATGATACATAAATAATAGTCACAAATAATTTTCGTTCTCCTACAAACGTAAAAATCACTCACCTGTGTTTCGTCTATTGTTTGATTACAGAAACACAGTAAAGCACGTATACAGCCGAAATTTAATGAAGTAAGGCAATAAAAATTTTGTTTTTTTAATTCTATACATTCCGTTTCTGCACATTTTTCATTTTTAATTCATTATTTTCATTTTAATAAAAATCATTTCCAAAATATTGTTTACTATTTTATATTTTTTTCAGTTGCTTCAGTCAACATATTTGAGTTTCTAGATATTTCATTCCCTCTTTTGTATCAAGTTAATATACACGAGTGATTCTGAGATTAAGAATGACTAGTCATTTTTAAAAGGTACACATCAAAATTTTAATTTTTAACGGAATCATGCAACAATTAAAAAAAACGGGGAATGACCAACTTAAGTGTGAACGTTCGTACCGAGTGACAAAGCACGACTTACTTAAATTTGATAAGACGGTTGACGAAAAAACTATTAGATGTGCACCCACATCATGTAATATTCAATCATATTAAGTTGCCTGATATCAAGATTGGTTTGGAAATTTGAATTTTAGCGAATATTAGATTTTACAGGGGAAAGGAAATAAACATCCATAAAAATATAAATTGAATAAAAAATTATAATCATTAATAGCAACAAAATTGATTGAATATTATTTTTTACTATGGACTGGTTTTATTAAATAAATAATTAATATTGTAAAAATTTAGAAAATTTCAATTGAAAGTAGTGTTAGGGACAACCAGGTAATGATATTTGAACACTTTGGTAGGAAATTTTTTGAAGAACAATTTTAAAGACTTTAAAGGTGCTAAAAAGATTTATTGCATAGTAAATAATAAAGTATAATATATTTTATTTTTGCTGCTTGAAGCAACCAAGGACAGCAAAGTGGCCCATAATCTCAGAATCAACCCCACACAAGATGAGGGTTTCCTTAAAATTAAGTTGAAACACCCTGTTTTATAATTAAATAATCAATTAAATGTTTTGCAAATAGGATAAAAAGTCTTTCAACTATCTTTTCTGTTTTAAATGAGTTCAACATTTTTGTTTTGGCAACGATTTAATTTACTCGCAAAACGTAAGGCTATGCGAACGATAAGTAAAAATATAGTGACTACTGTTTTGATACGAAAGCCAGTGACTGGCTTTCGCTCGCATAGATTTTCGGTTGACATCGTGGCTAAGGCTGTAAATGGAAACTCAAATAAGCATTGCAATCAATTTCTTCAGCTTGTGGATTTATTTATAAGTGATATCATAAAGATAAGAACAAAGCTAGTAAAACAATGAGAAATCTGTAAAAACAATATTTACGTGATATAATATGATAGGTGGGTGCATCTTAGTATTGCTTATCAAGGTTTTTATTTTTAAAACGAAATACAAAATAAATCGTGAAAAAGGCAATTGAAATATCTTAAGCCGAATGTTAAACGGACAAGAAAAAGTAATCCACTATGTGCCAAATTTGGACTATTTCTCTATACCCTCCACAGAAATAAGCAATGTATAATAAATTTGTCATACCGTTTTCAACGCCAACAAGTATTTAAAGAAGACCCTATAATGTCTACATATTATTGGTCGTCCGTTTAATGCACGATAGCTAAAATTAGCCAGGACCCTTAAATATTTATTTAAGATGTTTGCGATTGTAAATGAGTGAAATCGACCCAATTTTAACATGGCTATATCCAACTTAACCTGTACGGCAATCTGTAGTATATAAGTATGTACATAAAACACAAAAAATGTTTCTACCGTTGCACAGTGGACGAAACGGTTTATTATCTCGCGGTATTTAATTCAAATTTTGAAATGTGGAAATTGTCAAATATCTTTATATTTTATTTAACCAACACTCCACTGAGTTCATAGGTATATTTTGTTGTATTTTTATTTATAAGAATTTTTTCGAACAGCTGTGAGCTTTCAAACATAACATATGTTATGCAGGTACACACAAGTATTTTTCTGCCTTTTAAAGCAGTGCTCAGCAATGTTGGACTAGCGATTGGAATAATGTCAGGGGAAGCACTGGGGGGCAAGAAATAAAGACGTTCGAAATTTTTGTTTACTTCACACCTGCAAAATCTTCCGAGTGCACACGATGGAGTATCTGACGCATGCACAGTCTGTTTTCCTCGGATCCTCTAATTACATCGCTTTTCAACTCTACTGCAAAAAAGGAAATATTGAAGTTAAATATCTCTTTCTGCAGTCTCCAGATTCATCGACTGATAGCTCTGACTCCGAATAATTTCTTATTTAATTTCTTTTTTGTAGTTACAAAAATAAATATTTTACCATTCGAAGTTATTTTTCATTTGTAATATTAATCGCAGATTTTGGATTTATTTTCTTCGTTTGCATGTTGAAATTATATATCTTATTATTACTAATTATTCATGTCACATTTGGGGCATCTAGCTTCATTGTTTTACAAGTTTTTTAAGTACTGCTAGAGTGGCCATTTCGTCCCCTTACGCAAAAAAATCAAGGTTGAGGTGACAATATTCGAAGACGATCATACTCTTGTTGGGTATATGGTTGTGGCACAACAATATAATGATCCTCACAACATAAGTATGATTCACACACAACCATACAATGATCACCACAATCATATTATTAGTCTCAAGACTCAACCTACTATGATCCCAAAACTAATTATGATCCTCACAACTATAGTATCGTTTACATACAATCATAGTATGATCCTCATAAGCATGATTCACAAGCAACCATGTTATGATCCCTACAATAATTTCACTCAACCATACTAAGATCCCGAAAATTTTTTATTAGGATTGGGATATGTTTTTCAATAATAGAAGCAAGTAATTCAAAATTACATTACAATTAGACCGTAGCCAAATTTGAGACCATGTTTCTAATGAAAATTTAATTAAAGAAACAAAAGTATATCGATGGCTTAAAATGGAAAGAACGTATATTAAAAAAGGTCTCTGAAAACGTTTTGTTTTATTTACAATAAAGATCGTGCGTTTTAGTTGGAGCTCCTTTTACATGATCCATACCGTGCGCAGGCACATAATTTCGTTTATTATCTCTGCAATATTTGCTTCGTTGTCTTTGCAGTAGTGATCGCAACCACCATCTCATGGACAGGATGCTATAACGTTTTATTCTCTATAGAGGCATGTGCACCCAGGTGGGTCTGAACGACATTCACGCTGATAAATTATAAGCGCGTGGCTCAACTGCGATATAGATGGTGTCACCGCCTCAATTCCTATTGGACACGAAATGTTGAAAACGTCACACGACATTTTCTATAAATATGATATAAATTGACTCTTTTTGTTAACAAATCACATACTCGTAATTGTTGCGGTTTTGCTATCCAAGCTTAGTAAACAAAGCGTAAACTAGTACACCACTATTGTTGACAACCCAGAGATCAAGAAACTCTAAAGTTTAGTATAAAGAACTTAAATTTTTAATGAAAAAATCTTCTTTTGTTCATTATTTAATTTATACAAAACTTCCGATAAGCAAAGAAATATAAATATTGAGTTTGTTTAGTTTTAAAGTGATGACAGATGGAAACTACCCTATAACTAGTAATCGAAATTGTATACCTTTGAATGCAGTAGAGCAAAAAAAATGTCTCCTGTAAATCAAAATATGTACACTTAAAATAAACAATATGCAGTGAAAATATTTTCAGTAATTTAACTAATAAGATCCATAAGAAAAAAGACTATCAGCCCGATTGTGAATCACTGTTTTCCTATTCCCTGTTCCCCTATACTAAATAGAATCTCCCCGGGAGTTTCTTCCCTCATTCTAACCGAATTTAAACGAACAAAAAAGGGGGAAAATCCCCGGGAAAAAAGTTGGTATTCTGAATATCAAAAAAAAAGGATGCCATACAAATTTGGGAAAAAATCCGCCAAAAAGTTGCAAGGGAGTTGTGCCAAAATATGTAAGTATTTGATATGTTTTGTTCACCATCTAAAACGCACGATGTAATTTGCAAATAAAACAAAGTTTTCAGAGAGTCACGAGATCGTGGCGAAAAATTAACATCGCCATTGTTCCGTTGGCTGCGTGGAACCACATATCGCCCATATCCTATTTTCTGGCCAGAAGAAGTCCGTTATCATCGCGCAATAGCGGACACCATTCACAGTAACTGCTTAGCCGTCTATTTTTCGAAGAAGTACGGCCCGATCTGCTCAATTGTGTACATATCCGTGGTTGAATCTGTCAAAGAATCAAGCTGAGTTGGGCAAAAACTTGGCGTTAAGGTGCGACTCACAATTAACATCGTGCATTATTGTTGGACCACCCTTTAGATAGCCCTCATATAACCTGTTAATGTTGTCAGGGCGGCATTCTGGGAGATCTTAATAAGCTTTCACTGCGTCATATTTACGTTAGCCGACAACACCGCATTGGTCGCTACAGACCGACCTATGTTCACGGTAACTGCTTGGCCGACGTCAATTTCGAAGAAGTACGGCGGAGCTTTCAAATATAGTTTGGAATCAAAAAACCTCAATTTTCTCATCCAGATAACTTAGGTTTTTTCTATTAAAATCTTTTCAAAATTATTGTTATTGCTAATCTTTTCAAAATTACCTAAACGAAGCCAATTTTTTGTCCAAACCCAACCACTTTTTCAGAACATAGCAATTTTACCAACGCTGAGCTATATACATAAAGTTACGGTAAACGTGTAATACATGCAACACTCTTTATCGCGTTGTTATAAGTTGGCTGCAAAACTACAGGATGGGCCAAAAGTTACCATAGGGCTAAAAACTTTAATAAATTTTTCGTTTATTAATTTTTTTTCAGACGGTACAATTGTAACTTATTTTCCATCACTGGTGTGCTCATCAGACATTCGTCGTCTTATCCTGACTTGATGATGTACTAATGTTACTAATGGATTTCCCACTAATTACGAAATCCAGAAGTTCAGAAGTTTCTTCCTCCAATCCCTTTCTTACCTTCAATAACGCAATGCTCTGCATGTATAGGGGACGTCCACGGAGTTTTGGTCATGAAAAAACTTTCATAAACGGCCTACTCATGGCATCTGAAAAGGCTGCTCATGAGAACTTTGACCCTATTTTTACAAAAAATATTTTTTTTATATCCTAATGTCGATTATGCACGCCGACGGATTTGCTTCGGATCGGATTGACTCGAACCGCACTCGACTCACTTTGTTAGGAAAATGGTATTAGGTAATCCGTCGGATGACTACATTACCAACATGAAGCCGATGTTACATTACAGCTGCGAAATTGACATTTATAAACAAATAAAAAACAAAAGTAATAAAGAAAGTGCGCTGAAATTGTCATAAATTTTAAAAGAAATAAAATATATACAATTATAAAAATTTGCAATGAATTCGTCAATTGGATTTTTTATAAATTGTGAAGAAAAAAGTGGCAATAGAAGACAGGTACGGAACAGGGCCGTAAGTGTTTTTAAGCTAGCTGATGTAATGTAAGTAGAAAAATTCCTTAAGTAAAAAGTGAATACATTTTAAACATTTCCACAGGTTTGTGAAGCAATTCCGGTTAAACAAACCGGCGTTTAGATACCTTCTAAGCATGTTAGAAAACAATCTAACAGTTGCTGTGCGGTCAACACATATTTCACCAGAAATTAAATTGGCCACTTTCCGTTTACATACACATTTTATTTTTTCTCATCTTACCTCTTAGCTTCCATTAGAAAATAAATTAAATCAAATTAAATAAAGAAAAACACAACCAAAAACTAACATGTCCGCACCAAATCAGCGATGATTTTCTTTCGGATATTTTTGTGTGCGAATTGAGTCGCATTCGGAATACATAATTGCCATTTTTCCGCAACTGCATTACCATCGGCTTATATAATACCAAAATACGCAACTGCGGAAAAAATCCGATCCGATGCCATCCGTCGGCGTGCATAATCGACATGATTAATTAAATCTATTATTGATGTATTATAACACACACTCTAACATACTTAAAGTAGCCAAACTCTCCCAAGTGCGTTAACGAACTAATTTCAATGACTTTGTACTTTTCAAGTGAACTTTAATGTTTATTCCTCTTTTGTTTTAGCTTCGTAATGACTATTTGATGATCGACGTAAGCTATGTAACTTGTGCCTGGGGGCACAATTGAAAAAGTTTGAATGAAAAATCGAGTACTTCGGTGCGTATGAGCAATAAACATCGACATGGAAATTAATATTAATCCCACGCACCCCTGAACAACTTTATTTAATAGTCAAGTATGTTGAACCTTTTTTTTGATGTTAGACTAAAATAATTGAAAATTTTGATATTTCAGTCAAAGAAAAATATAAAACGGCACCAACGACATGACGCCGAAGTAGCTATTTTCAGTTACAATTCGTTTTGTTTCTTCAAGAGTTTAAAAGATGTAGAGTAAATGTCTACATCAGAACATAGAAAGACTTTTTCCCGTATAGAAGGTCCAAATAATTTCTGCCTCTTTAGGTAACTGGTAACAGCCACAGTGATAACAATAATATGAATGAATCTGGTATAGCAACTGACTGCTGATAAAAAATAAATAGTTTTGACATCAATTAAAGTGTTGATTCAATGTAATTATTAGCAAATATTTAACAAATTTACTTATTGTTGTATAGACAGATTGTAAATAAAGAAAGGAATGAAAAAAAAAATTAAAGTGTTGGACCAAACAGTAAAATCCAAAAACTTTTCGGAAATAATATAAATGATTATCTCGTAATAAAAATCTCAATTGTTCTTAAGATGTCATGGATTCTTCTAAACCACATGATAAAAATTAAGAACTCTCTGAGAGCCAATGTCAATTCTTCTCTAACAAGAAAAGTTAAATGAGGTACCTCAAAAAGTGAAATCTCTATTCAGAACGACTTTCAAATGGCACTACCAGAGACGAGCAAAAATATAGCGCTTTTCAAGTGTGAAATGAAAAAAGCGATATTTTCAAAACGCTCCGGCCACTAGGGTTAGCCGCATGTTCGTCGACCGATGCATAAAACAGTTTGAGGAGACTAGAGATGTAAAAGACCGCCACCGGTCGGGCCGCCCATGCTCTGTTCAAACACCGCATGTCATCAAAGCCGTTTAATCTAGAATTCACAGAAATCCGCTCCGAAAACAGAAAATCATGGCCCGTGAAATGAATATCACGCAAAAGTCCATGAGTCGAATCATTAAAAAAGACTTGGGACTTTCAAACGACGTACCGGACATTTATTGACTGCTTTAAAAAAAATAGGATTGAAAAATGCCAACGTCTTTTGGTGAAGCACGCTGAGAACTTGCACAGAAAAATTTTGTTCACCGATGAAATTTTTTTTACCGTTTAGGAAATTTTAACAAGCAAAATTATAGTGTATGCGCGGTCATCTAAGGAAGCATCTGAACTGATCCCAAGGGTAGAAAAGGGTCATCACCCAGCTTCAGTCATGGTTGGTGGGGTGTCTCTTACGATAGGGTCACTGACCTGCATTTCCACATAGGCCAAAGTTTACAAGCTGTTTTGAAGCCTCTTAACAATTCCCTGTTCCAAAACCAGCTATGGACTTTCCAGCAGGTTTCTACGCCGGTACATAAGGCTAAAACGTGCCAGGCCTGGCTTTGAAACAATTTGCCAGCGTTCATTTCCTTTGAAGAATGGCCCTCAGGCAGTCCAGATTTAAACCCATTATTTACAAATTGTGTACGGTTTTGAAGGACAAGGTTTGTCACAAAAGATACCCCAACATTGCATCTCTTAGGACTGCTTTGGTTTGAGCTGTGGCAAATTTTCCAATGGACGAGGTTCGTGCAGCTATTGACGATTGGCCACAGTGCGACTTAAGGCGTGTGTAAAGGCAAAAGGCGGTCATTTCGAAAAAGTAGATTCTTTTTGGATACAATATACATCAATAAATATATTAAAAAATATTTGGTCCAAACCCATTCAGTACTTTTTATTTTTCAGCATAAAACGTGTGTAACAGTATTTATGTCCCTACTAAGTATGTCGTGTAGCACGGCGTCGAAATTGGAAACTTCGGGTGTGAAAATATTTATAGTGCTTGATAAAATAAAGTTTTTATACGATTTGGATCACATTCGACTTTTTGCAAAGCTTTAGTCACTACCTACAGAAAACGTATTTATTATCTCCTATAGTTAAAGAGTTCAATAAACATAAATAAAACTTTAATTAGATTTTTTATGTATCGTCTTAGCAGTCAATTTATCTTATTTGCACGAGAATTCGCTAATTCAAATTTGTTATAATACAAATGCAGTCATAAGTAATAACTAGGGATCGAAATTTTGTGCACTAAAACGCACACTATAAAATCGAAAAATATGTCATAAAAAATGGATAAAAAATTTTAAAAATATGCAGCAAAAAATGGAATTATCATAATTTTAATAACTACTCTGTTCCTTGTCGTTTAATTTGGATAAATGTACTAAATAGGCCTACTGCCACCCAATCAATCTACTGATGCACAGCTGTTTACTGAGCAAGAGATAATAGCTACAACTTTCGTCATGAGAACTGCATAAATAAACATTATCAATTAGTTATTTGTAAACAGCTACACGGAGAAAAAACTGCTGAAAAATGTTGCATGCAAGCATTATGCAGGAAACATATGTTTGGAGCATGCTCCAGCATATATTTGTTTGGGTCACAGCAAATATTAATATGTTTGAAGAAATTTTTCTTAACATTCAGATTCGGGAAATGGTAATAAACGATAAAATTATATCAAGTGAAAAGGATGAAAAGCTCAATAAGTTTTTTGTAGAAAGCGTAACGGAAATTGCTGACAGCATACCATTTGTACAATATGAAAATATATATAATTGATGCAAGTCCGCAATCCTCATTTAAATTTGAAGTGCTGTCTATATCAGAGATAAAGCAAATTATGACAAAAAGATCAAAATCAAATAAATTTGAATATGTTGTTGGATAATTTTGGACAAAAGATTTAAAGAGTTATAGCGAACTCGTTGCAGACTGGTGTTTACCCAGATTGTTTAAAAGAATCATGCATTGTTCCAATACCGAACCACAAGACCTGTTAATATGTTATCGACAATAAGTAAAATAATGGAGAAGATCGTGCAAAACCAGTTAAATAAATTATTTCAAGACAACAATTTCTTACACGAAACACAATATGGATTCAGGAAAAATCATAGCTGTAAATCGCTTTTAAATCTTGTGGTATCCCAATGCAAGTCGGAAGTAGCGCAAAAACACTGTGTCGTGTCTGTTTTTCTAGACTAAAAAAAAGAGAGCTTTTGAAACCATTAACAGAGAAATAATGGCACAAAAGCTAGAGAAATACGGCGTGGGGGAATAGAGCTAAAGTGGTTCCAGAGTTACTTAAGTAACAGAATGCAAAAAGCAAAGTTCGGAAATTATAAGTATACAACAATGCCAATACAAATTAATGTAGGATTTCCACAAGGTGCAGTGCTGGGAACTTTACTATTTTTAATATACATTAATGATTTTCAAAAAGTTTTAAATAAGTCAAAAGTGTGCATGTTTGCCGATGACGCCCTTGTATATATTAGTGGCCAAAACCCTGATGAATTCAAAATTTAAACGAAGAAATGATAAATTTGAAAAATACCTAAAAATTAATAAACTTAAAATCAACACAAACAAAACAAAAGCTATGGTGCTAAACGGAAATGAGTATATCCTCAGAGTATTTGTATTGAAGGCGCACAAATTGAAGAAGTCCAAGAAATAAAATGCCTGGGAATAATTATAGACAAATATCTTATATTTGACTCGAATTTCAATTACGTTTGCAAAACAATATCGAAAAAAGTGGCGTTTTTAAGAAGAATTCGTTATAAAATATCTACAATTACTGCTATAAACATATATAATACAACAATAAAACCACACTTCAAATACTGTTCAACGTTATCGTTTGAGTTAAGTTGGACAAAAGGCTTTTTTTCAAATATAAAATTTAAATGGTTACTAGGGATCGGAATTCTATACAAATACATAAGAGTTTTTAATGCCCTCAGACCGAAAGTAACTTTGAGTTGATATATTTGCGAATTAATGATTTTGCAATAAAATGCCATAGAATTGTTAGATCATATTTTTAATGCATATTTTTCTCAAACTACCATGCAAAATAAACAAATACGTCAATAATAATAAAATCAAACAGTTTTGAGTAAAGTTAATTTTAAATCACAACTTGCGTCAACATATTTAAAGTGTGGGTTTATAAGAGAGTTAATTAAAGGACAAGAGAGATTTTATCCATAAGCCACGGAAATGAAAATAAGTATGATGTTGAAATTATAATTAATGGCGTGAGAGGCAACAATTCTTTAAAATAATTTAAAATTCCAGAAGATTGTGAAAATGTTTCTGGGGACCAACGAGATGAAATCAAGACTTCAAAAACTGCAAAATAAAGGAATGAGGTGTATACTTCGCTGCCATCAACTTACGCATATCAACGATATGTTAAGCACATTACGGTGGCTCTCTAATCAACGCCTGGTCATGAATACTTTGTTATTTATTTTTAAGATTATAAATGGATTGTTTCCACATTATATGCGAAAATATTCGGTGAACATATCTATCAGACGTACAGCCATATAATTTGCGAAATATTAATGATTTAAGATTAACTTTCAATTCAAATAACTTTTGTCAGAATGTCTTTTTTTACAGAGGTCTTAAATTTTTTAATGAAATGGCATATGACCTGAAAGGTCAAAATAACTTTTTTGTTTTCAAACGCAATATTGTTACATATGTCAAACAAAACCTCTAATGTATTAGGGATTCATTTTTAAAAATGTTAAAAAATTGTACATTTAATAGCATATAAGCTAAATAAAATTATACAAAAAAAAATAAACATACTTGCACCCAAATATTAATCAAACAAGTTTTTAGCTGCGGATTTTACACCACGTAAAGACCGGCGACTTTACGAGTAAGCAATTAATTTTCTAAGCTATTTAAGAAGCTTCTCTATAATAGGCATGAGCCGTTGGGAGCCGGCGTTAAACAATAGGTCTCGGCCAGTAAATATAAATATTTTATCGTGCTGTTCCTTAATGGAGGTTGTGGAATTAAGTTAGTAATGTATTGATGTCAGCACTAACACCGTAAAAGGATTCATGATGACTTGCCAAACCATACTGAAAAGCAATGTCAACACATTTGAAATTATTGGCTGTCACACCTCAAAAAACACTTTATTTTATGGCGCTCAGCTTACAGATTTGAGAGAAGTTTTCCCTTGCATCTTGATGTGATGTTGTGGGTTTATTTACTTTTAAAATCAATAAAATTATTTATACATTTTCAGTAAAGTAAAATGTGAGTAAACTGTGATTTGAAAAACTCGGGTTTTCACCCCCGCATATAAATTCGGCACATATTCGTACCACATTGGCATTGCAAGAATTATTTTTATTTAAATCAAACCCGTACAAACCATAACTTTTATCCTGAATTATATTTAGAGTTAGTCATTATTTTTCTTACTTTTAAAATCCAGAAGAACAAATTCACGATCTAAGCGAAAAAGAAAAATTATAACACCAAAAAATACAAAATAAAAAAAAAACTAAATAAGCAGCATTAATTAGATAAACTTCAAAAAAGTTCAAATCTAACAAGTAAATAAGAATGAATAGGTAAGGTAAAAGGAAAACCCCAAGGAAACTTCCCATATTATGCAACTTTAAATTTTATCGAGCATGTTGACATCACTTAGCAACGACAACAGCCTTTATATATTGGTATGCAGTTCTTTAATGACAGACTTGCGATGGAGAGCTCCCTGCTCTGTACATAAATAAAAGCTACGTTGTGAAGTTAATGATAGCACTTGAGTCATATTACTTTCCTCGGGCAAATGCAGTCACTAATTTTTAGAAGTGGAAACTGTTAAAAAAGGTGTAGAAAACCACTTTAAAGAGGTCACGGTGAAGGTCTTTTCCATGGAAATTATGCAGCTAAATTAATTAAATCAATTTTGAAGTAAATTTGTGTGAAGTTGGTGGGCATTAAACCTGAAAAGATACTGGTCCCATGAGCCCTACAAGATTTGTAAAAGGTAATTTCCCTATTATACCAATTACACTCAGCCCTTCCCACTCTCGTGCGATCCTTACGTAGCGCGTTGTACCCGTCACATCTGTGCAGGCTACAGATGTCATTCAGCCTTGTTTCACAGCGACCATGATGTTTCTCCGACTCGTAAATTCTATTACCTCACTAATTTTGTAGCGCAGGCCATTGCAATTAAATTGCAAAATTAATGCACTGTCAGGGATGGAAACAGCTATCTGTGGTGTATGATGCTGTATATGTTGATGATGTTACGAG
Organism: Hydrotaea diabolus; assembly: GCA_963513945.1. Classification (NCBI taxonomy): domain Eukaryota; kingdom Metazoa; phylum Arthropoda; class Insecta; order Diptera; family Muscidae; genus Hydrotaea; species Hydrotaea diabolus. Next base: position 114,617,492 of record OY740719.1, read on the forward strand.
GGAGACTGCGGGGGAGTCTTATAGTTGGTATACGGTGATGATGACACCAAACCAAGAGATCCACTGCGAACTACGTTGATACAACACGAGGCAACAAAGTCCGATCGCTATACTCTCTGATGTGCTTCAGACCTAAACAGGTCCTGAGGTGCACCCCCACCATGCAACGATTACACCCGTGCCTTGGGCGAGCAGTCCAAGGCACGGGTTTTTGTTCGATACCAGCTCGGACCGGTAATATTCGGAGCATGCATTGTGAAAAGTACTGATCCCACAACGAAAAAATGGAGAAACAAAAAACACATATTGTAGTGGAGACTGCCCCTGGCCGAAGAGTGTTTGTTTCGGGGTCAATCCATTATACTTTATACGACTGATGTGTTGTGTTACCTTATACGTTTAAAGCATGACGTTTCTGCGATCTTTCTCATCTCAGTATATGGTTTCTGCTATATTTATATAGCAAACGCTAAGTTTATTGCCTTGATTTGTAATTTTCCTTATGGTACTGCTGCCCTTCTAAGAGCATTTACTTTAATTTAGTTAAAGAAAATGAAACATGTGCTGCCACCATGGGGCCTGAACTGCTACCAGAAAGTGTAATGCTATAGTACTCGTAGAGATGTTTTCTGGAAACACTTTAAGAACGCAACATGTTTATAAAATGCATATACATGTAATGAGCGAGGATTTGTTCAAATAGAAACCAATATAGAATTTAAGTAAGTTAAAATAAAACGTTTACGACGAAATCTTGTGAATTACACGAAAATGTTTGCGAAGACTTCAAACGACGAAGAATTTAAACTTCACATGTCCAGAAAGAAAACAAGTTTAAAAGGCTAAACTTGAACGGGACGACAATGTGTTTGTTTCCTACACTAGTCTGCTATTCAAAAGACTCCTCGCCTCTGTTAGGAAATTTTGCTTGCAAACATTAAGACAAATATATTAAACTAGCGGAGCCCGGCGTGCGTTGCTACGCCAAAGAAAGTAACACATATGTATATCAAATGAGAAAATAAATTCGTGTAATTTATTGTAATGCTAATGGATACACAATATTTTTGGTCGTACCGTTGGGTGTATAAATGTACAAATTTTTTGGTGTACCAACTCTTGAGCAAGCAACATACAATTGGCCGTGGGAAAAACATGAATGTTGCAAATTCAAACCAGCAACAGTGAGGGATTGCCCTTGTGCTTTATTTATGGTCATCGCGAAGCCAAGAATCAAAGAGAACTGAATCCGCTTAAACTCGAATGGTAAATCATTCGTAATCATCGGTATGCGTGGGATCAGCACATCTTCCGCTTTGAATTTGCCGCTGATTATTGTTGCCTCTATCAAATTTGGTGTCAAATTTTTAATGATCATCCTGGTTCCGTTGCATAGCTTTGGGGCGTTCAAGTTTCGAATAAGCATCACCGGTGACCCAACTTTCAATGTCAATATACATATGTGGTGGCATTCCTGGTGGCTCTAGTGAATTAAGAAATTCTGTTGGGTAATTTACAGCTTCTTCCTGATCCATCATTGTGTCGATTGAATGATATTTTTTCGATTCTCCGGGCAATTTCAATTGAATTTGTTCATTTAACTTCTTGACATCATCATTTAAAATTGCACGTTCGCAGAGCCAATCTGGATTTTTGTAGTTGTTGATTAAATTTGGGAATACATTTTCTAAAAGGGCTTGAATATTTGGTAGCATTTGGCAAAAGTTGGGCGAAAATGAAATCTCATATGTTGTGGGATCAGTTGGAATTTTGCCATTTCCGATCTCTAAAAGTTGTTTTGAAAAGGTTTGGGCAGACACATCTTGCATTAAATGGACACGCATGTTTGTTGATAGTGTAATTTTCTCAATGCGCTTCCATAAATATGATGCTTTTAAGCATGCGTTTAGCTCATCGGCAGGTGTTGATCGAGGTTGCTCGGGCGTTTCAGCAGCTCTAAATGTTGATGCTCTGTCGCGATTTTGTTGAAGTCGAGCTTCTCGTTGCTCAACTGTTTCCGCAGCTCTTGCTTCGATAGTTTTCTTAGTCTTTGATGGCATTTTTCCAATCGATGCCTTTTTTGGCGGCATTGTTAAGACGAATATACTTATTTTAATTGTTGGATTTAGGTACAAAGATTATTTAAAGATCTTTAAAGAAAATCACAGGCGTATTGTCAAATTTAAAAAAGGAACAAATTCAATCGTTTTCTGAATGTTAAACAAATTTTGAAACTGACAACATAGACATAACATGAAAAAAATGAACATAAATTTTCATTTTCAATTTGAAATCTGGTTTTAAATAGATCTTTCCCGTTGTTGTTTAAATTCACCTTCCCCGTCAGCCTTCTAGATCTAAGAGACAGTATTGCGACGTCCCCTCCGCCCACAAAGCCAAAATCTAAAATCCGATATTAAATTAGTCTTCTCCGACAGCAGTAGTATATAAAAACCAATTGTGAGCCTTCTTGCTCAAAAACAGCTTTGCCACGCCCTCTCCGCCCACAAACCGAAAATTTAAAATCCAACATTAAATTAGTCTCCCACATCAGCAGTAGCATATATGTACCAACTTATAGCCTTCTACCTTTAGAAAACACTTTTGCCACGCCCACTCCGCCCACAGACCAATTTTTCCAACGAAACTTCACAGGATCCCCCGCTGTGGTATGCTGAATTTTCCCTGAAAGTTTCATTAAAATCGGATGAGCGGTTTAGGAGTCTATAAGCCACATACATACAAACATACAAACATACATAGTCACAAACATCCAATTTTATATATATAGATTATAATATTAATATTTTTGTAGCAATGTTTCCAAATATCCAATGCTTATGTGTAAGCATATATATGTTTGCACTGAAACATTAATATATCTGCACCTAAACATTAACATGTTTGCAGTAGGTATATGCTTGTGTGGAAACATACATATGATTGCACTTAAACATAATTATGTTTGCAGAAATCTAAGCAAGCATAAATACCTACCACCGTGTTCAAGTTACAGGAATTAATTCAATGTTTAACAAACACAACAATAAATTCTGCGACAACTGCCTTATACTCAACACATACTTTTTTTAAACATCTATTATTAAATAATCTTTACAAGTTAATTTAAATTTTAATTGATGCTCTAAAAAAACTTCCACTAATACTCAGCATTGTTCATTTTTTCTAAATGCGTTCTGCTTCTCTTACGTCTTGACAGTTGAACGTTAAATAGCAACTAAAAAAATTATGTGTTAAAAAAAGTGAGAACATTTTTAACACAACACCGAGCGACTTAAATCGAAATCGGTTATTACTCGCTTATAGTATTTCTTGAGTTACTTTTTTTTATTTAAATTACAAATTTTCAATTTACACGGTTTATGATTCATGAAGCCAATCAGTTCTTGTACGTATACAAAAAAAATCGAAAAAATTCTTGTTAAGTTTTGAAGTTATCACCGTAGCGACCACTTACTCGTTTAATAAGCAAGTGCCAAGAAAACACGCCCAATGTTTGAGTAGACCTGAAATACAAACATTTAAATGTTTGTAGCTGTTCCAAACATTCATGTGTATGCAAACATATTCCTAACATTTTTTTTCTCCGTGCAGCCGCTTTGTTATTGCTTCTTAGTTCGAGCTGCAGATTTTGCTCGAAAATCCTATTTTCTGACAGTGCTCAGCGGATATGTTTACAAGCGAAACTGTCGCATCTGGGGGATCGGTAAAACCACACATATTCTTTGTAAACCAAATGCATCCTCAGGAAATTACAGTTTGATGCTGATTTGGCATCATTGGCTTATTTATCATTGAAATAGCTGCTTTGAAATGGTTGGCGATACAGAGGCTTGATGAACCATTTTTTGCGACAATCGCGACTAATTCGGAAATCGGAGCTGCGGTTTAACGCCGATTGAATTTTGAAAGGCTACTACGAAGGATCGATGATATGCAAACTATCCATTAAGGATTCAGACTATTTAGGAGAATATTGCGCAAGATAATCGCGGGATAGAGTCAGAAACCCCCAACAAGGACTTCAAGATTTGGGTTGACAAAATGCGCTTTTTTTTACATTTTTAAATAAATTTGGATTTCGACAGCCCTTTATTATTTAGTGATTTGGCCAACCTGTATTAAACACGTCGTTCTCATTTTACTAAATAATCTTACGTTAAAGCATTTGTTATCTTTTCCTACAAGTGAGAGTATAACATCGAAATGAGGCAATGTAAAGAAGAAATCATTGTCCATCTCTCGATTTGAGCGCTAGTCGGGTATCACCTATTGTTAAGGGATATACACAATCAAACATTTTTTTTTTTTAAATTTTCCCGATCGTTAATTAATATTTTGTATGTATAGTCTTAACAGTACATCTCCAATTAATCTCGTTCGATTTGTAGGAGAAATCTCACAATTTTATTTCTCTTACAGAAGACAGTGAAATATCGCATTCTACATGTTAATGGTAATGGTCGCTGAGCTCCCTAAGAAGGTCTCATAAAAGGCTTTGCTGCGCAGATCTTGTTTATACTGTACGTATGTATGTTTTAGTATGTTTAGTGCGCCGGTATGTAAGTGGTACAAATAGATATTATTTTTATAACGAAGACCATACTTGTTTATAACTTATATCGAAGCCATTCACTGCACACAGCAAACCATTTCAATCACATCTAATGGTGGCAGTTTAGAAGTATAAAACATTGAATATTATTCAGATTTATAATTATTTATGCCGACAAATTGCATATGAAACGGCCACAACGGCTACGCATCATGAAATATAGCCAAACAATACGAAGTAAATCACAAAAGCAGAGCCACGAGTCCGTACAGACTATTGCAAAAATGAACAATTGGATGTTTTAAATTCACGTGACTTTAGATTGTGTTGCTTCTGGGTTTTATTTGGAAAATTCTTTGGTTAAATTAAAAACGAAAAAAGGTTTTTTATTTTGCAGTTTCGCTGCAACTTGTACTTAATTGCCATCAGCGGAATTGTGGAATCATTTGCAGATACTCTTGAATATGTTTTAAGGGGAATTCATTCATTTGGTGTTGTGATACAATTCACTTTTATCAAAAAGAAGCACATTGCGTTACGTTATGTGCCACTCATAACCAACAGTGGTCAAATTGATTCAAGTTTATTTATATATTTCACACACTTTGGCTCATGTGGCCCAAAGAAATCTGCAAATTGATATGCACAGCTTACTAATAAAATCGATCCTTCGAAAAAGGAAATAAATTCTACGCTGTTTATCCATCTTATGAACTGATCGTATTCCGAGCTATATTGACAGAAAATAATCCAAAGGGCTTCAATCACAGCTCCGAGGCCGCCAAATTGAAACCACAATTTCGGCTGATTATTCGATTTTCAAAAACAGTGCGTAAAATATAAATGTTTGCGTTGGCTGCGTGACATATGGCTCCTCCGCTTTGTTGAAACCAAATGTCGCCCATGAATTTTTTGGAAAAAAAATTCGTTGAGCATGGCGCTGTCACGGTCACCTTTGACGCCGCCAGCCGAAACAGTGACTCGTTGTGCATGCAAAACAATCTTCTGCCCATTGTGCGAAGAGAAAACGTATCGTATAGTGTTTCATTATTAAATGACAAAAACCAACATTTCCAATAAAACCAGAAATTTGAAAAATTACCCATGCTTTCTTTTTAAAGCCGATTTAAATTTAAAATGTTAAATCGCCCACCCTATATGAGCAAAAACGGATTTAAAATGAAAGGATCTCAAATCCGGATAGGCATTTGTATAAGGGGTATATAAAGAGATGTCCCAATATGATCGAGCTTCAGTAGGATTGATTACACAAGGGAACAAGGTATTTGTTATTTAAGAACAGAATGTTGTTTTTAAGTTAATTTGGAACGCTGAATCCATATCTGCACTTGTTTTTTTTTCTATCAGCTCGACTTTTCGCGATATACCGTTATGTCAAAAAGTAAGGCACTTCCACTTCAAATTTTTTAATAACTTAAAACCTGTTTACCCTATTCAGTTAAAAAAAATTAAAACTCGTCAACATAATTATCTTTAATCCGTGCCAACATTGTTTTTAATTTGGCCCAGTAGTTTCAGGTATATCGTTGAAGTTTTGAAAAAAACAACAATTTTAAAAAAAGAAATTTGTTCTTTAAAAATTCATAAAAAAAATAATGAGACACATTGTTGGTCTAAAGCATTTAGTTTAATTTATTTTGAATCAAATGAGATTTATTTAATTGAAATCGGTGAACAACTTTTGATTTTGTCAACAATTTACTGAGAAAACTGAATTGACAGAAATCGCGATTTCAGTACAGAAATAACATTTATGAATATGTGTGTGTTTGCTGCTGTTCTATTTATTAATAGGTAGATTAAAAAAAGGCGAAAAATCTCTTATCACCGAACTTAGCATAACTCATTCAATTTTCAATCAATTTTTATGTACCTAATAAAAAAAAAACAATTTGCTACCAACCGATTAACTTTTGAGCGTGAAGAAAATTAAAATGTGTATTTTTTTAAAGTCCGTAATTTTTTTGGTTATATTAAAAAACACAACTTTAAAAATCGAAAATACGATTAGTACCTCTAACTTAAAAATTCGAGCTGATGGAGAAAAATGGAGATACGTTTTGAAATCAGCGACCTCAAATAATTTGACTAAGATCAAATTTAATTTTTGCCTTCTAGAACACTAGGATTGCAAATCGGAATGAGCTTTTATGTGGAGGCTATTTGATAACATGCGCGGATAAGGTGGAATTCTCCAAATTTAAATACCAACGTCGCCTAATTGATTTACATAGTGATTCTGAACAGATTGGTATAAAACATACGGTGCACCCGTTTCATGTATAACATTGTGGTGCAGGGTATAAAAAAGACTACGCTGTACATTTCATTCTAAGCAAGTCTATTGTTTTCGAAGATTCTTTCTTTATATCAAATGTCTTGGCAGATATTCCTCTTCATATGAAATTCCATTGTATATAAAAGTGCAGGTCAGATAATTATGAAAACATATTAATGTCCTCGCCTAAACTAATACTCATAATGAACATTCTAGTAATGGTGTTAATGACTAGCACACTGCTTATTACTGCCTCACAATCTTTAAGGTCAACAAATTTCACCAATCACATGGTTCATTTCCAAAGTCCTTTGTTATCTTTTGAGCTCGTTCGAGCAGTCATCCAGTCATTCGACCAGTATGGCTTTAATGACACGTGAATGTTGGCTTCCAAAACCTGAATCTTAGCTGGTTTGTCAGCATAGACTTTGGAGTTTACGTATCCCCTCGATCTAGGCGGCCAACTCACCTTTTCAAAACGTGAAATTAGCTGCTTTTCAAAATGACCTCTCAATAGATCCATTGTTTGAGCAGCTGTGTGGCAAGTGGCACTGTTATGTGTAAACCCAGTGTCGTCAAGATTACGAGCTTTAATTTCAGGTAGCTAAAAGATCGATATCATGGTGCGATAGCGAGCACCATTCACGCTTACGTTCCGGCCATCATCATTTTTGAAAAAATAGGCAGCGATGATTCCACCAGCTTATAAACCGCACCGTGGTCTCTGGGTATAATGGCACCTCTTGAATACCTTCTTGTTGCTCTTCAGCCCAAATGCTGCAATTTGGTTTATTGACTTTGCCGTTGAGCCAGAAATGGGCCTCATCACTGAACAAAATTTGGTTCGAAAACATTTCTCACCGAACACTCATTTCCATAATTCAGTTGCCAAAATTTTAAGGGATTTTTTTTCAAAAAATAAATGCCATAAAATGTCCTTTCAAAATACCAATAAAGATTCCACACTTGATTTGAATTTTTATATTTTTTTGTTCTGAAAAAATATGTCTAGATGACTCACCCATTACTTTAACAACAAATATTTTATGTGAAAAAGTAGTCTGATGTTTAAAAATGCAATGATACTAACACTATCAGTTTGGAAACCTCGGTTTGGTGCGGTTTATGGGCGGGTGGAATTATTGGTCCATATTTTTCAAAAATGATGATGGTCGAAACGTAACTTTCAATGGTTCTCGCTATTGCTGTACAATATAGGAGTTTTTACTACCTGAAATTGAATCCCTAATTTTTGACGACATTTTGTTTCAAAAGGACGATGCCACTTGCCATGCAGCTGTCAAACAATGGATCTAGTGAGAGGTAATTTCGAAGAGCATCTAATTTCACTTTTTGGAGCGGTGAAATGGCCGCCTAGATCGTATGATATCACACCTTTAGACTTTTTTCTTTGGAGCTACGGAAAGTCCAAAGTCTATGCTGACAAACCAGCTACGATTCAGGATTTGGAAGCCAACATTACGCGTGCAATTAAAGCCATACCGGTCGAAATGCTCGAATGAGTCATCCAAAATTGCACCCTCAGAATGGACACCCTGAGGCGTAGTTGCGGTCAACATTTGAAGGAAATTATATTCAAAAAATAAATGGCATAAAATTTACTTGGAGTGAATAAAAAAGATTCCACACTTGATTTAAATTTTAGTTTTTTTTTGAAAAAATACCTCTAGATGGATCACCCTATACATTTTATTTGTCATTCACCACAGCATTATTCCGAAATATAAACCCTATAATAATCCTGGTTTGTTTAGTTCCATGCATATAGAATGCAGACTAAGGTAAAGTACTAAACTTTAACACAAGCGGAAAAAGTGGGTCATAAAAAGGTCCTTTTGAACGAGCAATGTCTATTAAAAGATATCTTCGCTTAAATATGTCACGATGATTAATTTAAAGAAGAAATTTCCAGGGCGGATTTTCACCATACAGAAGGGTAAAACACAGGTAGAGCTCATGTTAATTAAACTACTGCAAAAACTTTAATAACGCTAATTAAAGTCTTAAGGCTCCATACATCGTGGTCACTATGTGCGTTCAATTCATATACTAAGGGGCATAAATACATTTTTCAGCTTAATCCCCTAATCCTTACCCTATAGAAAATCTATGGGAGATTGTAGTTTGGAAGATTCAACGTTTTAACTCCAATCGGAAAGCCATATCCAACAGTCGAAAACTGCCTGGAAAATTATTTCCGCGGAAATGTGCAATTAAACAAAGCATATGTGCAGCAGTAATCAAAAAACTTAAAAATGAGTATAACCAGACTTAATTATTAACAAAAAAATTAATCCTTTAATAGATTTAAATTTTATGCAACTAAATGTGATGAAGTCAAAGTTCGTTTATAAGTATTTTTCGACGCTGTAGCTCCTATTCACAGGTCCAATTTTGATCATGGTGTTAAGTGTGAGTACTATAAAAAAATGCTGGTGTATCTGGACCATATCGGCACATATTTTCGAATAGCCCTCACCCTGGTTTAAGATCCTTCGGCTCCAGAGCCTCATTTGACACCTAGTCTTCCTAAATTCAGCACAGTGCGTTATGAGCGACTTGTAACTAGCCCTAGTGAAAATGGGTCATATCGGTCAACATTTTCTTGTAGCCCCCTTACAATTCTGCCTTCCGTTTTAAGACCTTGCCGCTCTAGAAGAAGTAAAATAGATCTGACTGAAATTACCAGAATCGGCGATGTTTTGCGACTGTTAAAGTTTTAACGTGATTAATATATTTCCGAATCATTTCGTGAAGGATGTGTCAACCTTCTAACTGTTTGGTAACACTGTCGTAACACCTTCAACGGCATATCGAACTATATATGGACGCCTGCTGTCCATCTAGCTTATATGTTTGCTGATGTTACAAATATAACTATATTGTAATATCCTGATACATTGAGAGGTATTTGTTAAAGCATAAGCCTGGGTGTTATTACAGCGCAAAGAACAAACCCTCGCTGCCATCGTAATGGAATGCATTGGTTGGGATAGGTTTAGACGGGGGTATAGCTATGAATAAGACTTTCTTTACTCAAAACACTTACATTTGTTACGGTTTCATTTGTTTTGTTTTCTTTGCCATAGCGTGTAGTTTTTCAGTTTCAGCGTTTCAGTTTCAGCAAGCAACAAAACCGAGCATATGCCCCACTATATCGTTCTTATTGACCAGCACAACGGACAAAGGGTTATTGTTTATGACCGCCATCTCAATAGGCGGAAACCATAACAAGTAGAACAGCACCAACAAAATCATTCGTTGTCATAGGTAGATGTAAAATAATGATGGTATAAAGACAGTATCATATTCGTGACGCTACCTTCCAGCCATAAAAATACTGCAATAACAATGTCAATGCCATAAATAAAAATTCAGATATAGTACGATTTTCGGTGAAAATGTCCGTATATGCAATTCAGGTCAATTGCATATTCAGCCACTGGAGCGAAAGCACGGTTTCATAGAAAACATTTCAATACATACGACGATGGATTGAGTGGTACTATGAAATTTTTCAGTCCCAGAATCCCAGCAATGACTAGGAATTTGGAGTATATAAAACAATTATAATACTTATATGTTCTTAAAAGTATAAAGTTTTATTGTACGTTTTGTACTCTGTTGATTTTAGAAATTGCGTAAAGGAGTCCGTGTGAAGTTTTCTGTCTTTTATTAGGCGCGCCTGGTGCATAGGGAATCCCCTTTAGATATACAAGGGGCAGGTGGAAAGGCAACTTCCGCGGATCAAAAACAGAATAAAACTAATGCAAAGTTTTTCTCACACTAAGCGGTTCGTGGTTGCGGCTTTTTACTTTCCGACAGTCGGTCTGGAGACTACAAACTGCTCAATACACCAGCCATACGACTATATTCGCCCTAAACTGAAATGAATTGTGAAACGTCAACATATGTGACAGCGCATAGAGAAAGGGACCTAAGGGTAAAAAAATCAATTTTCATTTTTTTCTTTTTTTGATGTGGACAACATCTGAGCATCGAATGAGGCCGATCCCAAGCCCCAAAAGTGTTCCCTCCCAGAGATATGCGCGTTTTCTGAAAGTGAAGTCGACGATTCCAAGCGCAAATAGAAAGGGACCTAATCTTTAAAATGGTTCTCCTGAACAAAACTTTTACTTTTTTTTGATGTGGACAACATCTGAGCATCGAATGAGACCGATCCCATGCCCAAAAGTGTTCCCTCCCAGAGATATGCGCGTTTTATGAAAGTAAAGTCGACGATTCTAAGCGCAAATAGAAAAGGACCTAATCTTTAAAATGGCTCTCCTGAACAAAACTGGTTCTTAACCTTAGGTCCCTTTCTAAAACTGATGATGAAAAAAAACAAATAATCTGTGCACACCTAAGAACAATAAACGGGTAGTTTAAATAGAAGATTAAATTTCGGAATTCAAATTACTGATGAGGCGTGGGGTTACGTTTTCAAAAATAATAAAAGCTCCCTAAAAACGTGGAACCCTGTTAGCGCATTGTAACCGCTCGCTTTAGCACTTGCTTAAAAGGTCACATTCCAATTATACTGTGTGAAGAGAAAACGGATGAAAACGATAAAGAACTTTTCTATGACGAACTACCCAAAAATTTAAATGACATTTCTTATCACGAAGTTTTAAATTGAAAGACGATTTTATTGCAAAAATCGCAAGCACAAACTCCAAATAATAGGCTGTGCCGGCCTTCGCAATAATAAGGGAGAACGCTTTCTGGAGCTATGCCAGACCCTTGATATGATAAGAGGCTCTCTTTTACCACTTATCCCCTTAGATGGCAGAGTGAGCTTTAATAGCCGAGCAGAACTGAACCGAACTTATTTTATGCTTGAAGAAAATTAGAGTATGGCAGAGTAAATGCTGAAATCGGCGCTGTTTTTGCTGTGTGTTTTGTATTTATGAATGTTTATTTTGAAGTCTTGTTATTCATTGTAATTAATCTAATTATCGAAATTTATGTTTAAACAGCTATTTATAAATATAATTAATCAAATTTAAATAATTTTGTTCAATTTTTGAAAAACTTGTCAAACAAAACATAGAGAATTACTTAACAGCGTCAAGATTCGTTTAAGAATTACAAACAACTAAAATCTTTACACATACAGTCAAATATATATCATATATCAGCCACAATCAGCTCGAAAAAACACTTTAAAACAGTTTTCTTTAGGTAAAACCTGCTGGATGTTCCTACTTGACCGGCTAAATTCAAATAAATTTATTAAAAAGGCTGGTGTTTGCATACGTTATACAAATGCAACATAGTGCAAGCTTTTAGCTCGGCTCGGTTTTCACTCTGCCATCCTGACGCCGATTTGTACTAATCTGTATGGACACAGTATTAAGAATTTCAATCAGCTTTCATCTCGATTCGGCTCTGAGCGCGCACTCTACCATCACCCTAAGGATTTATGCAAGTGGTAATACCCAAAAACGAATACGAGTAGACTACATATGTGACAGCACATAGAGAAAGGGACCTAAGGGTAAAAAAAATCAATTTTCAAAAATTAAATTTCCCAATATGGTTTAATGTATCCCCGACAGTTATAAAGGAATTTGAGATATTTGAGAGAAAGATATTAAGATATTGTATTGGTAAAAATTTTGAGTCGTTCTCCAAGCGATATTCGAATAAGTATATATGTAAGGAGTCAGATGTTACTCCTATTGGTCTATATATTTGTGACATAATTAATAAATTTATTACAAGGATTTCCCTTCACGAGAATTCCATTATAACTGATATTTACAATGCCCAGAAGGACATTAGCTGGTCAGATGTTTGCTATTTATCTCCGATTGGATTTTTGAATGAAAGTCGGGCAGATTATGATACCTCGGTTTCCTTTCGTCCCGAGTTCTACAAAAAAGTGGTTCCGGGTGCACATAGAGGATAGCATCTTTATGATTGGAATATTGTTAAGGCTCTTGAACAGCATTTGTTTAAATCTCTTATTTTTTCTACTTATTTTTTTTTGTTTTCCCTATCCTCTCCTTTTTTGTAATCAACCCCTCCCCTTCACCCCCTAATTTTAGGCTAGTTGTAAGTTTACTTTTAAGCTAAATTCTAGGATATTTCTCTCCTAAGACCACTTTAGCCTCGGGAGCAAGGGCGAACACACTTATCAGAGCTACATACAAATTAAAAATACTTCTATACACAGACATTTATAGTCATAAGCAATTTCTTGTTCATAGATCTAGTATATGTCTGTCATTGTTTTTGAAAAAAGTCTCAATAAAATAAAATAAACTAAACTTTTTTTTTGATGTGGACAACATCTGAGCATCGAATGAGACCGATCCCATGCCCCAAAAGTGTTCCCTCCCAGAGATATGCGCGTTTTATGAAAGTGATGGTACACCAAAGATACACGTATTTAAATCTTTAAAATGGCTCTCCTGAACAAAACTGGTTTTTACCCTTAGGTCCCTTTCTATTTTGCGCGTCACATACGTGTATAAGTATAAGTAAATAGGTAGAAAGTGGAAAACTTTATTGCTAGAATTGCGCATCAAACGGACACTGGTCGCGAAATGGTAATAGCATATTGAAAGCTCTAGATTAAAACTGGAAATATTCATTTAGGAAGGCGATTCAATAAACGATAAAACGTAGAAAAATTACGGAATAAAAGTTAAACCGCAACTTCCACGCTTGCTGGTTAAACGAACACCATTAGATTTTTCCAGCATGACCTGTAAGTTAATGCAGTCATTTGTGTTAAATCGGAAGGAGTTTGTTCGTTGTGGTGGCAGTTCATCTGTTGTTCTGTCGGTCGTAGTGAGGACCATCAAGGCTCTGTTCTTAGACAGTTGCTTTAAATTTGTTTGTGAATTATTTTCTTGACAGGTTGTCAAGCAACATGTGTGTTCCATTTGCATTTGCTGATGATATCTAGCTTCTGTTCAAGGGAAAGTTTAATTCTTTTATAGGGTTGCAGAATGTATAAGTAAGAAATTTCACGACTAATGAACTGTCTGATTAGATGTCCTCAATAATGTTGAAGATAAATGTGAATAAAACAAAAGCTATGTAGTTTGGTTGTATAGTTAGTGGAACATTATCCATTTTTTCATAATAGTAGTATAGACTTTGCCGATAGACTCAAGTGTCTCGGCGTTGTTGTACTGGATTGTGAACATAATTTTGAGGGTCATACTAACTGATTGAATTTTATTCTACAAAAGTAAGAAAACCTAAACCTGCATCTACCATTGAATATTAAAACAAGAGCAGTTTGTGCGTGAATAATGCCTATTTTTTATATGCAATGGAAGTGGTTTTAGGAACTTTGGGTTACATTGTTAAATGAGTATGTACGTTTGACATTGAACAGGATTTTAGGGTACATGTACAACTTAAATATGCATCGCAATATTTCGCAGAATGTTGAACATTTTTTAGATTGCTCCTTCTTGAATTTTGTTAAAATTCGCACTATGCTGCATTTGTCTAACGTATTCAAAAAGCAAACACCAGCCTTTTTAATAAATTTATTTAAATTTAGCAGGTCAAGTAGGAACATAGCAGGTTAATTAATTTTAATTATATTAATTATAATTATAATCAACACTTGAGCGTTCAGTCCGAACACTTGATTGGACCAGACATTATTAAATGGAATCAGCTTGTGAATTTACGTCAGTCGGTATACTTAAAGTAAGGACTAGCTCAAATACGTTTGGTAGTTACAAACATTTGCCATAGAACTTGTGGGATATTTAAAAGCAATGGCATTTCTTCACAAACAGTTTTCTAAATCAAAGAGTTTTGTAAATCTCCCCCATACTGATGATTTTCTTGATTTAAAAAGGCCCTATGTCCTACTTGCTTAAAATAAAGGTAAATTTTTTAAATGTAAAAATGATCTTGCCTTTAGTTAGCGCCATTTTAGTTTTTGTCGTTCGTTTATATAAATAGACCACAAATTTAAAACTTATGATGATTGAACAGGGTTGAAAAATTATTTTACACTATGGGGTAGGGAATAAAATAGGAAAATACGTGGATAACAAAAATCAGTTTCGTGATTTCTTTTAGGCCCACTAAAAATATTCTATTGTTTAATATGTTCCTAATTGAATTTTAAATCTACCTGACATATTTCTCAATCGAATATAGCGTTTAATTAGAACCGCATGTCCTAGATTCAAATCAAACATATCTGCAAATGTAATTGCCGATGTCTATGTCTAGCATAGATTGTTGACATCATTATTTCTATTTCTATTCATTTCGATTCCTACTTTCTACTTAAACGAATTGTAAATCTGCGGTCTTAATAAAAGTATGACCAAATATTGACCGAATACATTAATAACGCATACCAAATGTTCTTAAGTGAATTGCAGCAAATGTGAATTTTAATATTTTGGTGAGACAAATAATAAAACATTTTAAGTTGTTGCTTTTTATAGGCTAAAATTATGTTCATTTTTGCAGTCCCTTCAAGACCCATGAGGAATATACTTTTATTAGGTACTATGTACAAGTATTTGTTAAAAGACGGTAGCATATATACTCTACTCCTCTATTTCGGCGAAACACCACAAAATGTGGACACGGTTCCGTACCAAAACACAAGTTTTAAATTAAGTACATATTTTTGACTTCTACTTTTTGGCTTATTTTGCTGCTAACATTGTGGCCAGTCTTTATTAGAATGCTTTAATGTAGCGTAACCTACCCACTGCTTTTTACTTAAGCATAAAGTCGGTGTATCGAAAAGAAATGAAGGATTTTGTTTATAAGAATTTGTACATTTAATAATTATAAATATTTGAAATAGTAAAGATCTCGTAACTGACCCACTATATCATTACCTCACAATGAATGTGTGCGGTTTACAATTTGTAAGATGCATGAGTATGCTTTAAAAAAGTAAAAAATAAATATTTCAAGCACAATTCATACAATTCGAATTGTATGAAACACCTATGCTCGGAAGGTCCGTTTAGTAATCTGAGTTAAATCAAAAAAATATACCCACATTTGGATTTAGGAACTTTGGGTTACATTGGATTTATAGTCTTAATTTATGGTCTTTATAAAAAAATCCTATTTGAATTTTTTGTACAATGTTTGACAATAATGCGCTACAATCCATGCACAAGAATACAAATCACAATCTTTGCCAAATCTTAAAACTAATTACATATTTTATTTTGTAGTAAAATTTGCCTTAATTTTAGTACCCAAATATAGCTGATGCACATATCTCCAGCGAGATATGAAAACAAAGACCGATATATTCCAATTTTAGCAGAGTTAGGTCCTTACAGGAGAATAGGTCGCACATAACGCAGCATGCTTTGTTTGATTTGGATCAATTTTAAAATGTATCCTGTAAATGTATTCAGGCAGCACCACAAATCGTAAAGAACCTATGTACACAGACTACTTAAGTATATCAAATGATGTATCAATGAGGTCTTACATTGTTATTGTAGGTCAATTATAACACACTATGTTAATTTTAACTAAGATCAGTTTCGATATTTGGCTTCAAGGATGGCAGAGCCACACATTGGTATGGACCTTTGCATGGGTGCAAGATTGCCAAAGTAGTTTGTAACATTTTAAAATTATCGGCGTAATTGCACTTTAACAGCGCGTTCTTTTATTTACAAACGTTGAATGGTAATCCATTGAAAAATAATTTTGTCAAATTTGTTTTAGAAACTGTTTTAACTGAATATTAAAGCTGATAGTCCAATAAAATATAAACTCAAACATATATAGAGTGATCCATATAGAGGTATTTGTTCAGAACAAAAAAAAAATATAAAAATTCAAATCAAGTGTGGAATCTTTAGTGGTAATTTGAAAGGACATTTTATGGCATTTATTTTCTGAAAATAATTACCTTCAAATGCTGGCAACTGTATTATGGAAATGAGCGTTCGGTGAGAAACGGCAAGTATCCGCTGTTTTCGACCAAATTTTTTTCAGTGATGAGGTCCATTTCTGGCTCAACGGCAAAGTCAATAAACAAAATTACCGTATTTGGGATTGTCCAGACAAAACCACAGTTTGGTGCGGTTTATAGGCTGGAGAAATCATCGGACCATATTTTTTCAAAAATGATGAAGGCCGGCACGTAACCGTGAATGGTGCTCGCTATCGCGACTATCGGACTTTTTGCTACTTGAAATTGAAACCCGTAATCTTGCCGACACTTGGTTTCGACAGGACGGTGCCATTTGCCATACAGCTGCTCACACAATGGATCTATTAAGAGGTCATTTCGAAAAGCAGATAATTTCACGTTTTGGACAGGTGAGTTGGCCGCCTAGATCGAGTGATATCACACTTTTAGACATGTGTCTTTTGGGTTACGTAAAGTACAAAGTCTTTGCTGACAAACCAGCTACGTGTCTGGTTTTGGAAGCCAACATTACGCGTACATTAAAGGCATACCGGTCGAAATGCTCGAACGAGTCATTCAAAATTGGACCCTCAGAATGGAAACCCTGAGGCGTAGTTGCGTCCAACATTTGAAGGAAATTATATTCAAAAAACAAATGCCATAAAATGAATGTCCTTTCAAATAACCAATAAAGATTCCACACTTGATTTGAATTCTATATTTTTTTTGTTCTAAAAAAAAATACCTCTAGATGGATCCCCCTATACATACAAACATATTGCCAAAGAAAATATTTGCAAAAATTCATTTAAATGGGTACGAGTTCGAAATAGCTAGCAAATTTGAATGCTGTAAAAAAAACTACATGGGATTTTTTGAGTTTAAAAATGTTTCAAGAGAAAATAATATGTGACCCGGTCTACGAAAAGGGACCTTCGGTGTGAAAATATCATTTTTCACTTTTTTGGCGATTCGGATAGACTAAAGTGTGCTCTTTCTAATGGCGCAAAGCAGAAGTTTCCAACTCGTAAAGAAGTTTGTCAAAGAACGAAACTAACCTCTTCATCTACACTCATTTCACATGACTTGTTTATCTTTAACAGCTGTTTTCTCGAAAACTTGTTTTTACACCGAAGGTCCCTTTTCGTAGACCGGGTCACATATGTTCACATCTTGTCTATCACTACGTGACCCTAGTTTCCCCTGTTTACGGAACTTAATTCCAAATATGGGACTAATAAATCTATTATATGCACTTCCTGCATCTGTTTATTTGTAAATTTGGATGAATTAAAAATTTAGTCATATATTTCTTGAAAAAAAGCTAGGAAAAAGCTTAATAATTTCGTAAAAAAGCTAAATGCTAAATCTTGTCGCCAAACCTGTTTAAAACCCGCTAAATCTAACGAGAAAGCGATGTGTTTTTTTATTATTTTATGGGGTTGGTTATAGATCAGAGACCGCAGCATTCTGAATTTGAGTAAATACTGATTTAATGGAGAGCTCTAAGGCCACTAAATCAGGGAAGAATTTTAGTGTGCGCAGTATGAAATAATGATTAGAATGGTTTAATATCAGCTGTGTTGTAATGTAAATCTGTCGTTACTCACTCTCAAAATTTGAGCAAGATCGCAAGTACAATGTGGTTGCGGAGCAGCAGGCCTTAAATCGGGAGGATCACATAACGCTCAAAAGGACTCCTTGGCCCAAAACTAAACAATATGCGAAAATCAGTTTACAGTCGGTTAACAACCTGTACTTTGAATTCAACGATAGAGACAGGCAGAAGGACATAGCTTAATGGAATCAGATAGTTATTCTGCATCGACCGTTATAAAAAATGGGGTACTAACACTATTTCATAAAATCTTTTACAACAGTGTGTAATCATTAAGAATAAAATTAAAATTTCCTTTAATATTACAAGAGCAAACTATAAACCAAAGTGAGACAATCAATCTTCAAAGAGAATTAAGACCAACAACATCAAAATCTTTTAAAGAAAACTTAAAATTTGGTGACATTTGATCACTTTGTAACTAATTATATAAGACCTAAAGACTCGATTACTTTTTGAATATCAACAAATAAAATACACAAGGTAGGATAAAAGGTGTCATCAGCAAGATAAGTTTGGAGTAGATCTGGTAATTTTAAAAGATCTGGCCATTGCTTAGGACCTGATCAAGTATTCTAACTAACATTTTGATTGACAACATATTTTATCTAAAGCAAACCGAGTTCTGTCAATAATCTTTTGTTAGTGGAATCAAACAAAAAAAGCTAGAAAAGCAGGTCAGAATATTGACGGTAAACTCATAAAAGAACAACCTAACCGACAATGTTATTGGCAGGCCAGTTAGAAAACGGGAGATATATACCCTTGGAATTAGCTGCATAATAAAAATACATGCTTACCTTGACGTTGAACAGCATATTTCATGTCCCGGAGCTGCGATTTGAATGTAATGATGTTTGATTAGCGTATTAAATATCTTGAGCTGTTGGTACTTCTTGAAGTCCCCAGTCTGATTTAATTCTTAGGCTGACATTTGATTCCATGTATATAACCTCATTTTACGCTGATTTTAAGTTAATCAGACAACGTGAATTTTCTTTGATGGTGCGTCTAAATTCCTTTGGTATTTCAAATCTGACATTTGCTTATCCAATTTAATTTAAATATCAACAAGGGTGCGACGCTGTGGAGTTTTTGGTTCTATGGGGCAATCATGCACATATATCACTAGTTCCATTGTCATATGCATTATCATTTAGATCTTAATCTGGAATATTAAAAGGAGTAACAATTAATATAAAAATTCTGAAAGATACTTGATTCCTTTATTTAGTTTTTCCAATATGATTTCCATTTCGGTGAAATGGCGTTATTGTTGAGGTGATATTATCGTTCTGGTATTTCTCAGTCATTTTTAATTTGTATGCTTAGACTGGATTCTATAAATCCTCATTATATTCACACATGGTTTGCGACTGCGAATTTTGATTAGATGGTACACATTATAGCGTTGATATTTACTCAATTTCCATAATTGCTTATCAAATTTGATTTCCATATCAAAAATGGTCCGGCAGTATGTCGTTGTTTCCATAATACTATCTTGCACATGTCTGACAAGAATCACGGGTCATAGAAAATTAAGCTTGATTTTGCAAAACAATAGAGTAAAAATCTGTAATATAAAAGGAAGTAAAAGTTAATAACAGATAAGTAAATTTATGCAAACTCTCAAAATAGAATCTCAGAAAATATGGGTGTCCGAAACGCATAACTTAAATGTGTTTGTCAGCCCTAAAATCACTAAAACTGATGGAGGAGAATATTCCTCCACTGATGATCAAAATGATGTACATTTTCCAAAACACTTTTAGTTCCTTAATATTCAAAAAGGAATCTAATAAAATGTCATGCAACGCGCAATGTTGCAAATTCAATCACCTTACTTGAAAGAAAATTAAAATCATCATCAACAAATCCACTTCAAGTTGAATAATCTCAAGATTTTTTGCTTTGTCGAAAATCTCACGTCGGTTTTTGTACGTTTGATTTTGGGATTACTTATAAACAATAAAACGATACCGAAGTTAATGGTCGTTAGCTTTAAATTAATTATTCATTTGGACTTTTAAGTTTATAATGGGCATTTTTTGAGAAATATTCGGTAAAAATATACTGTTGTCACCTGACTACGGAGAATTTTTATTTTTTGAGTGCTGGAAGCAGTGTTGCCAACAACCGATGAGCCAAAAACGGCTATATTAAAAAAAAAATGCTATATTATGAGCAAATAGACTAGAAAAATAGCTAAAAACTTAGTTTACGATTTTTCTTTGTATTATCAAATGCATTTTTTATTTTTCAGTATTTGTTAAAAATGGTACAAATCCGTCAAAAAAAGAGGCTCTTCTATTTTCTACAAGACCTGTAGACTTGCATTTAAAATACGACAACGTTTTCATTGAAATTGTTCGTAGCATGAAGTGTTCGAGAGTTGTTGTTGATGACAAATTAAGCTTTGAGCAATATATTAACACTGTAGTTTCCTGAACAAATCTAACCCTTCGTCAACTTTTCAACACAGACTGTGCTACCACTTCATGCCAAGAAACTGTTGTTGCATGCCTTAGTAATGTCTAATATTCTTTATGGTACAGAAGTATAGGGTGATCCATCTAGAGGTATTTTTTAAGAATAAAAAAAGATATGAAAATTCAAATCAAGTGTGGAATCTTTATTGGTAGTTTGAAAGGACATTTTATGGCATTTTTTTTTTTTGAAAATAATTACCTTCAAATGTTGGCAACTGTATTATGGAAATGAGAGTTCCGTGAGAAACGAGAAAAGATCCGCTGTTTTCGACCAAAATTTTGTTCAGTGACGAGGCCCATTTCTGGATCAACGGCAAAGTCAATAAACTAAATTACCGCATTTGGGCTGAAGAGCAACAAGAAGAGGTTCAAGAGGTGCCATTATACCCAGAGAAAACCACGGTTTGGTGCGGTTTATAAGCTGGTGGAATCATCGGTGCATATTTTTTCAAAAATGATGATGGCCGTAACGTAACGGTGAATGGTGTCGCGCCATGATATCGATCTTTATGCTACCTGAAATTGAAGTCCGTAATCTTGACGACACTTGGTTTCAACAGGACGGTGCCATTTGCCATACAGCTGCTCAAACAATGGATCTATTGAGAGGTCATTTCGAAATGCAGCTAATTTCACGTTTTGGACATGTCCACAACCGTAGAGAAACGATTTATTTCCCGCTTTAGAGAAGAAAACGCCAACTGGCCACTTTTTGAAGAAAAAAATCGAGCTACAGAAAGAAGTTTTCCTAATTCTAACAATATAAATAAAGAAGTTGCACTAATAAAACGGATTATAAGGAAATCTGCAAATGAGATTCTTCTATCAACCCGTAAGCCTAAGCCTCGAAATAGCCCCATCTGGTTCTCTACTTAAATCGCCAGAGGGATTACCATAAAACGAAAAGCCCGGAGAAAATTTAAAATCCATCGTACCAACCTTAATTGTATCTCTTATAGAAGGGCCTGTGCAGTGCTAAAAAAAGAATGCATTACAGCCAAAAGACAAACATGGAGCGGGTTTCTAAACTCACTCAGTCCATCAACGGAGGTTCGGCGAATTTCGTCAAAGGTCACTTAATTAAGAACTGAAACAATTTATAACTTTACCACACTGTTACGAACGTAAACACAACATGTCGCCCGCAAGAAATTGCGGAAAAATTTGCAAAATACTGGAGTTCCTTAAGCTCAGATGCGGCATATGACCCAACAATAATTGCAGCCAAGTACAACCTTGACATTGATAAACTCCCTACTTCATACAATAACATACCACAGCTAAACAATCCTATAAATGTTTTTGAGCTCGACGATACTGGCCCTGGACAAAATAACATATACAATGGGTCGAAAAACACCAATAGCTTTTCGTGTGCGGTTATTCAATCTCTACAACAATATCATATCTAGTGGTGTGTATCCTTTTGACTGGAAAGTGACCGTTTTAACACCAATACCTAAACCAGAAAATATATTTGATGGGTACCGGCCCATCTCATTATGACATGTTATAGCAAAAATCTTAGAAAAAATTCTTACCAAGCGACTATTAAAAGCTACAACGAACTTATGTCAAAAAATCAGCACACAACCATAACATGGAGTCCACAGTTTATGCCATCTCTAGCCACTCTCTAGTGCTTTTTGAGGATATATAGTCAACACACACATCATAATTGATCTAAACGAATGGGGAGTGCCAAAAATCATTCTGAGAATTATCCGATCTTTTCTGACTGATCGTAGGATCTTGGTCAAAATCAATGGATACTTCTCAAACATTAAGCATTTAAATAATGGAGTACCACAAGGGTCCCCTATTTCAGATGTTCTATACAACATCTACGCCAAATCTCAGATCACCGCTATTGAAAACATATCAGACATCGATTATATTGGAGTCTACGCTGACAATCTTTTTGTGGTTGTTTCTGGCGACAACGCTTTTGCAGAGGCAAAATTGAACAAAGTAAACGACATCTCACAACAATGGGCAACTAGTAGAGGTGCAGTAATTCCCATAGACAAAACGGAAATACTACTTATACTTATATATGCAGAAGAAGACAATGCCAATGCGACCGAAGAAGGCTTCAGGGAAGTACTATCCAAGTATACACGGAAATGAGTCTTAGGAATCATCTTTACAAAAAAACTTACGTTGGAACGCACAAAGAAAATATTTAACAAAAAAAATTAACAACCTGCTAAAACTCATCTGTTCGAAGACCAAGGGACCTCACATAGACACATCCCTAAATATCTGTAGAACATTAAATTATGGAACAATACAACAAGGTGTCACACTATATGGATGGACGAGCAAACACAATACAAATTCTATAAACACGGCAATGAACAATTGTTTTAGGACCGCTTCAGGGTTGCTACGAGCCACGGCACTAGACGCCTTAAGGGCAGAAAGTAATTATCAGGACTTCCTTTCTATTTTCCTTTCGTACTCGGCAAATTTAGCGAATAGATCAAGGGCAGGTGTCCTTACTCATCAATTAGACAAATAGTCAACCAACTTAGAGAATGGAATATCCATATACCCAATAAGCCAATTAAACTATCCACCAAACCACATTCCACCAGGGTAGATATCAGTCTAAGTACCGCACTGGGACGTAGTGCTAACATCGACTTTATCAAACCATTTTTACATGAGAAAATACAAGCTTTCTCACCAGGCATCACAGCAAAGCACAGCGTTAAAACGAATCTACCAAGGGTCCTGAAATTTTGCATAAGGATGGCTTATGGGCATTTTGGATTGTAAATGAACGATAAAGGTTCCCCTTAAGTACCTAAAGATACCTTCGCAAAAAGTATACATTTTCTGGAGTATTTACTTAAAGAATTATAAATTTTTGTGCACGAACAACGGTTAAAATTGTGACTGCCGGTAAGGACGCATTTAACACTTAAAAAGTAGCTGGACGTATCGGCTTATCTGGCCATATGGTCAAAACTAGCGATCCATAGTCATATGGTCAAATGGTACTAAATGGGTACTAAAATTAACAGAAATTTCGCATAAACAAATACTACAAATCCATATAAATTTATTTTGAAGATTTGGTTGGGATTAGACTGTGCTAATGGACTCAAGGGGCCTAAAAAACAGAGCACTAGTTTGCGGGTATATAATGTTCAGCCGGGCCGAATTTTACGGAGGTTTTACTTGTTTTGTTTTAAATCGCTTTACTTAGGTTTTTGCTGTGTTTGAATAAATATGTACATTTAAAATCAAGTATATATGATTCCTTATAAAATGAAGAGCATAGGTGAGTATAGTAAATCCTCAAAAGGACCGATTCCTGGTAGGTTTCAAATATTTTTTTTGGGCCGAGGTTTTCATTTTGCAAGACAAAAAAATAAGTTAAAACATAAATCATATTCCCCCATTTTATAAAGTTATAGTGATAAGATGTGTGAAATCGTATGGAATTTTTTTTGTGTATTCTATTATCCCATCTTTATGGATGTTTATCCATTTAAAAAAGGGCTCTTTAACAAGACCTTTGAGTATTTTATTTATCATCATCTGTGTCTATTTTAGTTTCTTTTCTAAAAATAAATCAATTACGCAATTTAGAAACATTAAATGTTATTCAAAAATATTTTTTTTTAAAGGATTGAGACCTTTAAAACGTGATAATAAATAGGACTTAAAAGACACGCTATATCAATTTTTCGTCTTCGGTACCCCGTAAACAACATTTCCGTAGAACATTACAATACTCAAAAGTCCTGTTAAAAAGTTCTTTTTCAAAAAAGTTAGAAAAGGACAAAAGGCAATGTTTTACGAAAATAATCTCCATACGATTTAACTTAAGTCTTCTCATCTCGAAAGTATGTTAAAATGAAGGAATATTTATTAATTTTTATCTAATTTCATTCGATATTGCATTACAAAATGAAAAATTCCTCGGCACAAAAAAAAATGAGACTTACTTGAACCCTGTCCTTTTTAAGATTTACTATACTCACCTAAGGCTTTCATTTCCTCAAGGAATCATCAACAACCCAGAGAAATTCCGAAATTTAGTTGCATATTTTTATATTAAATACTCTAAATGGTTTTAAGGTCAATCAAAAGAGGAGTCGACTTTAAATTAAGATTGGAATATTTTTCTCTTTTGGATTTATTAAGAAGCTCACACATACTTAATGTTATGTTGTTAATAACATATATTTTCCACGGCAGATTAAAGCAGTCCACTCACCACCGACAACGTTTAACATGTGTACTTCAATGGCAGGTTAAGAGAAACGCGCATTTATCCATTCATGGTGTATTATGGGGCAGCCGCCGCTCCGCCAATTATGCTGGAGCTTATAAAAATTCAATTTGAAAATTGTCCGGTCTAAACATGTGAAAATTCTTCAAGTTATATCATATATAGTTACAGTTATATATTTTGTTTATCTATTTCAAAAACACTGTGGGCCATTTCATTTTTTAAGTAATGATAAAAGCTTTGCCTTATGGTTATTATTACTAATAAAAAGTTACAGTATTGGAAAGTCCTGCTAATGGACACACAATAGTTTTGACTTAGAACTGTGTTAAATCACCCCTTGGCAAGCGAAAAATCAATATTTTGTGAGATCATATTTTGTCAAATGAATCCACAGATTAAATTCGAACCGGCCGACTTTACATTCATTTTTTTAACTTTTCAATAGCGTTGGCAATGAAGAGGTTTTGCGTTAATAGAAATGTTTTATAACCAAATTGAAATTTAAAGTGTGTATAGTTTAAAAAATATGTATATTCTATTAACAAAAATAACAATTCTTACTTACCTTGTTCTTTCAGTGTTTGAACATCATGTAGAATAACTTAAGCAGCTAGCATTTCTTGAGGTTCATAGCCAGGTATTTTTTGCTCGCTGTGATTCGATTCTTTCAGTGCTTGAAAATCATGTTGAAAATCTTAAGCAGTTAGTATTTCTTGTAGTCCTTAGTCAGTGTAAGTTATTTCGCTTAGATTTTATAATTTACTTTATCAGATGGTTTATAGAATAGCATTGACATTTCTTCAATATTTGTAACTGGTTTATCCAATATGATTTCAATATCATTGTTGGTGCGGCGGAGTGCCGTTGACGTTACCGTGAGACTATAATTCTTGTAGTTAACATTTAGATTCGATTCTGGAACTGAGTCTCAAGTCAATCTGAATGTGTGAATGTTATTAGATGGTGTAGTTTATCCAATTAGATTTCGATATAAGGCTATTATGCTTATGTTTTACCAGTACCACTGGCCATGAAATTAGGCATTACCATTCTGATCGATAGAGACAAAATCTGCAATATTCAAAGAAGTAACAGTTAATTAAATAATTATTAAATATATTTGATTCCTGCTATTAGTTATCGGTAAAGAAGCAACGGTGTCGCAATATGGTTTCCTTGAGAATATCATGTAGGGTTTTCTGCAGTCCACACTCAAGCTTGATTTTTAGGCCGAGACTTATAAAAATCCACAGTTTATACTTGCACACGAGTTATTAATCAGACCCAGGGAATATTCATTAGCACCAGAACAGCAAAAATATTTTCTCAATATCGTATATTGTGAGATCATGATTTTGTCAAATGAATCCACAGATTAAATTCGAACCGGCCGACTTTGCGTTAATAAATCGCTGTGATTTGATGCTATCAGTGTTTAAAAATCATGTTGAATATCTTGAGCAGCTTGAATTTCTTGTAGTCCTTAGTCAGTGTAATTACTTTCGCTTAGATTTTATAATTCACTTTATCAGATGGTTTATAGAATAGCATTGACATTTCTTCAATATCTGTAATTGGTTTATCCAATATGATTTCAATATCATTGTTGGCGCGGCGGAGTGCCGTTGATTTTTCCGTGCGACTATAATTTCTTGTAGTCCATATTTAGATTCAATTCTAGAGCTGAGTCTTAAGTCCATCTGAATGTGCGAATTTTATTAGATGGGTAATTAGTTTATCCAATTAGATTTCGATATGAGGCTATTATGCTTATGTTTTACCAGTACCACTGGCCATGAAATTAGGCATTACCATTCTGATCGGTAGAGACAAAATCTGCAATATTCAAAGAAGTAATAGTTAATTAAATGATTATTAAATATATTTGATTCCTGCAATTAGTTACCCGTAAAGATGCTACGGTGTCGAAATAGTTTACTTGCACACGAGTTATTAGTTAATCAGACCCAGGAATGTCCTTTAGCACCAGAATAGCATAATATTTTTCTCAATATCTGTGTTGTCTTATTTAAAGGTAATTTGATTTCAATATCTTTGATGGGTGTGTTGTTGTTTCCATGAGGCTCATGTACATGTTTTAGCAGTATCACCAGTCATGAAATTAAACATTGTTTGTACATCAGTAAAGCGCCAATCAATATAATAAAAGGAGAGAAAAATAGTACATATGCTCCTAAGAGTTAACAGAGAGTTGACTTATATGAGTGTGACGATATACGAATGTATAAATGTGATTACATAGCAATATAAACATATACATATGTACATTAGGGATACAACTTTTTAACAATTTTTTAAAATATCAAAATTGGCATAGTAAGTCCAATAGAGCATAAAAAACTATAAGGGAACGTATATTTATTTTTTCGCTAAGGTCAAAAAAGTTCACGCACCAACCGCGATGAAGTTTTGAAAAATTTTAATTTTCTTTTTGGTTAAGAAAACTTAATAATATGTTTATTTAAAATAAAAAAAAACTTAAGTATGAAATTGCATTAATATTTACAGATGGTAAGAGATTTTTCCAGCAAACCAAAACGCATCTTTAACCTTTTTTAACGAAAAAAAATAAAAATGTGTAACGAATAATCTCTCATAATGCTAATAGTTAATTCGTTTACTAACACTTGCAACATTTATCGCAGGTGGCAGCCTGTTGATAATTGACCAATGAGCCTAGGAGATCCAAATCCCCACTTAACGAAGTTTTGTTATTAATTCGTTAAGTTGCTATTGGCCAATAAGAATTGAGCTTTTAAATTCTATGCAAGCTAGCTTTAACTTTTGGCTTGTTCAGACACATGTGAAATAGCAAGCGATAAGAGAACATTAAACAAAAGAAACAAGGCTGTTATTAAATCGGCTGAAGAAAAAGAAAAACAGTTAAAAGAACAATTGAAGGAACAACTTTGGTGTCTTCACTTCGATGGAAAAAGAATTAACGGAAAGGAAATTCAAGTGATAGTCTTAAAAAATGAATCCAAAGAAATATATCTGGGAGTACTTGTTTTGAATGATGGAAAGGCAAATACTATATTTAATGGCATTAGAGAATTACTCTACAAGTTTGATTTATGGAATAATATAAAAATGATCATTTGTGACACAACCTCAGTTAACACCGGTAATATAAATGGTGTGGTTACACAGTTGCAGAAATATTTTAAAATCCTCAGATTGGAAATACCACAATATATTGGTTGTCAACACCATATTTTGGATTTGATACTGAGGCACGTAATGGATGAGTTACTCGGTGGTAAGACATCCTCTCCAGATATATGTTACAGTTTTGTAAGGGAATTGATTTCGAATTACAACAACTTAAAACAGAGCTACATTCAAAATAGTGAAATGCTTGCCATTAAAAATATTAAATGGCGCGACGACATGCAGTATTTGTTTCAACTAGGAACTGCATTTAGATTCTTTCAAGAAACCAAAAAATTTCCATATATAAATTTTAAACCTATACCCCCAATAAGTAACGCTCGTTGGAACTCAAGAGCCATTTTAGCGATTTTAGCTTATATATTAATACCAAAATATCAGAATGACTTGTATCCGATATGCGAGTTTATCTGCGGAAAATGGTTTGACATATGGTTTTCAGACCAAAGATTTCGCGACGACAACTTCAAAGTTTTATATCAATCACTTTCAAGATTTGAAGCTGCTAAAAACTGCTTTATTAAGCATTGGAAAAAAGATGATTCAATAATCCAAAACCAACAAAGAAGTAATATCTGTGCGGAGCGTGCCATTAAAGTTGTTCAGGATATTTATCCTTTTTGTAAATCTCCTCGAACTCTAAATCTTAAATTTTTATCTTTCAATAACTAACTCAAAATTTTTCATATTTTTATTATACGAGTACATATATATGTAACTTTCAGTAATTTAAAAAATAATAAAAATAAAAAAAAAAATTAAAAAAAATAAACAAAATCATAAATTTTTAAATAATTTTTTTTACAGCTGTTTAGAAAAACCAATTGGTGCGTGAACTTTTTCCAGAAAAATTACAAAAGATTATGATTTTCGTGGTTACTAGGACATGGTTGACCTCATGGTACTATGCCAAAAAATTGGTTGTATCCCTAATGTACATATCTACGCATATACATATATACAGCGAAGTGATATGATGAAATATTAAAAGTATCCCGGTGCGTGTCCTTAAAGAATCCGAATATTTTTGATTTTCTGCGTCCAAACGAAACATTTCAAGTTGAAGCTATTCATAATAAAAACAGCACTACATAAGCGTGACCTTTGAGAATTAAATGTCATTATATCCTAGATTATTGTAGACCTGTTCGTGAACGTCCTGCTTGTTATTACTTTTACTCCAAAAAGCGTTCCCATGCTTCGAAAACTATTAAAGTTGCAAGCGAATTTAAGGAAGAGAAAAATATAACTTTATTTAAAGCAAAAATGTTCCTGTGTAAAAGTAGTAAATTATAAACTTATGTCAGCTCTTTCAGCCTTCGAAAAAAGTTAAAATCCAGCGGGGTTGACTTAAAGCTCGTCCGAAAGTAACAATATTTATCTGAACACAAAATAGAACGAAAGGATCGCAATGAAGCCTCATTCAAATTGATTCAGTTAAAGTCTTATTAGTTGGTGGGCTACACATGGAACCTGGAAACATTAACTTCATAAGTGGCGTACCCGTTTGGCAACGAAGAGTTCTTTGACACGTATGCTAGGGTCCATTAGTCCACAGAAGCAATGATCGTAAGTCAACTGCTTAGCAAACTGTATCTAATATGGATGAGTCTTCACTACGAGAAAGTCAACAAGTTAAACATATCTGAAGAAAAATGTGAAAAGTGTGCACGGTTATCATACAAGTATCACAGATTCAAATATGAATAAGAACATCCAGATTCAAGTCCGGGCAAGAACATCTAAGAGTGAGAGATTAATCTCTTAGCCATGTTAAAGCTTCTCTTAAAAATGCATTAGCCGTTCGGCCCGGCAGAAACAGTAGATCCCGGTCAGGAAGTATATAATACTGTGAATACCTCACTGAGAAAAGTTTCCCGTTTGTTCCTTAGTGGAATGTTCTATGAATAATTTAAAGTCTGGAGAAATATCAAAGACAAATTAAAAATTTAAACACAGCCTCCTATTACACAAAACGTGCTTACCTTGTTGTTCAATGTTTTTACATCGTATTGAATATCCTGAGAAGCTTGTATTTCTTGTAGTCCACAGTCAGATTTATTTCTATGACGGAAAGTTGATTCTACAGATCATTTTCCTTTTACATTTCTTCTGAGTTCATCAGACTGGTGTTGAATTGGTGCAACAGAAGGCCATTGCAATATTTGTTATTGGTATACCCAATAGGATTTCAATACCAGTATTGGTGCGGCGAAGTGCCGTTGATGCTTCCGTGAGACAATTATGATGGAACTTCTTGTAGTTCAAATTTAGATTTAATTTTTAAGACCTCATTTATATAAGTCCATATAAATGAGGCTGGTGGTGAAATAGTGCAACTGAATAGCCTTGATATTTCCTCAATATCTGTAATTGGTTCCATTGGGTAGGATTTCAATATCAGTATTTCTGCAGCGGTGTGCCGTTGGTGCTTCCGTGAGACAATTATGATGGAATTTCTTGAAGTGCAAATTTAGATTTGATTCTATAAAACCTTATTTTTTATGAGTCCATCTGAATGTGTAAATCAGTGTATCAGTGACGGTGCTGCGTCGTGGTTTTCGTGAGGCTAGTATGAACATCTGCCACCAGCAACGCCAAAAATGGAATTAAGTATTATGCTTCAAATCAGATTCAGAGCTATAATCTGGAATATAAGTAAAATTTAATTTAATGATTTTTAAATATATTTGAATTCTTCTGTTAATTGACGCATATTCGAGAGACAGCACCTTGAAATAGCAGGAGTACCTCTGCTATTTTAATTGGCCTTACTGACTCAATAAGGAAGAATACTCATGATCAAAAAATGTGTATGGTTTTGTCTTTGGATTTAGAAAAGCCTTCGATAGGGAAGATTATGAAATTTTGATAAATAAATTGCATAAAGATTATGGACTTGGGAAAAGTGCCTGTAGTTTAATGCTTTCTTATTTATGTGGTAGAAAGCAGTTTGTTCGTGTCAATGGAGTCGCATCGTCTGTTTTGTCTGTTAGGAGTGGGGTCCCTCAGGGCTCTGTTCTTGGTCCAATTTTGTTTGTGCTGTTTATTAATGACCTTTTCAAAAGTCTAGGCGATTGGTGTACACCATACTCTTTTGCTGATGATGTTCAGCTATTATTTTATGGAGAAATCCAGTATTTGGATGTTTTACAAGCAAAAACTAATTATGTTTTAAAACTATTGAGCGTGTGGATGTCCTCTAACAAGCTTAGTATTAATCCTTCTAAAACAAATGCAATACTGTTTTCATCATCATCTTCTATCAACCTAGATTTGCAATACAATGGTACGCCTATAGAATTCGTTCAGAGTATTACGTGTTTGGGAATAGTCCTGGATAACAAATGTTGCTTTGAGCAGCATATTAGCAGTATTGCTTCACGCATTAGTTTCACACTTCGTCAACTATACAACAGCAATTACCTCGTTGGGTAAAAACAAAACTGGTTCATGGCTTAATTATGCCAAATATGTTGCACTGCCTAGAGGTATATACAGGAACTACTCAAAGTAATATGAATATTATAAAGACAGTGCTTCATAAAGTTATGCGCTATGTATATTCTGTTAAACCGTATGCTCACATATCGCCGTTTGTAAATGACTTTTTAGGCTGTTCCTTTGTGGAATTTGTGCACCTTCGGTTTCTCTATTTTTTTTACAAGATATACAAACTTCAATCTTCTTTGTTCCTAGCAAATTCATTTGTCTTCAGTCACTTAATTTGCAACAGACAGTTAATTATTCCAAAGGTAACACCGCTTATGGATCGATCATTCCTCGTAAGAGTAGCCCGACTATTTAACATTTTGCCAGGCAGTTTAAAAACGTTTAATTTGTCTTCCATGACATTTCGTAAACATTTAATGGAACATTTTCGTTCAAGTACAGAGTAATGCTTTTTTATGTTTTTTTTTCTTCGGTTTCTTGATTATCACTTATATGCTCTCATCAGGTTTTATTCTCTTTTATTAGGAAATATTAGGATTATTTTAATTTATATTATTTATTTGATTTTATACTGAATTTTTTCTAGTAGTTTATGATGTTCTATTTAACATTTTGATGCATATTGTAATTTAGCTTTAATAGGCCCCAATAGGCTTCAAATTACATGTCAATAAAGAAATGAAATGAATATCAACAAATAAAATACACAAGGTAGGATAAAAGGTGTCATCAGCAAGAAGAGTTTGGAGTTGATCTGGTAACTTTAAAAGAAATGGCCATTGCTTAGGACCTGATCAATCATTCTAACTAACATTTATCTAAAGCAAACCGAGTTCAGTCAAAAATCTTTTTGTTAGTGGAAACAAACAAAAAAAGCTAGAAAGCAGGTCAGAATATTGACGGTAAACTCATAAAAGAACAACCTTACCAAGACAATGTTATTCGTAGGCCAAAAAGTTAGAAAACGGGAGATATATACTCTTGGAATTAGCTGCATAATAAAAATACATGCTTACCTTGATGTTGAACAGCATATTTCATGTCCCGGAGTTGCGATTTGAATGCACTGATGTTTGATTAGCTGGTACTTCTTGAAGTCCCCAGTCTGATTTAACTCTTATGCTGGCATTTGATTCCATGTATAAAACCTCATTTTACACTGATTTTAGTTAATCAGACAATGTCAATTTTCTTTGATGGTGCATCTAAATACCTTTGATATTCCATATCTGACATTTGCTTATCCAATTTAATTTAAATGTCAACAAGGGTGCACATATCTCACTAGTTCCATTGACATATGCATTATCATTTAGATCTTAATCTGGAATATTAAAAGGAGTAACAATTAATATAACAATTTTGAAAGATACTTGATTCCTTTATTTAGTTTGTCCAATATGATTTCCATTTCGGTCAAATGGCGTTATTGTTGAGTTGATATTATCGTTCTGGTATTTCTTAGTCAGATTTAATTTGTATGCTTAGACTGGATTCTATAAATCCTTATATTCACACATGGTTTGCAACTGTGAATTTTAGATGGTACACATTATAGCGTTAATATTTACTCAATTTCGATAATTGCTTATCAAATTTGATTTCCATATCATAAATGGTGCGGCAGTATGTCGTTGTTTCCATAATACTATCTTGCACAGGTCTGACAAGAATTACGGGTCATAGAAAGTCAAGCTTGATTTTTCAAATCAACAGAGTAAAAATCTGTGATACAAAGAGTAAAAGTTAATAAAAGTTAAGTAAATTTATGCAAACTCTCAAGATAGCATCTCAGAAAATATGGGTGTCCGAAACACAAAAAAAATTCATACGGGAATCAAGCACAAATTACCACAATTAAAATAAAAATAACAAATGTGAGGAGAATATTTCTCCACCGATGATCAAATACTCAAATACATTTTCCATAGCACTTTTAGTTCCTTAATATTCAAAAAGGAATCTAATAAAATGTCATGCAATGAGCAATGTTGCAAATTCAATCACCTTACTTAAAAGAAAATTTAAATCACCATCAACAAATCCACTTCAAGTTGAATAATCTCTCGATTTTTTGCTTTGTCAAAAATCTCACGTCGGGTTTTGTACGTATGATTTTGGGATTACTTATAAACATTAAAACGATACCGAAGTTAATGGTCGTTAGCTTTAAATTAATTACTCATTTGGACTTTTAAGTTTATAATGGGCATTTTTTGCGAAATATTCGTTAAAATATTCTTTGGTTAAAATATTCTGTTGTCACCTCCTGACTACGGAGAATTTTTATTTTTTGAGTGCTGGAAGCAGTGTTGCCAACAAACGATGAACAAAAACGGCTAAATTAAAAAAATGCTATATTATGAGCAAATAGACTAGTAAAATAGCTAAAAATTTAGTTTGCGATTTTTCTTTGTATTATCAAATGCATTTTTTATTTTTCAGTTTTTGTTAAAATTGGTACAATTTCCGCATTTGGGTTGTAGAGCAACAAGAAGAGACTCAAGAGGTGCCATTCATTATACCCAGAGAAAACCACGGTTTGGTGCGGTTTATAAGCTGGTGGAATCATAGGTGCATATTTTTTCAAAAATGATGATGGTCGGAACGTAACAGTGAATGGCTGCTATCGCGCCATGATGTCGATCTTTATGCTACCTGAAATTGAAGCCCGTAATATTGACGACACTTGGTTTCAACAGGACGGTGCCATTTGCCATACAGCTGCTCAAACAATGGATCTATTGAGAGGTCATTTCGAAAAGCAGCTAATTTCACGTTTTGGACATGTCCACAACCGTAGAGAAACGATTTATTTCCCGCTTTAGAGAAGAAAACGCCAACTGGCCACTTTTTGAAGAAGAAAATCGAGCTACAGAAAGAAATTTTTCTAGATCTAAAAATATAAATAAAGAATAAAACGCATTATAAGGAAATCTGCAAATGAGAGTCTTCTAACAACCCGTAAGCCTCGAAATAGCCCCATCTGGTTCTCTACTAATATCGCCATATTGATTACCATAAAACGAAAAGCCTGGAGAAAATTTAAAATCCATCGCACCAACCTAAATTGTATCTCTTATAGAAGGGCCAGTGCAGTGCTAAAAAAAGACAAACATGGAGTAGGTTTCTAAACTCTCTCAGCCCTTCAACGGACGTTCGGCGACTTTGGTCAAAGGTCACTATATTATGAACTGAAAAAATTGATTGACTTTCCCACACTGTTCCGAACGGAAACGCAACATCTCACCCGCAAGAAATTGCGAAAAAAAAAAATGCAAAACACTGGAGTTCATTAAGCTCAGATGCGACATTTCACCCAACAATAATTGCAGCCAAGTACAACCTTGACATTGATAAACTCCCCACTTCATACAATAACTTACCACAGCTAAACAATCCTATAAATGTTGTTGAGCTCGACGATACTCTGCGCAATTTAAAGGGCTCAGCACCGGCCCTGGACAAAATTACACATACAATGGTTCGAAAAACACCAATGGCTTTGTGCGCTTATTCAATCTCTGGACTGGAAAGTGGCCGTTTAACACCAACACCCATCTCATTATTACCTGTTATAGCAATAATCTTAGAAAAAAATCTTACCAAGCGACTATTAAAAGCTACAAGCGAATTTATGTCAAAAAATCAGCACGCATTCCGACCAAAACATGGAGTCCACAGTTTATGCCATCAATTGGAAGAAGCACTACGATCAATTCTCAAACGCAGAAAACACTCTCTAGTGCATTCTGAGGATATAGAGAAAGCATTCGACAAAGTAGTCAACACACACATCATAATTGATCTAAACGAATGGTTAGTGCCAAAAAAAATTCTGAGAATTATCCGATCTTTTCTGACTGATCGTGGGATCTTGTCCAAAATCAAGGGATACTTCTCAAACATAAAGCATTTAAATAATGGAGTACCACAAGGGTCCCCCTTTCAGTTGTTCTATACAACATCTACGCCAACTCTCTGATCACCGCTATTGAAAACGTGTCAGACATCGATTATATTGGAGTCTACGCTGACAATCTTTTTGTGGTTGTTTCTGGCGACAATGCTTTTGCAGAGGCAAAATTGAACAATGTAATCGACATCTCAATTTCCATAGACAAAACGGAAATACTACATACTTATACTTTTATATGCAGAAGAAGACAATGCCAATGCGACCGAATAAGGCTTCAGGGAAGTACTATCCAAGTATCCACGGAAATGAGAGTCTTAGGAATTATCTTTACAAAATCTTTCGTTGGCCCGCACAAAGCAAATATTTAACAACAAAAATTAACAACCTACTAAAACTCATCTGTTCGAAGACCAAGGGACCTCACATAGACACATCACTAAATATCTCTAGAACATTAAATTATGGAACAATACAAGACGGTATCACACTATATGGCTGGACGAGCAAACACAATACAAATTCTATAAACACGGCAATGAACAATTGTTTTAGAACCGCTTCAGCGTTGCTACGAGCCACGCCACTACACGCCTTAAGGGTAGAAATTAATTATCAGGACAACTTCCTTTCTGTTTTGCTTTCGTACTCGGCAAATTTAGCGATAACCTCACCAACTTAGAGAATAGAATATCCATATACCCAAATAGCCAATCAAACTATCCACCAAACCACATTCCACCACGGTAGATACCAGTCTAAGTACCGCACTGGGACGTAGTGCTAACATCGTTAAAACGAATCAACCAAGGATCCTGAAATTTTACATAAGGATGGCTTATGGTCATTTGGGATTGTAAATGAACGAAAAAAAGGTTCCCCTTAAGTAACTAAAGATTTTTGTTCACGAACAACGGTTAAAATTGTGACTGCCGGTAAGGACCCATTTAACACTCAAAAAAAGTAGCTGGACGTATCGGTTCATCTGGCCGTATGGTGAAAACTAGCGATCCATAGTCATATGGACAAATGGTACTAAAATTAACACAAATTTCGCAGAAACAAATACTACAAATCCATATAAATTTATTTTGAAGATTTGGTTGGGATTGGTTGGACTGTGCTAATGGACTCAAGGGGCCTAAAAAACAGTACTATTTTGCGGGTATATAATGTTAAGTCGGGCCGAACTTTACGGCGGTTTTACTTGTTTTGTTTTAAATCGCTTTATTTAGGTTTTTGCTGTGTTTGAAAAAATATGTAGACATTTAATATCAAGGATATATGATTCCTTATAAAATGAAAAGCATAGGTGAGTATAGTAAATCCCCAAAAGGACCGATTCCTGGTAGGTTTCAAATATTTTTTATGGGCCGAGGTTTTCATTTTGCAAACCAAAAAAATAAGTTTAAACATAAATCATATTCCCCCATTTTATAAAATTATAGTGATGAGTTGTCTTTAGTGAAATCATACGGAAATTTTTTGTGTATTTTATTATCACATCTTTATGTTTGTTTATCCATTTAAAAAGGGCTCTTTAACAAGACCTTTGAGTATTTTTACATTCTTCCAAAGTCAAAAAATCAATATATTCTAAATATATATATTCTAAATATAAAAATAAATCAATTATGCAATTTAAAAACATTAAATTTATAATTTATTCAAAAATATTATTTTTTTAAAGGATAGAGACCTTTAATAAATATAACTTAAAAGACACGCTATATCAATTGTTCTTCTTCGGTACCCCGTAAACAACATTTCCGTAGAACATTATAATACTCAAAAGTCCTGTTAAAAAGTTTTTTTTTCAAAAAAGTTAGAAAAGGACAAATGGCAATGTTTTACGAAAATAATCTCCATACGATTTAACTTAAGACTTCTCATCACGAAAGTATGTTAAAATGAAGGAATACTTATTATTTTTTTATCTAATTTCATACGATATTTATTGCATTGCAAAAAGAGAAATTCCTCGGCACAAAAAAAAATGAGACTTACTTAAACCCTGTCCTTTTTGAGATTTACTATACTCACCTATGGCTTTCATTTCCTCAAGGGATCATCAACAACCCAGAGAAAGTCCGAAATTTAGTTGCATATTTTTATCTTAAATACTCTAAATGGTTTAAAGGTCAATCAAAAGAGAATTCGACTTAAAATTAAGATTGGAATATTTTTCTCTTTTGGAATTATTAAGAAGCTCATACGTACTTAATGTTATGTTGTTAATAACATATATTTTCCCCGGCAGATTAAAACAGTCCACTCACCACCGACAACGTCCTAAAATTGTCAAAGTTTAATTATTCCCTAAGGGTTCCAAATGAAATAGTGAGGTTTTAACTAGAATTTCAACAACGGTTGAGTTTTAAAAAGATTTTATTAATTACTCATTTTTTTAAGCACTTCAAGGTTCGACGATTTTATAGAAATACTTCTTCCTGTATCCCAAGATGTAAAAAAGTACGAGTATCTGCAGAAACCTATAAAACTCACATATCGTATATTAGCACTATCCTAATGCAAACTATGTTTACAATTCGTTCATGATTTTACTTTTGTGCAATTATTGCAAAATTCGACACAAGGGGACAAACTTTGGAGGATCGACTAGTAGCACTCAGCCAACTTCTTTAATTTATGCGGAAAACACCTATGCGCTAATCACGTGCAATATTCTTCAAGATTTTTTTTTATCTTTTCACACTAGTAGCACCAAGACGCCGGTCTAAACATGTGAAAATTCTTCAAGTTATATCATTCCGTTCAAAAGTTACAGCATTACTTCGTTTATCTATTTCAAAAACACTGTGGGCCATTTCATTTTTTAAGTAATGATAAAAGCGTTGCCTTATGGTTATTATTACTGATAAAAAGTTACAGTATTGGAAAGTTCTGCTAATGGACACACAATAGTTTTGACTTAGATCAGAACTGTGTTAAATCACCCCTTGGCAAGCAAAAAATCAATATATTGTGAGGTCATGATTTTGTCAATTGAATCCACAGATTAAATTCGAACCGGCCGACTTTACATTCATTTTTTTAACTTTTCAATAGCGTTGGCAATGAAGAGGTTTTGCGTTAAAAGAAATGTTTTATAACCAAATTAAAATTTAAGGTGTGTAAAGCTTAAAAAATATGTATATTCTATTAACAAAAATAACAATTCTTACTTACCTTGTTCTTTCAGTGTTTGAACATCATGTAGAATAACTTAAGCAGCTAGTATTTCTTGAGGTCCATAGCCAGGGTATTTTTTCGCTCGCTGTGATTTGATGCTTTCAGTGTTTAAAAACCATGTTGAATATCTTGAGCAGCTTGAATTTCTTGTAGTCCTTAGTCAGTGTAATTACTTTCGCTTAGATTTTATAATTCACTTTATCAGATGGTTTATAGAATAGCATTGACATTTCTTCAATATCTGTAATTGGTTTATCCAATATGATTTCAATATCATTGTTGGTTCGGCGGAGTGCCGTTGATTTTTCCGTGAGACTATAATTTCTTGTAGTCCATATTTGGATTCGATTCTGGAACTGAGTCTTAAGTCCATCTGAATGTGCGAATTTTATTAGATGGGTAATTAGTTTATCCAATTAGATTTCGATATGAGGCTATTATGCTTATGTTTTACCAGTACCACTGGCCATGAAATTAGGCATTACCATTCTGATCGGTAGAGACAAAATCTGCAATATTTAAAGAAGTAATAGTTAATTTAATGATTATTAAATATATTTGATTCCTGCAATTAGTTATCCATATCCTTAAAGATACAAGGGTGTCGCAATATGGTTTCCTTGAGAATATCATGTAGGTTTTTCTGCAGTCCACACTCAAGCTTGATTTTTAGGCCGAGACTTATATAAATCCACAGTTTACTTGCACACGAGTTATAAGTTAATCAGACCCAGGGAATATTCATTAGCACCAGAATAGCAAAATTATTTTCTCAATATCTGTGTTGTCTTATTTAATTTGATTTCAATATCTGTGTTGTTTCCATGAGGCTCATGTACATGTTTTAGCAGTATCACCAGTCATGAAATTAAACATTGTTTGTACATCAGTAAAGCGTCAATCAATATAATAAAAGGAGTGAAAAATAGTACATATGCTCCTAAGAGTTAACAAAGAGTTGACTTATACGAATGTGACGATATACGAATGTATAAATGTGATTACATAGCAATATAAACATATCTACGCATATACATATAGACAGCGAAGTGATATGATGAAATATTAAAAGTATCCCGGTGCGTGTCCTTAAAGAATCCGAATATTTTTGATTTTCTGCGGCCAAACGAAAAATTTTAAGTTGAAACTATTCACTATTCATAATGAAAACAACACTACATAAGCGTGACCTTTAAGAATTAAATGTCATTATATCCTAGATTATTGTAGACCTGTTCGTGAACGTCCTGCTTGTTATTACTTTTACTCCAAAAAGCATTCCCATGCTTCGAAAACTATTGAAGTTGCAAGCGAATTTAAGGAAGAAGAGAAAAATATAACTTTATTTAAAGCAAAAATGTTCCTGTGTAAAAGTAGTAAATTATAAACTGATGTCAGCTGTTTCAGCCTTAGAAATAAGTTAAAATCCAGCGGGGTTGACTTAAAGCTCTGAGCACAAATTAGAACGAAAGGATCGCAATGAAGCTTCATTCAAATTGATTCAGTTAAAGTCTAATTAGTTGGTGGGCTACACGTGGAACCTGGAAACATTAACTTCATAAGTGGCGTACCCGTTTGGCAACGAAGAGTTCTTTGACACGTATGCTAGGGTCCATTAGTCCACAGAAGCAATGATCGTAAGTCAACTGCTTAGCAAACTGTATCTAATATGGATGAGTCTTCACTAAGAGAAAGTCAACAGGTTAAACATATCTGAAGAAAAATGTGAAAAGTGTGCACGGTTATCATACAAGTATCACAGATTCAAATATGAATAAGAACATCCAGATTCAAGTCCGGGCAAGAACATCTAAGAGTGAGAGATTAATCTCTTAGCCATGTAAAAGTTTCTCTTAAAAATGCATTAGCCGTTCGGTCCGGCAGAAAACAGTAGGTCCTGGTCAGGAAGTATATAATACTGTGATTACTTCACAGAAAAGTTTCCCGTTTGTTCCTTAGTGAAATGTTCTATGAATAATTTAAAGTCTGGAGAAATATCAAAGGCAAATTAAATCTTTAAACACAGCCACTCTATTACACAAAACGTGCTTACCTTGTTGTTCAATGTTTTTACATCGTATTGAATATCCTGAAAAGCTTGTATTTCTTGTAGTCCACAGTCAGATTTATTTCTATGACGGAAAGTTGATTCTACGCATCATTTTCCTTTTACATTTCTTCTGAGTTCATCAGACTGGTGTTGAATTGGTGCAACAGAAGACCATTGTAATATCTGTAATTGGTATATCCAATATATCCAAATTGGTATATCTTCAATACCAGTACATATTGGTACGGCGGAGTGCCGTTGATGCTTCCGTGAGACAATTATGATGGAATTTCTTGTAGTTCAAGTCCATAAGTCCATCTGAATGAGGCTGGTGGTGAAATAGTGCAAATGAATAGCCTTGATATTTCCTCAATATCTGTAATTGGGTAGGATTTCAATATCAGTATTTCTGCGGCGGTGTGCCGTTGATGTTTCCGTGAGAATATCAAGACGCAATTTCTTGTAGTGCGAATTTAGATTTGATTTCATAAACCCTAATTTTGCATAAGTCCATCTGAATGTGTAAATCAGTGTATCAGTGACTAAGCTGCGTGATTAGTAGAGACAAATCTGTAATATTAAAAGAAATAATTAATTAAATTATTGCTAAAGATATTTTATTCCTGCTATTAATTATCCAATATAGTTTTCAAATTCGTGAAACTGCGACGATGTAGCGAAGTGGTTACCATGGGACCATAAACTGGTATTTCTTGTGGTCCACAGTCAGATTTAATTCTAAGGAAATTTATTCAACAAAAACTCATTTTTTTTTCTTGCAACAGGGGTTTGAGTTTGTTATTTTTTTACTTGCAGCAGGGGTTTGAGTTTGTTATAAGACTGTGTGACCCTTTATAAGATGGCGCAACAGACTATGCGGCTTTCATGAGACTATATTGCACATCTTCCACCAACAATAGCAACGCCAACAATGGAATTAAGCATTATCCTTCAAATCAGATTCGTGAGAAATCGGAAAAAGATAAAAGTTTTTAAACATCCTTCAAATCAGATTCGTGAGAAATCGGAAAAAGATAAAAGTTTTTAAACATATTTGAATTCTTCTGATAATTGACGCATATTCGAGAGACAGTGCCTTGGAATTTTGTAAGAAAATGACTAAAGTTCAGTTTATGGATAACATTTGTATATCGCATGTCCCAAACAAATTTCGCCTGATTAAGATGCCACCAGTTTGGTTATAATTTATATACATGATATGCACTTCCATATCTATTAAGTGCTAGGGACTTATTAGATTTTTCAGGTTGATCACCGTCAATTGCGCAATTCAATAAATCTATTTCATTTTTTCTTTTCGCAGCAGTTTTTTTTATTACTTTTTTAATTGCTGCTACGTGAGCTTAGACAATGGCATCTCCTAGATCCTTATTGTCACATTAAAGATTCCACTGTAGATTTTCTTTTCTAGATTTCTAAAAACAGCTTAAGGGCATCGTTTAGGGACGAACTTTTATGGACAATGGCATCCGTAAAGCTCAAACTAGTCTCTTGAAAACTACCAGCGACCGCATGCAAATTCTAATGTTCCGGTAACATTAGCTTTAGTATAATTCGTGTTCGTCGTTGTTGTACCACTAAATCCTACATCCAATAATTAATCAATTGGATACAAATAGAATATAAAATAATGGGCCACTATTCACCATTTAAGACACTTACTTTATGGTCACCACTTCATCCTCTCGATTCC
The DNA here is from genome assembly GCA_963513945.1 of Hydrotaea diabolus. Taxonomy (NCBI): domain Eukaryota; kingdom Metazoa; phylum Arthropoda; class Insecta; order Diptera; family Muscidae; genus Hydrotaea; species Hydrotaea diabolus. Next base: position 114,660,156 of record OY740719.1, read on the forward strand.
ACTTTTTTTCTTATCAGAAGGTAGTGCAACTACAAACGAACATACATTAAAATGCATGCATAGTCCTGCACTTATTTTTCAGTAATGCTTTTCTCGATCGTTCGCCAAAATAAAAAAAACAGTGAAAACGAGAAGGGTATATAGAGTTGCTTTTTCATGCAATTCGCTTCAACGAAGGCGACTAAACACATGCATATCGCGCAAAGGAATTGTATGCATTGCAGCGTATATGACATGTATTTTGTTTATACGACAATGTTTAGTGTAAACTGCGATATAGTTCACGCTAAACATTAGCTTGTACAACTTGGATATGACTTTTGTGGTCCATTTCGTACTGTATAGTAAATACAAATTGTAATAGATTGGACGATATTACGAAAACTGAACTTTTGTTTTCTTGTGCAAAGAGCTCAGAAATTATTTCGCCAAAGTCATTTAAATGAACATTAGACAATCGCTTGATTTATTTTCCTGCGAAGGCAGTAACTGACTTTTGGAGTTAGCAGACAAACTTCCCTCTACACAAAGTCGCTCTCCGTCTGTGTCATTAATTAAAAGCTGATGCAATGCACACAATACACGTCTATTTTTTAACGTAAATAAATTTTTGCTCAACCGCATTTATGATGTTTAAGAGATTGATGAATGTTTTTCATGTGAACGAAGGATTTAATTTAATTTGCTAAGCAGATGACTAACGATCATTGCTTCAGTGGACACCTTAAAGTATTTGTTTCCAGGTTCAATGTGTACCCCACCAACTAATCAGATTGAATTGAATCAATTTGAGGTTTAATTCCGTTATATCGAGCCATAAGCGCTAACCTATCGTAAGTCAAATTTTTGGAAAAAAAATTTTATTGCTGAAAAATAATCGTTAGGACAAGCCTCATCGTTTTGTATTTTTAAAATGACAAAATTGTTAGTAAAACATCAAAAAAAAAGCTTTTGCATTTTATCGTAAATGATTGTTTAAATTTTATTGTGTAGCAATTTTATCGTAAGTCACACATCAAATTGCTGCAGCAATCGCAAATGTGTTCAGATTTTTTTTTTGTTTTTTGATACCGTTATATGAGTAGGTAGAAATCTTAAATTTTTGCATTAAAACATTTGCATTTTTAATAAAGTTGTTTGAAATAAATAATAAAAACCGTCTCCTGTAAAATTTGCATTTTTTTCACTTACGATAGGTTAGCGCTTATGGCTCGATATGTCGTTTTATCCACTGTGTTTGAAATCTGAAATATCTTTTTGCAATTATCGAAAATATCTTTTCGCAATTTATAGATTTGGAAAACCTGTGCCTAAATAGACGCGTGTGTAAGGCCGCAGCTGATCATCTTTGGCGGTTGCTGCATTTTATATAAAAATCTAAAAACTTTAAAAGCAAATAAAATTTTTGTAATAAACCAAAAACTTATCTGGAAAGTGAAGCCTGATTACATATTTTGTGATTGCTGTTGGTGTCAATTTTGCGTCTGCTGCCGAGTAGTAAACGATTAAATGTGGCCCTTGCAATGAATAAATTACTAAGTCCATTTCCAAGTATTAGCATATTAATCAAGTATTCTACATAAATAAGAAAACAAATCCAGCTTAAGCTTAATAATACGTGTGCACGTGAGTTATAAGGGAGTACTTTAAAACACACACGCTCAGAGTTTGTGACAAACTGGAAGGCCCAGGCCCTAATCGAGTATATCCTTACAATCACTATTCTCCTGCCACTAGTTACCTCAATGCAACTTGTAAGAAACTACGTTAAAGATATGTAGTGTGTTTTAAAAAGAGACAATATTCGAGCAAAGCTTATGCTTCCTGGTGGAAAGAAGGTTTTTCATGATGTGTCAATAGAGTAATCGATTTAGAAACTCGATTAGCTGACTCAATTTTTTTCTTTTCCTATAATCATTTGTTTAACTAACAGTTCCATCTCATTTTTTTATTTTTTATATACATTTAAAAGTTACTTGTTTCTATTGATCTCATCTTTGCTGCTTTTATTAGCTGCGTTGTAAGAAACTTGTAATGGAATATATATTTAATAGTTTAAATAACGCGTGTATAACACTTTTATTTCATGTTTGGTGTCCAACTATAATTGCTTTTATTAACCTTGATATCTTTTGATTTTAATCCTATAGTTAGTAATAATGTTCACTTTAACTCTGTTTTCCGAACATGTCGATATAAGCGTAATGTGGCTCTATTGAGTTTTTGCAATTAATATTCCCTTACATTTCAGAATTAGTTCTGCATTCGATTAAATTTATTATAACCTCCTCTGTTTTTTTAAAATTCGTAATAATCAGTTTGCATTCCGATAAGGGCATAGTGCTACATAACTGTTATTACGTCTATCAAATGCCGTGAGGAATGACGTGAATCATAATAAATCAAGTATCTTAGTTTCGCTGGATTTGTCTAAAGCATTTAATTCTATTTGTTTAAAAATTTTGGTTAGAAAGCTAAGAGCTAAGCTAAGATGAATTTAAATGTTCTAGGTCAGCTTGTAATCTTATAACGTCATATGTATTCGGTAGATCTCAGTATGTAGATTTTAAAAGGAGGGTTTCCAGCCTTCTTTATCTGACATCTGGTGTACCGCAGGGTTCAGTGTTAGGACCTCTTCTTTTTTGATATTATATGTTAATTACCTATCTGAGTATCTATGTGATAATATGTGTAGTTTGCTTATATTTGCTGATTATGTCTTGCTTCTCTTTAGCTCTGTTTGTAATTTTCTAGATGTCCTAGAAAATAGTAATGTTATTCTTAATCTCATTTTACAGTGGACGTCTTGTAATTCTTTAATAATAACCCCTTTCAAGGCCTAAGGCACTTATATTTGGTGGCCATGAATCTGATTTGAATATATATTTAGGACAGTCAATTAACAAGAAACGTTGTTTTGAACCTCATATTGATTCAGTTAGTTGTAAAGTGTATTGCATTCTACGAAGGTTATACTCATCTAATGTTCATTTTCCCTCTTTGGTCAAATCAAGATTGGATTATGCCCTGCAAATACCTCAAATTCAGTATGGAATAGAAGTGGTGGCCGGTACGATTAGTTGTAATCTGTTAAAATTTAAGCGGACTGTTAACAGTGTTGCGCGATTTGTATAGAATATTCGAAGATGTGATCACATTTCAGAATATGTTAAGCATTTTTTAGGAGTTTCTTCCAACAATTTTATAAATTTTAGAAATTTGTTTCAGTTTTATAAGGTAATGAGGAGTGGGATATCTACTTTGGTTGAGTGGTTTGTTAAATTCGTCCCTTTCTTGTAGGAATACACAACTTATTTGATCCAGAATTTAATTTAACTTTTGATAGATCTTTCGTTATAGGAGTTGCCCCTGTTTGGAATCAATTGCCTTGTGAGTCTTTTATAATTCTAACAATACCTTTCGTCTTAAAATGTTAAACGGCCAGGTAAAATCATCTGACGCATAAGTAAACGTTAATGAGATCTTGTTAATAATTTAATTATTTTTTATTTTGTTGTTAACTGGTACTATTTCTGATGTTCTTTACAATCGTGGTTTAATGTAATTAGTGCTGGGGAATTAGGATTATATTGCCGTCATACAATTTTTTTTGCGTTGTAGTCTTTTGTATTACTATATGAATAAATTTGTCGGATGTCCTTGTAGAAAGCACGATAGCATGCAAACTAATCAACAATTTTTTGAGTATTTGTTTAACAAAACATAATCTTTTGTGGACAAGTAATGCGTAGTTACTGGACATCTTTACAAACATCAACAATCGCCATTGTCAATTTCAAAATTGACAATTAAAATCAACTGTTATCATAACTCTACCTTCTTTATTGTACCATGTATTAAACATTCACAAAGAATATTTTTGTCATTTTCTTTCAAGTGGCTGACAGTACAGTGAACTGTTTTTTTTTTGCTATTGGGCTAGTGACCCCATACATTGTTGTACTATGATTACGATATTTTAATTTTATTACTTTTTAGATCGACTTTTCATGTGAAAATTTACCAAACTTCATATAAAAAATATTTTGTGTTTGTATATTACAATAAAGTCAATAAAATAAATAAAAAAAATTATCAATCGTTAAATCAATTTAAATATAATAGATTATTCTAATAATTTTAACTATAGGTAACTTTCTATCGTCAACAGTCATTGACTTAATTTTACTCTTTTACAGATTCTGGTTCTATTGATGTGAACGTTTCTATACACAGGATTAATCTTAAAAGTAGTTCTTCGGCCAAGGGCTGCCACCAAGGCACAACAAGACACAACAACTACCACAACATCATCATTGAGATTTATATAATTTTGGACAACCATTGGAGAAATTAAGGAAATGTCAAAGCTGTTCTGTCGAATAATGGAAATTTACACAGTGCGATGAACTTCCATACAAAATTTAAATCGAACACTTTGGTAGGAAATTTTTTGAAGAACAAATAATTTATTTATTAAACAATTTTAAAGACTTTAAAGGTCCTATAAAGATTTATTGTATAGTAAATAATAAAGTATAATTAATATATTTTGTTTTTTCCGCTTGAAACAACCAAGGACAGCAAAGTGGCCTATAATCTCAGAATCAACCTAATACAAAAAATACCAGCAGCTCAATCTTTTAATACGCTGTTCAAACAATATATATCAATGTAAGCACCTTTTGTATTATACATCCACTTCAAATTGAATATAATTATCAAACACACATTTGAAGCTTTTTGTTTTGTTGAACATTAAATGTGCATACTACTTGTACTTTAATTCGTACCTTAATGAGATGGCTCAGCACTACCTTAAGTCTATATCTTCATATTCGCAACAAAAAAAACTTTATATGGGTCAAGAACATTTTTAAACTGGCGGATGTCCTTGTAGAAGCTATCCCATGTTGTGTAAAAAAATTGTAAACTCTAATTTAACTTTACTATGCTTACACTACTCTCTCGTCAAATAGTTTTAAATTCAAATTTTTCTTTACTCCTAAGCGAAAATTTTGATATAGGTATATTTGAATACTAGGCTTTGACTTTCAAACCCTGCCAGCATTCAATTAAAACACGCAGCATAATTATACAACTGCATATAACAACTTGTTTTTGACGATTTATGTCAATTCTCGTCTGGCAACACCATCTCGTGCGCTTTGACCAGAATGAACCTCTTTAAGAAATTGGAGTCTCTTTGCTTCAAAATTAAAATCAGAAAATGTGACACAATGGAATTGCGCACGTATTTCTTAAATGCAAAAATATTGATGAGGGTATGGGTGGCCTTCAATACCTAATATAGGATATCGTGACAAACGTACATACGAGGTACGGCAATAGTACGTATGTAGTTGTACATTGTTCTAAGCATTGGGAATGGAGGGTTACTCCATTCCATTCTTTTAACTCGCTTCGAGCCGGTTACTTTCAAAACAGATGAAAATATTTTTTTTTCGCTGGATCATCTTTATGCGAACCTGCACAAAATACTACTGAATTAGACATTAAATGCTACAACTTTGATTTTGATCGTGGCCTCACAGTCTATGACAATTCTCGGATGAAGAACTGAATACTATAACTTTATAATGACCATTCGATTACTTTGGTCTATGTGCAAATACTCTCCACCAAGGGATGGAGTTTACATCGGGTGATCAATCTAGAGTATTTTTTTTTCAAAATAAAAAATACATTTTTTCAAATAATTACAAAATACATTTATGTCATTTATTTCAGAATATAATTTTCTTCAAATGTTGGCCGTAACTACGACGACTCAGGTTGTCCAATCTGAAGTTCCAATTTTGTATGACTCGTTCGAGTATTTCGACCGGTATGGCGGTGATGACACGCGTAATGGTGGCTTCCAAACCAGAATTATAGCTGGTTTGTAAGCAACGACTTTGGACTTTATGTAGCCCAAAACAACAACGTCTAAATATCACACGATCTAGGACGTCGACCGGTCCAAAACGAGAAATTAGCTGCTCTTCTAAATGACCTCTCAAAAGATCCATTGTTTGAGCAGCTGTATGGCAAGTGACACCGTCCTTTTGAAACCAAGTGTCGTCAAGATAACGAGCTTCAATTTCAGATAACAAAAAGTCAGAATTCATGGTGCGAAAGCGAGAACCATTCACGGTTACGGTCGGCCATCATCATTTTTAAAACAATATGAACCGATTTTTCCACCAGGCGCCCCTTGAAACTCTTCTGGTTGCTCTACAGCCCAAATCCGACAATTTGGTTTATTGACGTTGCCGTTAAGCCAGAAATGGACATCGTCACTGAACAAAATTTTGGTCGAAAACAGCGGATCTTCTTTGAGCTTTTGAAGAGCCCAAACACTGAAACGGCGACACACAGGAAGATCGTTAGGCTTCAATTCCTGCACGAGCTGTATTTTGTACGTTTCCAAACCAAAACCAAGATCCTTCCGTAAAATGCTCCAAGTTGTTCCATACGACAAGCCAAGTTGTTGAGAACGATGCCGAATCGATTCCTGGGGGTTTTTTACTTACACTCAGCTTATGCCGCTATGTTTTCAATACTTCGTGCTGGATGTTGTCTATTAGATCGAGTGGAAATAGTGTTTCTATGTTGGCCATTGTAATTCGAATAGTGAGTTCGATAGGCTAATTATGTCGACCATAAAATGGTCTAAGCGCACGCACGTTTCTCACCGAACGTTCATTTCCATAATACAACTCACACGTAATCTGTGAAAAGCCCTATTGAAAAAACACATCTAGGTTGATCACCCGTTACTAAATATGTCATTATATTTGCGACGCCTTGAGTATTCATAAAAGTAAAGTATGAATGTATATATAAGTATGTACATATATCATTGCTTTTATAAAATTTTACGACGATTCATGTTCGTCCGTCGTGGGCTGGCAAGTGCACGAACTCGCTAGCTAGGACTATTAAGCTAGGACCCTGAAATTGTGCAGTCCTCTTAAGAGACTAAACGTATTTCAGTATTTCCTCAACGGTGGAAGGTTTATAAGATGCCGTCTGACAGAACTTAACAATGCTTTCACTTGATTCATTTGTTTCTTTATGACAGGCTTTAAATAGGAACTGGAGCTTGTAAGTGATCCCACCTTTTTTCGATATTCAATTCTTTTACTAAAAAATTGCTCTACCAATTGACTTTTTTTTGGGTAGAAGTTCGTGTTCGGAACTGTACTAAATACAGCCTAATCCTAAGGAATCGGATAATGTTAACAGTGTCTTTATGAACTTTTTAACCATTATTTAACAAACAATTTTAACCTTTGTTATTCTCAAATACATATTTCTATGCGTTACTTCTCCTAATACGGATACCATCATTATCAAAATTAATGTTTTCAGTTTACGGTTAAAAGTGACAACAATTCAAAAGTAGTCAAGATCGAATTCACCTGATAACTTAAGACCTATTTCTTTGTTTGCTATCCTGTCAAATTGATTGTCCGACAGAACGACAGAAACATCTCTGCTCTATTAATTGGCCTTGCTGACTCAATAATGAAGAATAATCATAATAAAAGTGTTTAGTTTTGTCTTCAGACTTAGAAAAAGCCTTCGATTGAAATTGTTGAAATTTTGATAAACAAATTGCAAAAAGGTTATAGACTTGGGAAAGGTGCATGTAGTTTAATGCTATATTATCGTCTGTTTTGTCTGTTAGGAGAAGGTCCCTCAGGGATCAGTTCTTGGTCCAATTTTGTTTATGATTTTTATTAATGACTTTTTGGTGTACACCATACTTTTTTGCTGAAGAGTTTTAGCTATTATTTTGCGGAAAAAAAGAATTTGGATTACAAGCCAAAACGGTTTATGTTTTTAAAATAATGAGCGTATGGATGTCCTTCGACAAGCTTAGTAATAATCCTTCTAAAACAAAGACAATACTGTTTTCATCACCATCTTCAATCAACCTAGATTTGCAATACAATGGTGTTTGGGAAAAGTGCTGGAGAACAAATGTTGCTCTAGTTTCACACATCGTCAACTATACGAGTATAACACCAATTAAGTTTTACCTCGTTGCGTGAAAAACAAAACTGATTTATGGCTTAATTATGCCAAATATTTTGTACTGCATATTAGAACTACTCAAAGTAATATTAATATAATAAAGGCAGTGCTTCATAGAGTTATGTGCTATTTATATTCTGATAAAACGTTTGCTCACATATCGCCTCTTGTAAATGACGTTTTGGCTGTTTTTTTTGTTGAATTTGTACACCTTTGGTTGCTATCCTTTTTTACACGATATACAAAATTCAATCTCCTTTGTTGCTAGCAAATTCGTTTGTATTCAGTCACTCCATTAGCCACAGACAGTTAATTATTCCGCTTATGGATCGATCATTCCTCGTAAGAGTAGCCCGACTATATTACATTTTGCCAAGCAGTTTTAAAACGTTTCACTTGTCTTCCATGACATTTCGTAAATATTCAATGGAACAAATTCGCTTAAGTACAGAGTAATGATTTCTTTTTATTTTTTGCTTAGTTTCTTGATTATCACTTATACGAGGGCGACCGCAAAAGTAACTGGCCTAACATAAAAAGAACCGTTTTTTTGGAATTATTATTATTTATTTTTCAACATAATCTCCTTCCAACTCAATACACTTCATCAAACGTTTTTCAAGTTTATTAATTCCATCCGAAAAATAAGATTTTTCAAGACCTTCAAAATATGCCTCAGTTTCAGCAATAACCTCGCTATTGGACGAAAATTGTTTGCCACCGAGAATTTTTAAATTTGGAAACAAGAAATAATCAGAAGGAGCTAAATCTGGACCATATGGTGGATGCGGAGCAATTTCAAATCGCAATTCGGCCAGTTTTCGTTGAGTTAAAAATGCAGTGTGAAAAGGAGCATTATCTTGATGAAAAAGAACTTTTTTTCTAAATGCGGTCGTTTTATCTTGATTTCTTCACTCAACCGATCCAATAATGCACAATAATATTCACTATTTATAGTTTTTCCATTGCCCGCTATACAACTAAAAGGATCGAGTGTAATAAGGGCATGATATTCATTCTAAGCTGTTGGTCCAATAAATTGTATCAAAAATATCGTGGACGATGCCCAATATGTAGAAATTCTCCAGAATATTATGCTGGCAAGTATAGAATATGAAATATCAGTAAAAAGAATCTTTCAACAGGACAATGTGTAGTGTGCACCTAGATAACCATACAACGACATCTATCAAACATTTAGGAGTTAAGCAAGCCTGTCTATCTGGTAACACGAAAGACCATGATTTAACATCTGAAGAGGGATAATGACAGACGGAAAATTAACAGTACTAAGTTGGGCGATATATCTGGCCAAAAAGTCAGACTTTTACGCATGTTTTTTAAACGATATTCTCAACACCAGCTATGAGCATACGTACTGCGAAGAGAAAAAAATAAAAAGATTAGTCTGGCTTTGGAACATTCTGGTGATGGTAGTCTAAGGAAGGAAAAGATTAAAAAATAATCGAAAAAAAACGCGGAGCATAAAGTAAGAATACAAAATTCCATAGCAATTAGTAAAGAAAATGAAAACTGTGCCATTATAAAATGTTTTTTTTTATTAAAATAAAGACGAAAACAAAAATCTATGAAATAAAGTGAAAATTGAAAAATATATAATGGGAGCAACAAAGTTTGTAGGAAATGGAAGAAAACAAGCCCTGAAAGTATTTCTATTTTGCCAACAGCTCTCACAATTCTTGGCATCCCACAAATTTAATTGGTTTAATGTGCGCAAAAATTAAACAAACTTAAGGCTCATGACTGCTGGTAGTGCTACCAGTACAAAGATCTAACGTGACCAAAGCAGACCTAACCTCAAAAGAGATACGTATAACCCTGCTTTGTCGCCATGAAAATATAAAGAAATCTCGTCTAACACAAAAACAAATCTTAAAATAAAATGCGTGCGGAACCTTCAACGAAGCAGTGGATCAATCCTGAAACTACAAATTGACGCAGTTTGGAACGTCCTCATTGAACGAAATACACCATCAAACAAAGCCAACTCTAAATATGTCTAGATAGCAAGTCAAACTTTAGGTTAAGGTCAGTACTTAGGAGGGACATAAATACTGTTACACACGTTTTATGCTGTAAAATAAAAGGTACTGAATGTTTTTGGACCAAATATTTTTTAATATATTTATTGATGTATGTATATTGTTTGTATCCCAAAAGAATCAACTTATTCGAAATTTCCGCCTTTTGCCTTTACACACGCCTTAAGTCGCACTGTCCAATCGTCAATAGTTGCACGATCCTCGTCCATTGGAAAATTGGCCACAGCTCGAACCAAAACAGTCTTAAGAGATCCAATGTTGGGGTATCTTTTGTGACAAACCTTGTCCTCTAAAACCGTCCACAATTTGTAATCCAATGGGTTCAAATATGGACTGCCTGAGGGCTATTCTGCAGAGGAAATTAACGCTGGCAAATTGTTTCGAAGCCAGGCCTGGGGCGTTTTAGCCTTATGGGTCGGCGCAGAATCCTGCTGGAAAGTCCATGACTGGTTTTGGAACAGGGAATTATTGAGGCTTCACAACAGCTTCCAAAACGGTTTCTTGATAAACTTTGGCCGATGTTTTGACTACTTGTTCGCAAAAATGCAGGTCAGTAACCCCATCGTAAGAGACACCCCACCAAACCATGACTGAAGCTGGGTGATGACCCTTTTCCACCATTGGGATCAGTTCAGATGCTTCCTTAGATGACCGCGAATACACCGATGTTGTTCATAGATGAACAACATTTTTCTGTGCAAGTTATTAGCGTGCTTCACTAAAAGAAGTTTGCATTTTTCAATCCTATTTTTTTAAAGCTGCAGTCAATAAATGTCCTGTACGTCGTTTGAAAGCCCCAAGTCCCAAGTCTTTTTTTAATGATTCGACTCATGGACTTTTGCGTGATATTCATTCACGGGCCATGATTTTCTGTTTTCGGAGCGGATTTCTTTGAATTCTTGATTTAACGGCTTTGATGGCATACGGTGTTCGAACAGAGCGTGGGCGGCCCGAGCGGTGGCGGTCTTTTACATCTCCAGTCTCCTGAAACAGTTTTATGCATTGGAAGACGAACATGCGGCTAATCCCTAGTAGCCGGAGCGTTTTGAAAATATCGCATTTTTTCATTTCACACTTGAAAAGCGCTATTACAGCGATACGGTTCTCATTATCTGGCCACTCCATGATGAAAGTTGAAGCAAATTTAAAATCCCGTTACAGACTAACGCTATTGAGGTTAGCTTTCAAACCCCATACAACATTAACGGGGTATGTTCAGTTCTACTATTGAAATGGGTGTGTTCAATGTTGTATGCCCCTACTAAGTATATGTATTATTTACTATATTCAATATTAAATTTGAATATTTGAGTATATGTATTATTTTAAGTATATGTATTATTTACTATATTCAATATTAAATTTGAATATTTGACTCGTAGTGAATCGTTAAATGAGAATATTGCTTAAAACTTATGACGAATACGCTACCTTCTGGAACTAACAAATTTAGAAACATCGGTTTCAGTGCAGACTAGTAAGGTGAACGAATTCGAACGTAGACAAAGAAGTAAAAATAGGCCCAGATTCGTCTTTAATGGGGTAACTCTTTAAGCAATAATACCTGATTAATTATGGAAAAAACTTTAGAAAACGCAGAAAGAGAAAATTTATGTATTCACCTACGACTTTAGGCCCAAAAATGCTTAAAATGAATGTAAATGGAAAATAAATATGTATGTACATTTGTACATACCCAGTAAACAAAAATAAGAGTATATGGACTAATCCAAAATCGAGGAAATAAGGAGTAATGTTCATCCATTTAGAGTAATAAGCGAACAATCGAAATGATTTTATTATGTTTTGCTCAAAAAATCGTCAAAGTTAGACAAAACAAAGTTGGTGCCTCGCTTATTACTCCAAATAGATCAATAAGGGACGCATCAATGCCTTTTTTTTGCATGTGTTTTTTGTTTGACATAACTGTTGTTTAACTGAGGTTTCATCATGTTTTACTGATGTTTTCGTCATGTTTGCCCATATACTCCTTTTATGCTCTTTTAGGAGATAAAAGGATTACTCCCCTTGTCCTCCTTTCTGTGATCAAACGAAGACTCCTTTGTACTCCATAAGGAGCTCAAAAGGAGTGGTCGCTTTTGCGGACATGCAGCATTAAAAAGGATTACAAAATGCATGAGGCTCGGAGTTAAATGGAGTAATCCATTGCTCGCAAGGGAGCGATACAAGATTAATGGTTGGATGATCTTATTTTTTTACTGGGTAAGTATTACTGAAACGATTCCCAACTACACAAGTTATGCACTAAAATTTGATTGAAATGATATTTTAAATTAATATCCGGGATTAGAATTTTACAAAATAGACATTTTATACCACCCAACAAATTTTTGGTTTGTACATCTTACGTTAACATTTTGTGTTTTCTTTTCAAGAATCCATTTTACTAAAACTCATGAGATAATTTTGAAAATTTACCACTTTCCAAGGAACGGGTTTCGAGAATTTCAAAGGTGAAGTCTTAGGTATTTGCCACTATAATCAATTAAATATGATTTACTTTTGAATTTATAAATTCGATCTTTTGAATTCGATTTTTGAATTTATAAATTCGATCTATCTTAACGTTGAATGGTGGTACATGTAGGACGCAGTTATCCTAGTCTAAATTGGTATCCTCATTTATACTACTTTAATCTAGTATGCATTTTGGAGAACTCCGAAGGGAGTATAGTAAGAATAGAATTTAGTATAGTAAGAATAGAAATCAAATACTTTTATTTTCATGAATTCGAATATAAGAACTAAGTATATATGTAACATTATTTCAATAACATGGAAGATTTAACAATAACTGGTATTGTGAGAAGACGAATAAAATTTACGTATTATTGTATTATGGTTGGGGGCGGGTTACATCTGGTTTGCAAATTCCATCTAGCGCAATCTCCAGTAACAGTCGTTTGGGGTTTAGTTTTTCTACGTAGTCAGCAACTGCGAAGTCTAATTTTGTTTGATAAACTGATATCGTTCTTAGAAGCTTCCAAGGAACCATAGCGCCCTGTAACTCTAGTCGGGTCATTATTTTGTCACATGCGCAGACGGATGCCAAAGGGGCAGTGGCCGAAACATAGGGTAGACAGTAACATATAATCCTAAAACACAGCTGACGATTCGCCAAAAGATAACGAAACTATTAAAGTTGAGGAATGACCTGCACGGTCTATGGATCTCAATTCTGTGAAGAATTTGTGGCGTGATTTTAAAAAAGATCTCACAAGAGCTAAGATAAAAATTAACTTTGATCAGTTATTAAAGATGCATGGGCAAAACTATCTAGCGAAAGGTGCGAAGGACTATGTAATTCAACAAAACATCGCTGTTAAGCAGTATAAGTGCTTCCATGAAAAGGAACAATATATTAGTTTTCATGTAATAACATTTTATAGCGTTTATTACTAAAAGATAAATTCATTTAAATTTAATTAAATCCTGAACTTGGTCATATTTGTAACCACTGCTTTTTTGTTTGAACCGACCTATTTCTGAAAAAAACATTTTTTATGACAAGATCGCAACACTTTGAAATTTTAGTTATCTTCAGAAGTTAAAATGATAAACAGATGCCATTATAAAATTAAGAATAAAGACAGGAAAATAAGTAATTGACAACCAGAGAAGCGCTACCTCCGAGAAACACCTTAACGACCTATTTGTTTATCCACAAATTCTCCGGCTATGGGCTCTCACAAGATACATCGTAGACATATTAAAACATTTAACGAAAGATTCACCATACAACAGAAAATATGACTTGACAACGAACGTAGTAGTTGATGATGACGAAGTACTGATTTCTTTTGACGTGGTTTCGTGGATAATTCGAAGTTCCTGAAAACCCATACACAAACACCCAAAGTAGTTAAAAATTAATAAATATCTCCATATAGGAGACACGATATTTCAAATACGAAAACAAAATTAATGGACAACTTTAAGGAATGCCAATGGGACCACTGGCATCCCCGGTTATATCAGATATCGTAAAGGAAGAATTACCAGACACCTAAAATGTTAACCAAATAAGTAAACGATTTATTCGCTATTATTAAGAAAAAAGGATGTGGATGACACTTTAAAAAAACTAAACAGTTTCAAGACTTCAGTTTACGAAGTCTTGAAACTGACATATCAATTTTTGGACATGACAAAGTCGAAGTTGATAAAGAAGATAAATCAAATCTAATTAACCGAATCAAGTGCAATAGTGACGAATCTGATATATGCCAAAAGGTATACATATATCGAAACTATCAAAAACAAATGAATAAAAACTAGGCTTTAATCCCATAAATCGGGCCAAAAGGCAATTCATAAATGACTTAAGCAAACGACAGCCCTATTAGCCCACTGTACTACGATGGGGCATTAACCCAATTTTGGCAATATAGATGTGTTAGTAGAGGAGAACAATCCATTTAGAAGTTACTTCTGAAAATGCTTGCATTATTGACGTTCCTGCGAAAAATAGATTAAATTACAAAACAGTCACTGACTGACAAGTATTCTCAAATTTAGCTACTTTTTCAACAAACTCGGACGGCAAGTTGACAAAAGATTTTGTAGAGAACAGTAGGACTTTTAATGATTTAATTCAAATACACTCCCGCTCATCTGAATAGTAGTGAAATGATTTTTTTTTAAAATTATGTCGTTTATAGTTTGACTAGTCTATTGGGAATCATTTTATAAAGAAAAAAATTATATTCAATTTTAGGATTACTCGAAAAAACACAGATTTGGTAAATCGCTGAAAAATGATGTATTTTTTGGTCATCCAAATAGGTTCGGGGGCAAAAAATTAATAAAAACATAAAAATAAAATGTTTAGTCATATTTTCACTTACAATCATAATAATTAGGAATATTTTGAACTTAATTAATAATGGGTACTCCCGCCCTTGTTTGAAATTACTTCATAAATTCGATTTGAATTTGAATCATATAATTTTTTGATATATTGAAGAGAAATTTCAGCCCAAGCTGTTTTTATACCACGTGTTAAGCACTCCTTATTCTTAAATTGTCTACCGGACTCGTATACTTTTCGTGACAGTATTCCCCACAAGTTTTCAATAATATTCAGGTCTGGATAATAAAATGCGGCCACTCCAATAATAGCCCATTTTGGCTCCTCATCCACTGTTTTACGACCCGCGCAGTATGAATGGGAGCATTATCATGCTGACAAGTCTACGTTATGGGTCCAAAAATGATAGAGAAGTACGGAAAAGCCTCCTAAATTATGGCTTTGTAGCTATTCGCATTCATTCTAGATGTGAGAAACTGCAGCTCACAAGTTCCATAATAGGAAATGGCTCCTCACACCACCTTCACAACTATGATGACGAGCCAAATGATGTTCTTTCTTTCGCAAATCATGGAAGTAGTAGTTATATCCATCCGGACCATCTAAATTAATTTTTTTTTCATCAGAAAACACTACACGTTGCCATTCTTTATTCCAGGTCCTAAGCTGGCGACAAAAGTTAAGTCGTGCTTCCTTGCGAGTGCTGTTAAGCGGTGGCTTTTTCATTAGATTTAGTCGTTTTAAGTGACTGGCACTGCGAATAACACGTTTTACTGTAGCCAGACTAGCACTTTTGAAGCAGAATCATGCGAGTCAGAAGCAGATCTGATGATGGTTCTCCTTTCAGCACTCGTAGTGGCTCTGTATGTACCTCCTTTCATATTTTTTCCATATTCTGATTCATTCCGTAAATAATTGTTGACAGCATTTTGGCGTCGTCCAATTTTTGTTGCGATAGACCGATGATTTAGGCCAAATTCACTAAAGGCTTTAATTTTGCCCTATTCTTTGTCCGTCAATGATTTACCTCGACCCATTTTTAAATTAAATTATGCCAAATACTTCAAAAAAAAGTAATAATTCAACAAATTATTATGCTTTGTCTACCGCTCACCAAGAAAAAATAAAGGTTTTGATTTCGAACCTATTGTGATGAGCCAAAAAATTCCTATGATTCTACCGAAGAATAAGATAAAAACAATGCAATAAAATAACGGTTGATTTTTACCGTTAGATTTTTCTCCTAGTTGAGTGTACATACATATATATCTCGCAATGGATAGAAAAAAATTTGGTGTGCATTGTTAATAATGGGAGATTTCAACATTGATTGGTTTGGAGGTAGCACACATAGAACGAGACTTGAGGAAATAATAAGTGATTGTTATTTTAAGCAAGTTGTAGTGGAACCTACCATAATTTCGAGTACCACATCATCACTAATTGATTATGCCTTGACAAATATAGAGAATATTTCTGTTAAAACTAATGCCGAATTGGAAATAAGTGATCATGAGACATTGCAGATCACTGTACCACTAAGAAAAAAGTTAATTTTGCAAAAACGAAGGAAATGCAAATTCTACGATTCAATAACGCTGTCTAGCGAAACAAACTATTTCAGAGCAACATCAATAATATATCAGCAAGTACTCCGATTAACGATTTTACGAACCTGTTAATGAATTTAACTGTATTATAAATTTCATGATAGTATACAAAAATATTAAAATTGATTATTCAAATCCTTGGTACAACAATGAATTGCGACAATTGAAACGGAAGAAAGATTACTGGCGTAATATGGCTGTCTGGTTCAATAATGATTATTATTGGACAAATTATAGTCTGGAGAAATCAATACAGAAAACAATTAAACGTTCAGAAAAGTAATTACGTCAATAGAAAGAGCAATGAATGCCATAATTAAAAAGGACATGTGGAAAACTTAAAAAAAAAACCAGTAATGAAAAAAGAGGATGTACAAGTTCGGGAAATTGAATATAACGGGAAAGCAATACACAAAGAGGTGGAAATAGCTGAGACATTAAATTCGTTTTTCATAAATAGTGTAAAAGAAATATCTAATAGTATCACTCATATACAATTTGAAAATATTATAAGCGTGGACCCGGAAATAAAATTTAGTTTTTAATTATTGAGTGTGGCAGAATTAAAGAGTACTATGAAATCGATGAACAATAAGAAGGATCAAAATAAGCTATCAGCTAGAATGCTATTAGACAATTTTGAAAGGCACTGCTAAAGGGCATTTTTCCGGACTGTTTAAAAGAATCGTGCGTCGTTCCAGTAAAAAAAGTACAAAACACAAAGAATCCTAGTGAAATAAGACCAATCAATATGCTATCAACAATGAGCAAATTAATAGAAAATGTAGTGTATAATCAATTAAATAAATATTTTGAAAACAATAACTTACTATACAAAACGCAGCCTGGTTTCAAAAAAAAATCATAACTGTGAAAACCTATTAAATCTTGTTGAGTCGCAGTGGAAAATGAATATCGAGCAAAAAAAAGTAATAGCAGCTGTTTTCTTAGATTTAAAAAGAGCATTCGAAGTAATTAACAGAGACATTCTACTTGAAAAACTAAAAAAATATGGAATAGGAGTTGAATTAAATTGGTTTAAAAGCTATTTATGTAACAGATCACAAAGAACTAAATGTGGAAATTTTACTTCAAGTAAAAAATTCGTCGCTGCAGGAGTTCCCCAAGGAGCAGTATTAGGAACTCTGCTTTTTCTTATATATATAAACGACATGGAAAACATTTTAAATAAAGCTAAAGTTTGTATGTTCGCGGATGACACTCTTTTATACATTGTTGGTGAAAATCCGGAAGAATGCGTGCGTAACCTAAATGAAGAATTAAAAAATGTCGAGAAGTATTTACAAATGAACAAAATTAAACTCAACACCAGTAAAACTAAATCAATGATAATAAATGGCAATATAAATGAAAATATTTCAATTGAAGGAGTGGAAATAGAAAGATTTACTCAAATAAAGTATTTCGGAGTAATAATAGACAATAAACTGAAATTCGAGGAACACTTTAATTACGCGTGCAAAAAATATCAAAAAAAAAGTATCATTTTTACAAAGAATTCGTCACAAAATATCAAAAATTGCAGCTATAAATATCTTCAACACGACCATAAAACCCCATTTTGAATATTGTTCAACAATATTGTTTCAGGGAACTGCACAAATGAAAGCAAGACTTCAAAAATTGCAAACCAAAGGCATGCGATGTATCTTAAGATGTCACAGACTGACGCATATAAGCGAGATGTTGAGAAATCTGCAGTGGTTATCTATAAATCAACGACTAATAACACTAGTCAACAGTCAAAATGTACTCGGGATGCGATAATTTCTTCTGTGTAGATAACCTTGACATGAGCTCGAAAAACGCAATAAAAATTTTTTTTTTCGTTTGGTTTTTGTTTTATTTTTTTTTTTTTAAATTTTAAAAATTTTTTTTTGGTTAATTTGTTTCGTCCGGCACAACTCGGGAACCACTAGCCCGATTTAATTGAATTAAATTTTAAAAAATTTAAAATTACAATTCCCTTAATCTGTTCATATATTGTTTTCCTATACAAGCAACAGTTTCCAAGTTAAAAATGAATATATAAAGGAAAAAACTTATTTTTTGCCTAAAGATTTAAATTTTTTTTTTTAAAAATCCATAAAAAATCCAAAATGAAAAAAAATGTCAAATCTTATTACTTTTACGTAAAGTCACATAACCTATGAGCAAAATGAGACAAAGATCATGAAAATCGATGCACGCGTTTCGCTTTTATTCGCAATTGAGTAAAGGTATGAATTTCAAAAATTTGCTAAAGTCATATATTTTTGTCACCCAACAAATTTTAATTTTTTTTGTAATAAAAAAGAAAAAACCTTACCATAGACAAAGTTGTGCATATGTCGAGCAAATTTTTGAAATTCATACCTTTACTCAATTGCGAATAAAAGCGAAACGCGTGCATCGATTTTCATGATCTTTGTCTCATTTTGCTCATAGGTTATGTGACTTTACGTAAAAGTAATAAGATTTGACATTTTTTTTCATTTTGGATTTTTTATGGATTTTTTAAAAAAAAAAAATTTAAATCTTTAGGCAAAAATGTTGTTGGCGTTATGTATGAATTTAAAATCGATAAATTTATTGTTTTTGTCGATGATGTGTTTTAAGAAAACGATTTAAAAACACATTTCCACAACATCAAATGAATTTTGAAGTTCATTTATACCGCCGATATTTATTTATTTTAATATAGAATTTAGATAGTAATTGAAAATATTTTTTGATTTGATACAAATTTAATTGTTTCGAAACAGTAATGGAAGTTAATAAGCAGAAAGACAAATGGTGTTTTTTATAAAGCCTCGATAACTTAGACTAAATAGCAAAAACGTAATGGATTATACATTTGTGGGCCGCTGCGAAGTGACGCTAAGAGAGCAGGACGACTTCATAAAAAGGAAACCCATGTTGAATGTCGCGCATCTAAAATTTTTCAGCGGTGTGTTTTCCACCATTTAAATGCCTGCGACTTTACGAATAGTCATGCCATGTAAAAACTAATAAAAAAAATCTAAAGTCGGTTAAGGCCGATTATGAGCTGCTCGAGACCACTGTCAATCAGAATGTGTTGCGCCTCAGTCAGGAGATTGACGGACTTAATATATGACGGGTAGAGCGGGAGGAACACATATATGGCCTATATGAAAACCCATATAGCCCAATTTTACTACGATCAGTTATAGCACTTAATGTTATATGATTCATTTAATCTAAATCAAATCTAAAGTGTTTTCTCTAAAGCCCCCCCCCCCCCCTTGGCTTTAAATCGGACAGGGCTATATCAAAAGATTGAACAATATGGAAGATCTCGGTAGAAATGGTTAACATACTTTGAAGGCACTAGGTGCCATATGAACACGAACCGATTGAATTTTCGGAGGACCCGTGAGTAAGTCCGTAACATAATAAAGGACTCCAAGCGTGTCCGTAGTAAAAGGACGAGTGTACAAATTATTTACCTAACAGAACAGTTTGTAGCCCAACTCTGCAAATTTGATCCGCAGTGCAATTAGGTTAGACAGTTTCCCATGGAACCTAGAAATATTGAAATCATATGTGGTGTACCCTTAAGCAACGTTGTAACCATGACATATGTATGCTGGATACTTTCGTCCACTGACCCAATAATCGTTCCTAACCTTCAAGCAAATACAGATCCAATTTTACAGATAAATGTAGGCTGGCTTATTGAGCGATATTAGGCTTTAAAGAAACACACAGAAGGACAAAGACACGGAAGGACGGAAGGCACGCAGTAGATGGAGATACGAACGGATGGACACATAGACCGTCAGGTACACGTACGGACATGGCTAGATCATTTTGAACCAATAATAAAAATACTTTATAGGGTCTCATCGATATTTTGTGGTGTTGCAAACGAAATGAAAAATTGAGTATAAAAAAGCATCTGTTAACGTCGTTACTTTTTAAAGCCGTGTGTATTTTCTACCACCTTACAAAGCATCTCCGCAGCAGTTTTCTTCCCAAAGGTTTTGTATTTCCAAATTGTTTTTATCCCTTCCACGATTTAAACCATTACATTCAAATGTTATCAAAGAAGTTTGAATCTGGATTTATTAGTGGGCCAGTTAAGTGCTTCCACTACAGTTTAGCTTGAAGTGTGTAAGCGATGGTCATTATGACAAGAATTGTCTTATCGCTAAGTATTAGTCCCAAATCAATTTTGTATCACAAGGGATACTTCATTATTCTGTATATTCAAGAACATCTACTAGTTCATCATTTTGTCAACAGTTACTAGAGCAAATTAGTTTCAAGTCATTTGTGACAATAAATTCGAATTTAGCATTCTGTGACTGTGAAAATCCGCCGACACGTATGGTAGAATTTGAAAATATATGACCTCGTGAGCATAAATTCGATTTGATTAATTGTTAGTGCAACTAGTAGAGAACTAGACCAAATAAAAAGACATTTTCGTAAATGATACCTAAATCAATTTACTTACATTGACCTTTAATGTAAAATTTTCCGAAAATGAAGCTTTGAAGCGGACCTTAGGAAATCTTTTGAGGTTAACTGGAGACACATTCGTAAATTAGATCAGTATCACTTAAATGCTGGATGGCTATTTATCTGAAATAATATTTAAAATTTTGTATTAGTAACCTTGATTAACAAATCGCCCAAAATTAATCTAGAGGGTATCTTACTGCATCCATGAATGATGTATTGAACAAGAGCAGTGTCAGCTTAAAGCTACTTGCATCAGATGTTAATACTTGAAGGCCATTTGTCTGAAACAATTTTTAGAACACTAAATTCATCGCCAGGAATGGTAAATTTGCCAGTAATTGCTTTATAGCGAATTTCAAAGGCTCTATGGAGGACAAAAACAAAGCACTTTCGCAAATAAGAACACTAGTATTAAATACTAGAATAAAATATTATTGTTAACAGGCCATTTGCCGGAATATTTTTCAGAATATTCAATTCATCTTCTCGAATAACAAATTTGCTTCCAAATTTTCTAGAGCAGATTTTCGTACCTCCAGGACAAATAAAATCTTTCGCAAATGAGACTATCGTCAGGATATAGATACTACTAACATATGTTAGGGCTCGAAGACCGTTTGTCTAAAAATATTTCCAAAATATTAAATTCGTAACTTGGAATATCAAATTTGTCGAAAATGGCTTTACAGCGGATCTTAGTAAATCTATTAAAGACAACTGGAAACACATTTGTAAATCAGACCATTATAATGCTGGAAGGCTTCTGTCTGAAACAATTTTAAGAATATTGTATTAGTGACCTTAAATATCAAATTTCCAAGAATAAATCTATGGGTGCATTTATTCTTGGTTCCATGGATGATAAATTGAGTAAGACCAGTGTCAGCTTGCCTCTACTTGTATCAGATGCTAATGCTAAAAGGCACATTGTCTGAAATAATTTTAGAATACTAATTTCATCACCTGAAATGGTAAATTTGCCAGAAATTTCTTTAAAGCGAGTTTAAATGGCTCTATGGGGAACATATACAAGCACATATGGAGGGCTCACTGCTATACCGAACCAAGTCATGAAAAATAAAAAATGCCGAAACTAGTGCCAATGTCCCCGCATATGGCAACTCTGTTTACTCTGTAAAGCACAATGTCAAAAAGTATTTCGTTCCAAAGATAACGGTAAAAAACCCAAGTCAACGACTGTCATTTTCGTATTTTTTTCAAAGCAAAAACGAACCAAGTCAGTGTGTTTCACTTTGAATTAGCACTATTAGTAAGCACGTGTTTATTGTCGTTCAGTTTTCAGCAATATTAAAAGAAATCAGTGTTTTCTATAAATGGATAGTAATAATAGCAGTGCTAGTGATTTTTCCAGTAATGAAGATGAGGAATATTTGCCAACCTCGGAATCATCGGATAGTGATAGTATTATTAATACAACAGGTAACTTAACATTTGCTTATTACATTGTTTTTATTAAATCTTTTGTATTTTTTTTTTAGAAAATGTGGCTGACAGAGCTGAGATTGTGTCATCATCTGCATCTGAAGATCCACAGGATGAATCATTACTACATCTGGGAAGGAAAAGACGAATGAACCCGGCAAAGTGGAAGCACAATGTGAGTAAGCTTCGCTGCAACAGTGGAAAAGAATACACAAATCAGAAGGGTCTTACGACTTCCGCAAAGACGTTTATACGTAATTATGATTGTGGATGCAAAATAAAATGTAACAGCCAGGTGAATGAATCCGACAGAGAATTATTTTTCAAGTCATTTTGGAAACTTGCAGATTATGCAAAACAAAATGTATTTTTAAGAGGTCTTATTCAATCAACACAACCAAAAGTTCAACGCATTCGGGATGGAAGTCGCGGCGCAAGAAGTAGATCTTTTATCTACTCAATATTGGTTAAAGGACAAAATGTTGCGGTATGTAAAATTTTTTTTTGAACACTTTACAAATTGGATGGGGAAGAGATTATCGATGCCTGGTTCGGGAACAGGTAGTAGCTGTAATAGATGGCCGTGGTAGACACTCAAAACAAAAAATAGACGATAGTGCCGTTACCGCACATATTAAATCTTTCCCAGCTTATCAGAGTCATTATACTAGAAAGGATAATCCGGAACGAAAATACCTGGACTCGAATTTAAATATTCGGAAAATGTACGACTTGTATGTCGAAAAGTGCAAAGCCGATAATACGCCGGTTGTTAAACAAAAATTTTATTATAAAGTATTCAGCACGAAATTCAATTTACATTTTAAGCCTCCGAATAAGGATACCTGTCGAATTTGTGACGAACTTGACATGAAAATAAAATTCGATGAAGACGAAAATACAAATTTAATTTTGCAAAAGGAACTTCATTTAAAAGCAGCACAGCTAGCTCGAGACTCACTGAATACAGAAGTGTCATCTGATGAGCACTATATCTGTACTTTCGACCTTCAAAAAGCATTGCCTTTTCCAAAGCTATCAACATCAGTTGCTTATTACAAGCGGAACATGTATGTTTATAATTTGGGAGTTCATTCAATGAATACAAAAACCGCTTATATGCACATGTGGAATGAGACCGAAGGAGGGAGGGGATCTCAAGAAATCGCAGCTTGCCTAAAGAAACATTTACTAAATCATGCATCGGTGTATAAGCATAAAATTTTGTATAGTGATGCTTGCGGTGGACAAAATAGAAATATTAAACTAAGCCTCTCCTTACTTAATCTACTTGGGTCAACTGAATTAAATGCTGAAATAATAGATCTTAAATTTATGGAGTCTGGCCACTCTTTTTTGCCAAACGATGCTGATTTTGGCGTTATTGAAAACCGAAGCAAGAAACAACAATTTATTTATTCTTATAATGACTGGATTGAGATTGTCAAAAGTGCTAAAATAAAAAGCCCAAAATTCCAAGTTATAGAAATGGAAAGAAATGAATTTCTTTCAACTAATATTTCAGAAACAAACATTACGAACCGAAAAAATACAGTTCATGGTCACCATTTTTCATGGCTCAATATAAATTGGCTTCGGTTCGATCGCAAGCTACCTTTTTCATTTAAATTTAAGGAAACACTCAATAAAGAAGACCAATTTTATGAAGTTAATTTAGAAAAATCAAAACAAGGAAGGAGACTACAATCTCTTCAAAGTTGACAACAAACTATGCTGTATCCAACTCGTCGTACAGTTTTATCAGAAAAAAAACGAGACATGATTGATTTACTTAAATTTATTCCGCCCATGTACCACAGTTTCTATAAGAATTTACCAGTCAAGCAAGAATTAACAACAAGACAACATAAAGACCAGTCCCAAAATGATGAAGACGGAAATGACGAATTTTTTTATGTGTAAATATTTGTTGAAACCTTAAATTTTCATAAGTCCTTGTTAACATTAATTTTTTTTTTAATAAATGAATTCATTTTATTTTCCTAAAAATCACAATAGTTGTCTATTATAACAGAAGCACCCGCAGCTGGACCAAAACAAGACATGAATTAAAATAAAAGTCAGAAATTAGTGCGAAATTAATCGCTAAAGTCAACTATATTTAGTAACTTTATTTTATTTTTTTGACTTGGTTCGCTTTAGCTGTGAAACCTTCAAATTTTATTCAGAGTAATAATGAACCAAAGTAGGTTTTTTGTTTTTGAATATTTTTTTTAGTAATATATTTAAATTATTTTTATTTTAAATTAATATCATTAGTTAATTTTGAATATAAACTTTTACATTTTTTTTTGGTAGACTAAAATATCCTTCCAGAAATTAATGGCAGTGCATTTACTTTACCTCTAAATATCTTCGAATTATGTTTTTATGACTTAGTTCGGTATAGCTGTGAGCCCTTCATATACAAGCACAAATGAGAACAGGACGTTTGCCTAAATTTTTTCAAAGAATATTAAATTCATCTCCTCGAATATAAAATTTGCTACAAAATTTTCTAGAGCAGATTTTAGTCAAAAGACTCCAAAATGTAAAAGTGTACAAAAAAAACACAACAAAAATCGAGACTTAGCAGAAAACACAACATCCACTAGAAACAAGTCGATACCACGACAGCCGGTACTACGCACCGGATCGACCCGAAGCAGCAATTCTTCACCCAAGGGCTGTCACCCCGGTGCGATTTGCCGATACAATTAGAAACAAGGTTAGGAAATAAATACCACAATTAACCCGACGTAAGTTAGGTTGGGCTGATATTATCACAGAAGATTTGAAAGTCAAATCATATCAAATCTGCTGGGATGTGCTTAAACCCACCGCCCAAATGTCGGTTTAATTGGTATTTGTCATTCAAGCTTTTATTAAATATACAGTGTTTCAAACTCCATCTGAAACCCTAGGAACATTTTTGTTGAGCACCTTTCAACAATATGAAAGCAGTGTAAATGAAATTGTGGTTACTGATGTGGACCATTAAACTGATAAACATAGGCGCTATTAGGATAAAAACCAATCGGGTTTTTCTGTAAAGTTAATTTTAATAAAAAGAAGTTTGGCCATAAACTGGGCCTGGCACGAAAAGAAGAAAAATATATGCCACACCCTCCGTAATGGGGCAATTAGAAAATTATTTTCAAGACCGTAAGGGCTCTCTGGACCCGAGCACTCCTATTCATTATTTTTTCCAGAATACTTGAGCCATTCTAAAGACAATGGCATAATAATTTTTGTATTTACGTCTCGCCCCATAAACTGCAGAGAAACCAAACATGTCACTACCTTGAAAATAATGAAGGGAGCTCGAAAATCAACATTAATAGTGCGTTTGAAGCCCATACGGAGAGAGGCATCCGGAAATATGGCTCGAATCATTTGGACAGTACGATTCTCAAATAAAGGTAAATGTCCTCACACGTCGAAATATGCAATTAGTTTTGAAATATAAATTATAATGATCCACACCTTTTCTGTATTCGTTAGAAAAGGAGGCATGCGAACTTTGGTGTTATTTGCATAGAAGAGACAAAGTTCCGGGACCCAAGGTTAGACCTGCTCACAGCTGAAAGTATTGAAGATCGACTCAAGGCAGTCACACAGGCAGCTTTTATTACCAAAGCAATGGCTCTTAATCCGTGAGTCCATTCGTGTTAGGATTTTCATCTTTTCTGTT
This sequence comes from Hydrotaea diabolus, assembly GCA_963513945.1. NCBI lineage: Eukaryota > Metazoa > Arthropoda > Insecta > Diptera > Muscidae > Hydrotaea > Hydrotaea diabolus. Next base: position 114,686,334 of record OY740719.1, read on the forward strand.
TAATCTTGAGTCGGGTTACTTTTATAAATTTCCATTTGTTTGACCACACTCCTTTAACCAGTGTCTCCGCTCTTCAAAATATTTGCATGTTTTGAATCGAAGACATTTCCTTCCATTTGAGTGCAAAACTTGTTCAATGTGTGGGTGTACTGTTTCTTGGGCCGCTATTTATGTTGACTTTCGTGCTTCCGATCATTATGAAGAGCAAGCTTTCTTTTTCGTTAAAAGGGGGGCTCCCATAAGCTCAATGTTTGCCTCCGATAGAAGGGAGAAAACTTCTGCAGCCCTTTTTAGTCAATATTTGATAAACGTATGGTACGTCACATTGAGAGGCATATTTTGAAGAAGAAAATTTTAAATCAGCAGTCTAAAACTTCGAAATTGTACCGATGCATTAGTTTATTCTATGGCTTGTAAATTTGCTCATGAAAAAAACGACACCAATCACTAAAAATTATTAAATAAATAAAAATTGCAAACTTACCATTAATTTCGTTGTTGCAAAATTTTCGCCGCCATCTTGATTCCATATAGAACATTCCAGCCAATTTCATTCACGGTTTCATAATTCTTCCCTTTGGCTTTTTACTGCAGCTACATACATACATTTCTATATCACCAGATGTGAATTATGAAGTTTCTCCTGCAACCTTCAATCATTAATTAATGAAATTGTACAAATCCTTCAAATCTGGGCTTCATGATCTTCGGCTATTTACGGCATCTGCATTGTTTTCCCATCGATTGTGCATCTGGCATTCATTCTTCCATTTTTAATACAATTATAAAATATATTTCTTCAATTTTCAATGAAAAATTTAAAATTGTACTATTTTTCGTCCAATAACGGCAAAATACTTCTGATGAAATAATTTTCTTTTATGCTTGCAGTGCTGCCAATAATTTCCGGAAATTTCTGTCAAGACAGCCAACATATACACGAAGCACGTTTTTTGTGTAATCTTTTACAATTTGTAAGACAGGTGACATGAATCGATCAAGGTAGTGTTTGGCACTGAATGAAATGGCATTTATACAGGTGGGTCATGCAATTAGTGGCTGTCTTATGCGGCCCTTACAACTTTTCGTTCAATTTGACTAAGTTGAATAGCAAGTTGTAACGTGTGAGGGCTAGTTGGTCTTTGGTTGGTTGAAAAATCAAAATATTTTGATATTCAGAGTTGTGGATCTGTAAAAGCGAAAAATATAAAAATCCTGCTTCTCAATATGAATTTTCACTCTCGAAAATAGGTCGTTGAATGTTTCGTCATTCATAGGCATGTAATTTTTATAACCTTTTGGTTCGTTTTCTTCTAATGTTTTAAAAGTTTTTTGTTTCAAAATTTGTTTTTATTTTTTAACCATTGTTTTGACCAAATTCTTTTCTTTCTCTTGTTTGCATTGTTCTTTAATTGTTTTTCTTCTTCTAAAACTTCGTCTATGACAAGTAACGCTACCAAATCCGAATTCATGTTGACGATGTTGACACTTCAAAATTCATTCTTTGAGTGAAGTTAAATAAGAAGTTGGACGAAAATTTGTTACGTGTGAGGAAAACGGCCCACTTGCTTCTTCATCTAAGTTGAACGAAAAGTTTTAACGTTTGAGAGCCGCAATACAGTTAATGCGACCAGTGATTTGTAACTCGGCTACTTTTTGGGGTTATTTTTTTATAAAATTAAAAAATTCTACGAAAATTTTTTTTGGAGTAATTAATACTTTCAGATTTGAAATTTGAAACAACAATTTTTTTAAGTTTGTAAAGTTAAAATTCTATATTGTATAACATTCCCAATAAACATCAAATATTCACAAAAAAATATTTTTGGAATTTTCTTTTAAGTGACTTTGACAGTAGAACTGTTAAACTGTTTATTTTTTGTTGGGCTAGTGACTTTACATTGTTTTTAATACTGTGGTCATTTGTATATACATATTTGATTACGAGAGTTAGCTTCGCGTTTACACAGTACAATTGGCGAAAGATAATTGCGAATATGAGTTGGATGTCAACAAAGGGAAGACAATGTTCTTGTGACGTTGCCGTCCAGACATTTATAAAGACAATACACTTTTTAGCAATCCTCGTTGTTGACGTTTCATGCTCTGATTGTGTTTTATATACATTTTTACAAACAATAGTCCAATTAATTGTACCACAACCTAGTATAAAAAACTTTTTAAAATTTTCTATCTTTTGCAATTATGTTTCGATGTTTTCCTCACAAATTATGACATTAATTCCTCGATTTGACCGCTTACGTCAAATTACTTAACAAATTTACAGTCCGTCGGCTCAGAATTGTTTTGTTCCATATGACATTTTTGGGTGAATTGTATAAGGAATTAATTATATATGATTTAAGCATGTTCTCTCCGATTCCCGATCAGTTTTTCTATATATCGAACCAATCCGGAAATATAAAGCTTCGACTTTGCTCTATATTCGTAGTTTTAACACTAACCAAGAACTGTCTGGCGTCATACGCCACATTTAGGCGTAAAATGTTTTTCAATATTGGTCTGCTGCATTTTCATAACAAAGTACCATAGGTTAAAATGAAAACAAAACTTTTAAGAATTGTTTTGGTGCAAGTTAAATTTGCTATAAATATGCATCACACAATGAGAGCAAATTGTAAGTCTTGGTTTGCTCTAACAAATACAAAAACTAAAACAGCTGATGGGGTTTTTTTAAGTTGTCGTTTGTCTGTCGATGCAAGAGGTCTTATATGCAATTCGTTGCGGGTTGTATTATGGATTTCTCAGGAGATATTATTCAGTACTAAAATATGTGTTAGGATGGCCTTTATACATATTTTATAACACAAAATTAACCGGTACCGCAACACAATGTTCTTGCTTATTTAGAAGAAATAACATATATTGGTGTATATAATAAGTGTGTTCGTTTACTTTCCCAGTACAAATTTGCATGTTTCTACTTTTGAGAGCGAAAGACTAATTTTACTCTCTTTATTAAAACTTGCAATAAAAGTTAACGAACGGCTTCCAGTAAAAATTTGCAATGCAACAGCTGATTTTGTTTACTGTTTGAATTACATTTCATATTATTTTGAATATTTTAAAGTGTTAAAATTTGCAATTAAAAAATGAGCAACAGAAAACTTTTTTTCTTTCTAATTTTAGTGATTAACATATATTCCAAATAAAATAATATTCCTATTTTTACTTACCTATTCTGTTGTAATATTATTTTTACCTTTATTTGTTTACATAAAACAGCTGATTTCAAACATCTGTTCTATCTTGCAAATTTTGGTTGGATTAAATTTCTCCAACCAAAATTTGCAAACTCTCTAACATTTAACTGTCAAAATTTTCTCTCTCTCTCTGGCTCTCATTTACTGGACTTTTTGGGTAAACGAACACGATCCAGTACAAATTTGCAAAAATTTATACAAATTTGCAAGTAAATGAACACACTTTATATGGAACTGTTAAATGATTATCAATCTGTATCAAAGAAAATATCAAGAGTAGTTACCCCAAAATATTAAAATAACTTGTCAGACGACGAATACGGAGCAATTGAATACATCGTAGAAGATGTGGGTGTCACCCAAGAAGTTTGCATCATTCGCGAGAAAATATCTGCTCCAGCAAGAAAAAGAAAAAAATCCTTATTTGTAGAAGTTAATAAAATGACGTAGATTACGATTAATACGATTAATAGAATATAGATACTAGCTCTAACAATTAGGCCACCTTGCACTGAAAAAGACAGGATATATATTAATATATTCGAAACATTTTGGTAAACGACGGACCAAGAAAAACCCATTTTTTACAGTAAAAGCACGTAAAAGTTAAACAATAGTTTGACAGTCAAAAGGCGAATTCTTGTATAAATTATGGCATTTGGATTTACTAGCCAATTTTTCTTTAGCCAAATACATAACGATTTTGAGTCAATTCTTACTTTTAAAACTGTAGGGATATAACTGCATATTTTTTAAACCGCTTCACAGACAAACACGCTTCAGTGTGTTCGGGTTTTCAATTTTTCTTAATGTGATTAGTGTTAATCCCTTCAATAAAATGTGTAAAAGTCAATGACCATTTCAAATACAGTATCTCCCGCTTAATTGAGTTACCCGCTTAATTGATCCAAAAATATTGCAATGAAAAGTTCCCATATAAGGTATACAGGAAAATACCCGCTTAAATGAGTTCCGTTTAATTGTTTTAAACGCTTAATTGATCCATAAACTAGACAATCACACAGATTATGTCGGTTAATTGTCCATTAAAAACACCCCTGAAAAAATGGTCATGTAAAAACAATTTTTAAAAAAATGTGTTTGTTTATGTTGTCAATTGTTTTCATTTTTCGTATGTTATCATTTCTGAAAATCAGTAATTTGGCAAGTGTAGTGCAAAAATGAGTGAAAAAAAACACAAGTTTAAATATAAAACAAAAATTAAATCTTATAGCCGCAGGAAAAATATGACAAAAGATGAACAGAATTTTAAAAAATAAAGAATCAATTGTGGAGAAATCAAGGACCAGCAAGTTGTCCACCAAAAGAGAAAGAAATGGCGCGTGCGTGAAAGTAGAGGAGGCTCTTTCATTATGGTTTAGCGAAATGCGAGAATTTGGTGCTGTAATTTCACGTGAAATGATTTTTGAAAAGACAAAGCAGTTTGCTGTTGACATGAACGAAGACTCAATCCCAGTTCTGGACGGCTTTATCGCTGGCAGAAAAGAGAAGACATTTCACTGAAAAAAATTCACGGGGAAGGCGCATCCGCTGATATTGATGCCGCTAATACTTTTTTTGATTCGGGTTTACCTGATTTAATATGCATATGAGCCATTAGCAATTTTTAACGAAAGCGGACTTCTTCAGAGCATTACCAAATTCAACTTTAAGTAAACAAGATGACAAAACACGGGGTTTTCAAAATTTAAAAGAACGTTTGACTACTCTTTATTTGTAATGCTACCGGTGACTATAAAAAAGTTATAGTCATTGGAAAGTCAAAAAATCCACGATGCTTCAAAAATACTGGAAATACTGTACAAGTATTACTTACAAAACAAAGCTTCGATGACCAGAAATTTATGGAAAGAAATTTTTTTTCTCTTGATGCAGAAATGACGAAACAAGGGCAAAAAATAATTTTGTTCGTTGATAATGCATTTTCTCATGAGACATCAGCAGTTTTTACAAACATTGTCGTGCAATTCTTACCAGCTAATACAACATCCATTGCACAACCGCTCGATCAGGGTATAATTCACAGCTTTAAGTCGTGCTACCGACAAAACATTGTACGAAAACAAATTGCTGCAATTGAAAGTGGAAAAACAATAGTCGATTTCCGAAGAAATTTTAGCATCTTCAATGCCATGCTTGTTATCGTGGTGGCTGGTTAAACCAATTTCTATAACCAACTATTTCAAAAAGGTTATCTTCCATTAATTTTTAGCTGTATCAAAACTTTTAACTTTGTACACCCTTATTTCCTCGAATTTCAGACAAAGTTTATTTCATCTACTGAGAATAGTGACTTGGAAGAGGAAATTTTAGACCCCGGTCGTGACGATGAACAACGACTTGAATTTGAATGTTTTATCTGCTGCGACGACAGCTTGTCATGCTACGGGCAACTTACAGATGAATAAATCATTAATGAAATTACTCAAGATTCATCTTCAGGCCTCTTCGAAGATGAACCAATTGTTAAGGATCCTCCTTCAACTAAAGATGCTGTAAGTTCTCTGAACATCCTTCGCGATTTTTTTTCTTGCCAAACAATCTATTTTCACACGAACTTGATGATATGGAAAAATATTATTGAGCAATTTTACGAGCCACAATTTCCGACTGAGATGACAGATTTTTTTAAACCTATTCAATTATTAATTTGAATGTGTACACATGTATATCGCTCATCTTTTTTTAATGAGAGATATGTACATACTCGTAAATACATATGGATCTTGTATTTTATGTAAAGTTAATGCAAACAGTTATGTTTTATATTTTGTTATGTTATGCTTATTTTAATTCAAGTTAAAAATTTTATTTAAGGTTTTTTTAATAAATGAACTAGTGTTTGAATAATAACAATGTAAAATGAAACAATTGCAGGTTAGTATTTTATATTTTTCTCCGTTTTATTGAGCTCGCAGCTCAATTAAACGGGATTCTCTTAATTGAGCCAGTGAATCAATTAACCGAACATCGGATAATTGATTTCCCGGTTAATTGATCCGAAAACTGTGCATTTTGGCAAAATCAATTAGGCGGGAGATACTGTATTGTTAGAAAATTTACTTGCTTGCTTGTGTCCTAAACACAAACACGTATATTTTCCTATTAGAACGTTTATGATTTGTAGCGTTTACCTGCGAACCACTGACGAAAGGATCAAATCAAAAATTTTCATATAATTTTTGGCCACACACTTCTTTCTTGTGACAAAATATCTTTGGTATAAATGTACTAGTGGCTGTCGCGTAGGAGACACGACTGTCGCAGCTGTAGCGTTTTGCCTTGTCGCGCCAGTCTAAACTCTATTTGCAACGAATTATTTTTGTCGCTCGTTTTTAAACGAACACGACTAGTTTTTTGATTAGTCTGAATCAGTCTTTTTAAAACAATCGCATGTGCCGGCCAACGAAAATTCACAATAAACTTTGGGCGCCTTTAATGAAGCAGCGCTACGCCGTTAAAACTTACATCGGCTCCTAAATCTGTTCTGATTTAAGCTTATGGGGGGAATAATAATATGAATTAAAATTTTATTTTAACTGCAGAAACTCATTACAACCACATCAGGCCTAGGTTTGTACAATAATAACAGACAAATTAGTATTTAATGAAAACACTTCTGTTTACAGCTTTTTACGTTTATTCATCACAATGAGGGAGTTTATTTTGGCAAAATTGCAGTCAATGGGGGAAAATGCGAATAAGAATGATTTTAATTTTTAAACAGCCTAAGCAGCTAAATCTCACTACAATGTATTAGAAAAAGGTTTGTACAATAACTATTGACGAATTAATATGAAATTAAAACGCTTCCGTTTACAGCATTATATGATTTTACGATTATCACAATTAGGCAAGTTCTTAATTGGCAGAAGTGTTGTTTATGGGGCGTGACACAAAAAACAGGAAACAAATATGCCACGCCCTCCCCCCATTAGCACAAGGCCGCTCAGGGCCAGGAATCTAGAAATAATTTTATAACCGAAGCTTCCTCCTGTGTGGCCTGGCTTAAAACTCAGCTTTGGACAGGTGCATTTTAGAGACTAAAAGCCTTCTATTGTTGTCGTTGTGGAGGCAACAGTTTACCGGGTTAACAGCCCTTGGCAAAAGAATTACTCTTCGGGTCAATCCGTCCACAGAACTGGCTGTCATAGGGGTTGCCTTTTCCTATTAATCACTGTCATCGGAATTTTGGTATAATTCATTAAATTGGGAAAAACAAATTTTTATATTTGTTTAAACACGGAGTGTTTTTGCATTCTAGCAGTACTATTAAACTTCTGTATTATTTACTTAGTAGGGACATAAATACTGCTATACACGTTTTATGCTGTAAAATAAAAAGTAATAAATATTTTTGGACCAAATATTTTCTAATATATTTATTGATGTATATTGTATCCAAAAAGAATCTAATTATTCGAAATGCCCGCCTTTTGCCTTCACACGCCTTAAGTCGCACTGGCCAATCGTCAATAGCTGCACGAACCTCGTCCATTGGAAAATTGGACACAGCTCAAACCAAAGCAGTATTAAGCGATCCAATGTTGGGGTATCTTCCTTGTCCTCTAAAACCGTCCACAAATTGTAATCCAATGGTTATCAGCGTGCTTCACCAAAAGACGTTTCCATTTTTCAATCCTATTTTTTTTAAAAGCTACAGTCAGTAAATGTCCTGTACGTCGTTTGAAAGTCCCAAGTCTTTTTTAATGATTAATATAAAATACTAACCTGCAATTGTTTCATTTTACATTGTTATTATTCAAAGACTAGTTCATTTATTAAAAAAAAACTTAAATAAAATTATTTAACTTCAATTAAAATAAGCATAACATAACAAAAGATAAAACATAACATAAAAAAAGATAAAACAACATAAAATGAACTGAGTTTGCTTTAACTTTACATAAAATACGAGATCCATATGTATTTACGAGTATGTACATACATATCTCTCATTAAAGAAAAGATACACATTCAAATTAATAATTAAATAGGTTTAAACAAATCTGTCATCTCAGTCTGAAAATGTGGCTCGTAAAATTGCTCAATAATATTTTTCCATATCATCAAGTTCGTGTGAAAATAGATTGCTTGGCAAGAAAAAAAAATCGCGAAGGATGTTCAGAGAACTTAAAGCATCTTTAGATGAAGGAGGATCCTTAACAATTTGTTAATCTTCGAATAGGCCTGAAGATGAATCTTGAGTAATTTTATTAATGATTTATTCATCTGTAAGTTGCCCGTAGCATGACAAGCTGTCGTCGCAGCAGATAAAACATTCAAATTCAAGTCGTTGTTCATCGTCACGACCGGGTTCTAAAATTTCCTCTTCCAAGTCACTATTCTCAGTAGATGAAATAAACTTTGTCTGAAATTCGAGGAAATAAGGGTGTACAAAATTAAAAGTTTTGATACAGCTAAAAATTAATGGAAGATAACCTTTGGTTATAGAAATTGGTTTAACCAGCCACCACGATAACAAGCATGGCATTGAAGATGCTAAAATTTCTTTGGAAATCGACTATTGTTTTTCCACTTTCAATTGCAGCAATTTGTTTTCGTACAATGTTTTGTCGGTAGCACGACTTAAAGCTGTGAATTATACCCTGATCGAGCGGTTGTGCAATGGATGTTGTATTAGCTGGTAAGAATTGCACGACAATGTTTGTAAAAACTGCTGATGTCTTATGAGAAGATGCTTTATCAACGAACAAAATTATTTTTCGCCCTTGCAAAAGCAAAATTTCTATCCATAAATCTCATGTCATCCAAGCTTTGTTTTGTGAGTAATACTTGAGAGACAAAGTTTTATTTTTGAAGCATCGTGGATTTTTTGACTTTCCAATGACTATAACTTTTTTATAGTTGCCGGTAGCATAACAAATAAAGAGTAATGCCAAACGTTCTTTTAAACTTTTAAAACTTCGTGTTTTGTCAGGTAAACCCGAATCTCCGTGATTTTTTCAGAGAAATGCCTTCTCTTTTCTGTAGCGATAAAGCATTCCAGAACTGGGATTAAAGTCTTCGTTCATGTCAACAGCGAACTGCTTTGCCTTTTCAAAAATCATTTCACGTGAAATTACAGCACCAAATTTCTTTCTCTTTTGGTGGACAACTTGCTAATCCTTGATTTTCCCACAATTGATTCTTTATTTTTTAAAATTCTGTTCATCTTTTGTCATATTTTTCCTGTGTTTTTTTCTTCCACTAATTTTTGCACTACACTTGCCAAATTACTGATTTTCAGAAATGATAACATACAAAAAATGAAAAAAAATTGATAACATATGATAAACAAAAACTGTCAAACACATTATTTTAAAACTTGTTATTCACATGACCATTTTTTCAGGGGTTTTTAATGGACAATTAACCGACATATTCTTTGTGATTGTCTAAATAAGATTTTTTTTTATGGATCAATTATGCTTGTAAAACAAATAAACGGAACTTATTTAAGCGGGTATTTTCCTGTATACCTTATATGGGAACTTTTCGTTGCAATATTTTTGGATCAATTAAGCGGGTAACTCAATTAAGCGGGAGATACTGTATTTTTAATGGCCATTGACTTTTACACATTTTATTAAAGGTATTACCACTAATCACCTTGCATCAAGTAAAATTTAAAACCCGAAACACTGAAGCGTGTTTGTCTGTGAAGCGGCTTAAAAAAATATGTACAGAGTTATATCCCTGTAGTTTTAAAAGTAAAAAATGACTCAACATCGCTATGTATGTGGCTAAAGAATAATTGGCTAGTAAATCTAAATGCCAAAAGTTATACAAGAATTCGCCTTTTGACTCTCAAACTATTGTTTTACTTTAATGTGCTTTTACTGTAAAAAATAGGGGTTTCTTGGTCTGTCGTTTTCCAAAATGTTTCGAATATATTAATATATATCCTGTCTTCTTCAGTGCATGGTGGCCTAATTGTTATAGCTAGTATCTAACAATTAGGTCAATAACTCTCAAACTCTGAACTGTCAAAGTGGACGGACGTGTTTTTTAAACGCTCTTTAAAAATAGAATTCTTTTTACATAAAACAATCAAAAAAAATTGGAAAAATATTCTGAAAAACTTTTTTTGTCAATATTTTTCACAAACCATAAGATTCCAAAGGAATCATGGATTTAAGTTGCGGAGAATGCAAAAATACTTGTCGGGATATGGAAGTACGTTGTGGCGGTTTTTGTGAGAAATATTTCCATATGAAGTGCACTGGCCTCTCGAAGTACGAATGCGATCAATTTGTCAATACCCGAACATTAAATATATATGCGATGGATGTATTAACTTCATCAAATTAACAAATGAAAATTACTAAAGCCTTTTTAACCTTGTAAAGGAAAATGAAACAAAAATGTCGGGAGAAATAAATAATACAAAAAAATAATGGAGCAACGTGTAGAAGAAGCAAAAACCGAAATTGTGAACGAGATAAAAAGAAAACAAATAAGTGCAGGAGCCGACACATATGCAAGCAAACTAAAGTCATCTAATTGTGTGCCAGTTATTCTTAGGTCAAAAAACAAACAGAATAGTAAAATGACGGAGAGAGAAGTGAAAGAGCTGATCAAACCTTCCACTCTTAATATGCAAGTAAAGGGTTTAACAAAGAGAAACGATGGAGTTGTAGCCATTAGTTGTGAGAATAAAAGTGATCGCAATGTGCTGTACAATTAAAGAAAAGATGGGCAATGAATACAAGGTGCAAGCTCCAAGGATGAGAAATCCTAAAATATTGATTATAGAAATAAAGAGACAGTAGTAAATCGATTTGAAAGCAAAAAGATATTGAATGTGGCCATTTAGAGTACGTTAAAATTTATAAATCCTACAAGAACACTATGGTATACAACGCTATTGTTGAAACTGATAGTGAAGGATATAATCAAATTATGAAAAGAAAATTAATATTGAGTGGGACAGATGTCCTGTCTATGAAAGCTGTAGTGTACTGAGATGTTTTAAATGTTGGGGATTTAATCATACTTCTACCCATTGCAAAGATAAAGAACAATTTAGCGCAAAATGTAGTGAAGCCGGGCATACATTTATTTAAGGATTGCAAAAATAACCATTTTAAGTGCATAAACTGCGAAAAAGCAATAGAAAGATTAAAATTATCGGATTTAGATATAAATCATGATTGTAGAAGCAGTGAATGTAGAGTTTTACAAACGAGAAACAAACTTGAAACTGAAAGAATTGCCTATTAGCAATCAAAAGATATAAGAGGCCTATATTTAAATGTCGGTGGTTTATGTACAAATTTTAATGAGCTAGAAGTTTTATGTATGGAAGAAAATTTTGACTTTATATGTTTAACGGAAACGCATTTAACAGCAGATGTTGATGATAATGAAATTTCATTGGAAAACTATAATACCATTCGATGTGATAGTGAATCCGACACACTGGAGGTGTATGTTTCTACGTAAATATTAAATGGAGTATTAAAATAATAGAGTGCATTGCAATAGACAAGAAAATATGGTGGCTGCAAATTGAAATCTGCTATAAAAGAGAAAAACATTATTTAGTGGGAGTGTACAGATCACCGAATAGGCAAATTTCACCAGAAGAAGCATTCATAAATTTTTTTGAAGAAGAAATGGAAAAATTTTCTGAGAATAAAAATCGCTTTATAATTGGTGACTTAACATAAATTGGTTTGATGATAATATTCATAAAAATAAGTTGGAGAATATTGTAAATGATAATTATCTACGGCAAGTGATAACGGAGCCAACAAGGATAACGGACACTACATCAACATTAATTGATTACTCCGTAAAAACATTGATACTCTAATAGCTAAAACTAACATCGAGATGGAAATAACTGATCACGAGTCATTAGAAATAAAAATACCATTAAAAGAGGATATAATAGTTACAAAAACTAAGTGCATAAACACATTACGTTTCAGCAATACACAATTTCGGAGAAATCTGCTAAATAGTGACATAGATAAAGTTTACTCAAATGCTTCGGTTGATGATTTGGCTAAAATGCTAGTGGAAGGAATAAATAATGCAATATCCCCCTTGATATCGCGAAGAGAAATCACTGCTAATAATAATTCAAACCAATGGTTTTACAGAACTTTAAAAGAAATGAAGAAAAAGAAGATATATCTGTATAACTTAGCGATTTGGTTTGATGATGAGTATCATTGGAATAATTACCGATTATTTAGAAATGCGTATAGATCCGAGTTAGAGAAAGCGAAGGGAAGTTATGTTAACAATAAAGTAAATGAGTGCACAACACAAAAGACATGTGGAGAAGAATAAAATAACTAGTGCTAAAAAAGATACCTCGCAGATTCGGGAAATGGTAATAAACGATAAAATTATATCAAGTGAGAAGGAAATAGCTGAAAAGTTCAATAAGTTTTTTGTATAAAGCGTAACGAAAATTGCTGACAGCATACCATTTGTACAATATGAAAATATAATTGATGTAAATCCGCAATTCTTATTTAAATTTGAAGTGCTGTCTATATCAGAGTTAAAGCAAATTATGAAAACTATAAACAATAAAAATGATCAAAATCAAATAAATATGAAAACGTTGTTGGATAATTTTGATATAGTTGGACCGGGAGTGCCACATAATCCCCAAAATCAAAATCCCCAAACACAAAATCCCCAGACGAAAAAAAAATCCCCAAATCAAAATCCCCAAACACAAAATTCCCAAACATAAAATACCCAAACACAAAATCCCCATACTTTTTTGGAGATAGTGTCACAAAATCCCCAAATTTTTACGATATTACCGATCATATAAACAAAAGCGCAAGCAATGCTGTAACAATGTGAAACAACTATGGAAACCATACTATGATTTTTCATTTCTCTCAATTATCACTTCAACCTTTTCATTGTGTATTCTTGTTCTATTTTTAAACATTAACCGTTATAGTTTCATAAGTTCGATATGATTTTCGCGTTAAGTTGATATTAACAAGCTTGACTATCAGTGTGTATCCAGAGTGGAAATATTAAAGACTTATTTTAAAAGAACACAATTTGTTTCATTTCAAAGTTATAACACTTGCATTTTCTTAAAACTTTAATTCTAAAAACACTGTTTTGAAGTGAACATTGTGCCAAAAATTATTAAACTTTTAAAATAAAATGGATGTATCCCTTCAGAAATCCAATAAAGGCAAGGAGAAATTATTTGTGGATGGATATGATTACCATTTTCATTCAAAAAGTAAAAAGGGCGAGTTTCGTTGGTCTTGTGCGCAAAGGAAATCAACGCTGTGCAAAAGTGTCGTAATAACAACAGAAACCAGTGGCGAACATATTGTTAAACGGGCTCCTACCTCGCACAATCACGACCCAAAGGCGTACTGTGTATCTGTAGCATCTGCAAATAATAAAGTGAAAGACATGAGCAGCTCATCTGCACTGGAACCTTCCCAAATAATTAGAGAAGCAGTTGTAGATTGTCAACAAGACCACCGCGTGTACCTGCCGTCGAAACGAGCACAAAAAATGAAAATAATGCGTAAGCGAAAAGCAACGGATACGCTGCCAGAGCCGCTTAATTTAGCAGAAATATGCATTCCAGAGCACCTAAAATACTTGGAGGGCGAACTTTTTGTATTAAGTGACTGGGATTTCAACGGTGAAAAAAATATCATATTGGGCACGTCGAGTTCATTGAAAGTATTAGGGAGGTCACCGTGCTGGGTGATGGATGGAACATTTTATGTTGTTCCGAAAGTTTTCCGACAGCTTTTCACCATTCAAGGTATAATTGATGGCCAATTTATGCCTCTAGTTTTTTGCCTTATGAGCAAAAAATCTAAGCAGGCATACACCGAGTTCTTTCACCAATTGTTCCATATGGCTTTAGCACAAAACATTAATTTAAATCCTCAAAGAATAATTACGGATTTTGAGCAAACCATCTCGTCTGTTGCAAAAGAGTATTTTCCTGATGCCCAGTACAAGGGATGTTTATTTCATTTTGGCCAAATTATTTGGAGACGAGTTCAAAAAGAAGGACTAGCTCAAAAGTATGGCGATAATGAAGCTTTCAGCATTGCAATTCGTATGCTCAAAAGCTTATCATTTGTTCCGTCCGAAAGTGTATTAGATTATTATACAGAACTAAATGCCAGCTGTAAAGATAAAGATTTTAAAAAAATAAGTGTTTGGTTTAAGCAAAATTATATTAGCGGAACAACAAAGTCTGGCGCCCCTAAATATGACCCTAAATTTTGGTGTGTTTCGGATTCTTTTAAGGAAAATTTTCCGCGCACTCAAAACTCTATTGAGGCTTGGCACCGTAGGTTTAAAGTTATTGTAGGGAAAAAAAATGTGGCGTTTATGAAATTATTAAAGAGTTAGGGAAAGAATTTATAGAAATTAAAACAAATATAGAGAAGATACACTCAGGCATAAGTATAAAAAAAAATAAAAAAAATGTTGAACGTCTTAAGAAAATTAAAAAAGTTGTTAGATCTCGAACTGATTTAGATAAAATAACTTATTTGTCTTCTATATCTCATAATATTTCACTTTGTAATCAAAAGTTTTATAACATGTTCTAAATTTCATTTTATATGTAAACTATTTTGATAAAGAAAAATTATTTGTTTTTTCCTATTATTAAATATTTGTGAAGTCATCATATAATTTTTTAAGATTTTAATTTCAAACTGAACTATTTTTATAAAGAAGTATTGTTGTTTTCTCCTTATTGTTGTACATTTTAGTTTACTACTATTCATGACATACATATTAAATATTTATGAATTCATCATACAATTTGTTTGGAATTTTAATTTCAGAAATAATGCCAAACACAAAATCCCCATTTTCTGTGTGAAATACATTAAAATTAGGTTTAAAATCGCGCGATTTTTAACCTAATTTTAATGTATTTCACACAGAAAATGGGGATTTTGTGTTTGGGGATTTTGTGTTTGGGGATTTTGTGTTTGAGGATTTTGTATTTGGGGATTTTGTGTTTGGGGATTTTGATTTGGGGATTTTGATTTTGGGGATTATGTGGTACACCCAGTTGGACCAAAGATTCTTAGAGTTATAGCAGATTTGTTTCAGACTGGTGTTTACCCAGATTGTTTAAAATAATCATGCGTTATTCCAATACCGAAGGTGAAAAATACATGAAATCCAAACGAAATAAGACCTGTTAATATGTTATCGACAATAAGTAAAATAATTGAAAAGATCGTGCAAAACCAGTTAAATAAATTTTTTGAAGACAGAAATTTCTTACATGAAACACAATCTGGATTTAGGAAAAATCATAGCCGTGAATCGCTTTTAAATCTTGTGGTATCCCAATGGAAGTCGGAAGTAGCGTAAAAAAAACTTTGTCGTGTCTGTTTTTCTCGACTTAAAGAGAGCTTTTGAAACTTTTAACAGGGATATATTGGTACAAAAGCTAGAGAAATACGGTGTGAGACGAATAGAGCTAAAGTGGTTCCAGAGTTACTTTAGTAACAGAATGCAAAAAACAAAGTGCGGAAATTATACAACAATGCCAATACAAATTAATGTAGGAGTTCCACAAGGTGCAGTGCGGGGAACTTTACTATTTTTAATATACATTTATGATTTTCGAAAAGATTTAAATAAGTCAAAAGTGTGAATGTTTGCCGATGACGCCCTTGTATATATCAGTGGCCAAAACCCTGATGAATGTATTCAAAATTTAAACGAAGAAATGATAAATATGCGGAAATACCTTAAAATTAATAAACTTAAAATTAACACAAACAAAACAAAAGCTAGCACAATACGGAAATGTTACTCAAAGTATTTGTATTAACGGCGCACAAATTGAAGAAGTCCAAGAAATAAAATACCCGGGAATAATTATAGACAAATATCTTAAATTTGACTCGCATTTCAATTACGTTTGCAAAAAATATCGAAGAAAATCGCGTTTTAAGATGAATTCGTCACAAAATATCTACAATTACTGCTATAAACATACATATATAATACAACAATAAAACCACACTTCGAATACTGTTCAACGTTATTGTTTCTGGGGACCAACAAGATAAAAGCAAGACTTCAAAAACTGCAAAATAAAGGAATGAGGTGTATACTTCGCTGCCATCGACTTACGCATATCAGCGAGATGTTTAGCAAATTTCAATGGCTCTCTATAAATCAACGCCTGGTCATGAACACTTTGTTATTTATTTTTAAGATTAGATATTAATTGTTTCCACATTATATGCGAAAATATTTGGTTAACATATCCGACGTACCACCATATAATTTGCGAACTATTAATGATTTCAGATTAACTTTTAGTTCAACTAAATTTAGTTAGAATGCCTTATTTTATAAAGGTCTTAAATTATTTAATGAAATGCCATATGACCTGAAAGGTGAAAATAACTTTTTTGTTTTCAAACGCAATATTGTTACATATGTCAAACAAAACTTCTAAAAATTCATTTTTAAAAATGTTAAATAATTGTACATTTAATAGCATATAAGCTAAATAAAATTATACAAAAAAGGATCTATATTCTATTAATCGTAATGCATGGTTCTCTAGATCTCTACGTCAATAATTACGGTTAACTTCTACAAATTAGGATTTGTTTGTCTTTTTCTTGATATAGCTGGAGCAGATATTTTCTCGAGAATGCTGCAAACTTCTTGAAAGACACTTACATCTTCTACGATGTATTCAATTGCTAAGTATTCGTTGTCTGACAACTTGTTTCAATATTTTGGGATTGCATGTCTTGATATTTTCTTTGATACAGATTGATAATCACTTAACAGTGCCATATTATCTTCACAAATATATTTTATTTACTCTGTAGCGATTCTGGTGAGTTCTGTGGAATAAGATTTTCATGTCTCATCCCAATATAAATAAATTGAAATTCTTAAAAGTTTTGTTTTCATTTTATCCTATGGTGCTTTGTTATGAAAATGCAGCAGACCAATATTAAAAAAAATTTTTGTATGCAAAATTTGTGACATACTCCTAAATGTAGCGTATGCTGCCAGACAGTTCTTGGTTAGTGTTAAAACTACGGATTTGGAGCAAAGCCTAAGCTTAATATTTCCGATTTGAAACGATATATAGAAGAACTGAGTCCGGAATCGAGGAGAACATGCTCAAATCGTATATATTAAATTCCTTACTCAATTCACCAAAAAATGTCATATGGAACAAAACAATTCTGAGCTGAACTGTAAATTTGGCAAATAATTTGACGTAAGCGGTCAATTCGATGACGTAACGTTATAATTTGTGAGAAAAACATCGAAACATAATTGCAAAAGATAGAACATTTTAAAAAGTTCTTTTATTCCAGGTTGTGGTAATTTTAATTGGACTATTGTTTGTAAAAATATAAGTAAAACAAAATCAGAGCATAAAACGTCAACAACGAGGATTGCTAAAATGTGTATTGTCTTTATAAATGTGCATTGCTTACCCATTGTTGACAACCATCTCATATTCTCAATTATCTCTCGCCCATTGCCCCTTGAAAAAGCAAAGCTAACTCTTATAATCAAATATATACAACTAAATGGTCATAGTATAAAAACACAATGTATAGTCACTAGCCAAACAAAAAATAAACAGTTTGTTCTACTGTCAAAGTCACTTAAAAGAAAATTCCAAAAAAAAAATTGTTGTGAATGTTTGATGTTTATTGGGAATGTTATACATATATAGAATTTTAACTTTACAAACTTAAAAAATTTGTTGTTTCAAATTTCAAAACTAAAAGTATTAACTACTCCAAAAAAAATTTTCGTAGAATTTTTTAATTTTATAAAAAAATAACCCCAAAAAGTAGCAGAGTTATAAATTACTGGTCGCATCAACTGTATGACAGTTTCCCATGACCCACCTGTATAAATGCCATTTCATTCAGTGCCAAACACTACCTTGATCGATTCATGTCACCTGTCTTACAAATTGTAAAAGATTACACAAAAAACGTGCTTCGTGTATATGTTGGCTGTCTTGTCAGAAATTTCCGGAAATTATTGGCAGCACTGCAAGCATAAAAGAAAATTATTTAATCAGAAGTGTTTTTCCGTTATTGCACGAAAAATAGTACAATTTTAAAATTTTCATTGAAAATTGAAGAAATATATTTTATAATTGTATTAAAAATGGAAGAATGAATGCCAGATGCACAATCGATGGGAAAACAATGCAGATGCCGTAAATAGCCGAAGATCATGAAGCCCGGAGTTGAAGGATTTGTACAATTTCATTAATTAATTATTTAATGTTGCAGGAGAAGCTTCATAATTCACAGCTGATGATATAGAAATGTATGTAGCTGCAGTAAAAAGCCAAAGGGAAAAATTATGAAACCGTGAATGGAATTGGCTGGAATGTTCTATATGGAATCAAGATGGCGGCGAAAATTTGCAACAACGAAATTAATGGTAAGTTTCAATTTTTATTTATTTAATAATTTTTAGTGATTGGTGTCGTTTTTTTCATGAGCAAATTTACAAGCCATAGAATAAACTAATGCATCGGTACAATTTCGAAGTTTTAGACTGCTGATTTAAAATTTTCCTCTTCAAAATATGCCTCTTAATGTGACGTACCATACGTTTATCAAATATTGACTAAAAAGGGCTGCAGAAGTTTTCTCCCTTCTATCGGAGGCAAACATTGAGCTTATGGGAGCCCCCTTTTAACGAAAAAGAAAGCTATCTTGCTCTTCATAATGATCGGAAGCACGAAAGTCAACATAAATAGCGGCCCAAGAAACAGTACACAACAAGTTTTGCACTCAAATGGAAGGAAATGTCTTCGACTCAAAACATGCAAATATTTTGAAGAGCGGAGACACTGGTTAAAGGAAATTTAAAAAAGTAACCCGACTCAAGATTCAACAGAAAAGATGAAAATCCTAACACGAATGGACTCACGGATTAAGAGCCATTGCTTTGGTAATAAAAGCTGCCTGTGTGACTGCCTTGAGTCGATCTTCAATACTTTCAGCTGTGAGCAGGTCTAACCTTGGGTCCCGGAACTTTGTCTCTTCTATGCAAATAACACCAAAGTTCGCATGCCTCCTTTTCTAACGAATACAGAAAAGGTGTGGATCATTATAATTTATATATCAAAACTAATTGCATATTTCGACGTGTGAGGACATTTACCTTTATTTGAGAATCGTACTGTCCAAATGATTCGAGCCATATTTCCGGATGCCTCTCTCCGTATGGGCTTCAAACGCACTATTAATGTTGATTTTCGAGCTCCCTTCATTATTTTCAAGGTAGTGACATGTTTGGTTTCTCTGCAGTTGATGGGCCATGACGTAAATACAAAAATTATTATGCCATTGTCTTTAGAATGGCTCAAGTATTCTGGAAAAAATAATGAATAGGGGTGCTCGGGTCCAGAGAGCCCTTACGGTCTTGAAAATAATTTTCTAATTGCCCCATTACGGAGGCTGTGGCATATATTTTTCTTCTTTTCGTGCCAGGCCCAGTTTATGGCCAAACTTCTTTTTATTAAAATTAACTTTACAGTAAAACCCGATTGGTTTTTAT
The DNA here is from genome assembly GCA_963513945.1 of Hydrotaea diabolus. Lineage (NCBI taxonomy): Eukaryota > Metazoa > Arthropoda > Insecta > Diptera > Muscidae > Hydrotaea > Hydrotaea diabolus. The sequence goes on from OY740719.1 coordinate 114,706,154, forward strand.
CCTAATAGCGCTTATGTTTATCGGGTTAATGGTCCACATCAGTAACCACAATTTCATTTACACTGCTTTCATATTGTTGAAAGGTGCTCAACAAAAATGTTTCTAGGGTTTCAGATGGAGTTTGAAACACTGTATATTTAATAAAAGCTTGAATGACAAATACCAATTAAACCGACATTTGGGCGGTGGGTTTAAGCACATCCCAGCAGATTTGATATGATTTGACTTTCAAATCTTCTGTGATAATATCAGCCCAACCTAACTTACGTCGGGTTAATTGTGGTATTTATTTCCTAACCTTGTTTTAATTGTAGCGGCAAATCGCACCGGTGTGACAGCCCTTGGCCGAAGAATTGCTGCTTCGGGTCGATCCGGTGCGTAGTACCAGCTCTCGTGGTATCGACTTGTTTCTAGTGGATGTTGTGTTTTCTGCTAAGTCTCGATTTTTGTTATGTTTTTTTTTGTACACTTTTACATTTTGGAGTCTTTTGTCTAAATCTGCTCTAGAAAATTTTATAACAAATTTTATATTCGAGGAGATGAATTTAATATTCTTAGAAAAAATTTAGACAAACGTCCTGTTCTCATTTGCAAGTGCTTGTATATGTCCCCCATAGAGCCATTTAAACTCGCTTTAAAGAAATTTCTGGCAAATTTGCCATTCCAGGTGATGAAATTTAGTATTCTAAAATTATTTCAGACAAAGGGCCTTTTAGCATTAGCATCTGATACAAGTAGAGGCAAGCTGACACTGGTCTAACTCAATTTATCATCAACGGAACCAAGAATTAATGCGCCCATAGATTTATTCTTAGAAATTTGATATTTAAGGTCACTAATACAATATTCTTAAAATTGTTTCAGACAGAAGCCTTCCAGCATTATAATGGTCTGATTTACAAATGTGTTTCCAGTTGTCTTCAATAGATTTACTAAGATCCGCTGTTTTCGACAAATTTAATATTCCAAGTGACGAATTTAATATTTTGGAAATATTTTTAGACAAACGGTCTTCGAGCCCTAACATATGTTATTAGTATTTATATCCTGACGATAGTCTCATTTGCGAATGAATTTATATGTCCTCCATGGAGGTACGAAAATCTGCTCTAGAAATTTTTGTAGCAAATTTGTTATTTGAGAAGATGAATTTAATATTTGGAAAATAATTCCGGCAAATGGCCTGTTGACATAAATATTTAATAATAGTAGCTAAAATCTGATGCTGTTTTCATTTGTAAAAGTGTTTTTATTTGTTCTCCATAGAGCCATCAAAATTCGCTTTAATGGAATTACTGGCAGGTACTAAAATTAGTATACTAAAAATATTTCAGACAAATGGTCTGTCTTCCAGTATTAACATCTAAACAAGTAGCTGTAAGCTGACACTGGTCTTATTCAATTTATCATACATGGCTGCAGTAAGATCCCCTTTTAATTAATTTTTGGCAATTTGTTTAGCAAGGTCACTAATACAATATTTTAAATATTATTTCAGACAAATGGCCTTCCAGCATTTAGGTGATACTGGTTTTATTTACTAATGTGTCTCCAGTTAATAACCTCAGTAGATTTACGAAGATCCGCCTCAAAGCTACATTTTCGAAAAATTTTACATTCCAGGTGAATGTAAGTAAATTGATTTAGGTATCATTTTCGGAAATTTCTTTTTATTTGGCCTAGTTTCTATACTACTTGCACTAACAATTTTTCAAATCAATTTATGTTTACGAGGGCAAATATTTTCAAATTCTATCATTGGCGTCTGCGGATTTTCAGTCACAGAATGCTAAATACGAATTTATTGTCACAAATGACTTGAAACTAATTTGCTCTTGTAACTGTTGACGAAATGATGAACTAGTTGAAGTTATTGAATATACAGCAGTATTAAAAAGTATCCCTTGTGATAATAAAATAATTTGGGACTCATACTTTGCAATAAGACAATTCATATCATAATGACCATCGGTTACACACTTCAAGCTAAACTGTAGTGGAAGCACTCAACTGGCCAACTAATAAATCCTGATTCAAACTTCATTGATAACATTTGAATGTAATGGCTTAAATCGTGGTAGGGATGAAACAAATTTGCAAATACAAAACCTTTGGAAGGGAACTGCTGTGGTAATGCTTTTTAAGGTGGTAGAACATACACACGGCTTTATAAAGTAACTAATGACGTTAACAGATGCTTTTTTTATACTCAATTTGTCATTCCGTTTGCAACTCCACAAAATATCGATAAGAGACCCTATAAAGTATTTTTATTTTTGGTTCAAAATGATCTTGCCATGTCCGTACGTGTACCTAACGGTCTATGTGCCCATCTGTTCGTTCGTATCTCCATCTGTCTGCGTGCCTTCCGTCCTTCCGTGTCTTTGTCCTTCTGTGTGTTTCTTTAAAGCGCAATATCGCTCAAATGACAGTAAGCCAGCCTACAAATATCTGTAAAATTGGATCTATATTTGCTTGAAGGTTAGGAACGATTATTGGATCAGTGGACGAAAGTATCCAGCATACATATGTCATGGTTACAACGTTGCTTAAGGGTATACCACATATGATTTCAATATTTCTAGGTTCCATGGGAAACTGTCTAACCTAATTGCACTGCGGACCAAGTTGGCAGAGTTAATCATGACTAGAAATTGTTTTGAATTTTATGGCAAGCTTCATTATTAGTTAACAAATTTCTACATTCTTCCTATTACGGACACGGTTTGAGTACATTATTATGCTTCGGACTTACACACGGGTCCTCCGAAAATTCAACCGATTTGTGTTCAAATGACACCTAGTGTGTTAAAGTGTGTTAACTATTTCTACCGAAGCTCGGCTATATTGGTGAATCTTTTGATATAGTGTTTTCCTATTTGAATTCCTGAAAAAAAAATTAAATTTGATCTAGCTTAAATGAATTATAGAACAATAAGTGCTACTGATCCAACTAAAATTAGGCCTACCGCCCTAGACGTCACATATTAAGTCCGACTCTGGCTAATCAGAGACTGAGGCGCAACATCTTCTGATTGACTGTGGTTTCGGGGAGCCCATAGTCGGCCTTACCGACTTTAGATTTTATTATAAGTTGTTACATGGCATTAAGACCATTCTCTTACACCTAAAGTCACTGGCATTTAAATGGTGGAAAACACACCGCAGACAAATTTTAGATGCGCGGATATGAACCTAGGTTTACTTTTATGAAGTGCACGCTTACCGTCACTCCACAGCGGTCCACAAATGTCCAATTTATTGCGTTTTTGGTATTTAGTCTAAGTTATGGAGGCTTTGTAAAAATCATCACTTCTTTTTCTGCTGATTAATGTCCATTACATTTTAATTTGTACCAAAAAATGAAATAGTTTCAGTTACTATTTAATTCTAAAAGTATATAAAAATAAAAAATATCGGCGGTATAAATAAAATTCAAAATTATGCCACTTTTAAAACTCATACATATCGCCAAAAACATAGTATTTAGTGTAAACATCACGTCTAAAACTACTTACATTATTATTTAAGCCGTTAATAATAAATTAACAATGGTGATTCTTGACTTTGCTAGTTAAATTCGAAATTTATTTCCACGCACTTGTGAACATTTTTTACATCTAAGGAACTGCTACAGTTGTGAATAACCTCATATATTAGAAAATCTTTATAATTTATTGATACGCAATCCATTTAAAATTACTTATAAATTCGAATATTTATTTTTAAATAGATATTTTACTTGCAGAACGAGTACCTCATATGTTAATATATTTATTTAATCCTCTTACACGTAATCACACATTTTTACATACGAGGGCGACCGCAAAATAACTGGCCTAACATAAAAAGAACCGTTTTTTTTTTGGAATTATTATTATTTATTTTTCAACATAATCTCCTTCCAACTCAATACACTTCATCAAACGTTTTTTAAGTTTTCAATTCCATCCGAAAAATAAGATTTTTCAAGACCTTCAAAATATGCCTCAGTTTCAGCAATAACCTCGCTATTGGACGAACATTTTTTGCCACCGAGAATTTTGTTTAAATTTGAAAAGAAGAAATAATCAGAAGGAGCTAAATCTGGACTATATGGTGGATGCGGAGCAATTTTAAATCGTAATTCGGCCAGTTATTGTTGAGTTAAAAATGCAGTGTGTGAAGGAGCATTATCTTGATGAAAAAGATTTTTTTTCTAAATGCGGTCGTTTTATCTTGATTTCTTCACTCAACCGATCCTATAATGCACAATAATATTTACTATTCATAGTTTTTCCTTTCTCAAGATAATAAATAAATATTAAACTCCTTGCAAAATACTGTGGCCATTACTTTTCATGCTGACTTAACAGTTTTCACCTTCTTGGGACCGCTTTTACCAGCTTCTATCCATTGTTTTGACTGTTCTTTGCATTCTGGAATGTAGTGATGGATCCATGTTTCATCAACAGTTATGAATCGGCGCAAGAATTATTGGATTACGCTGATAAATCGCTAAAAGCTCCTCGGAATTGGTCCAACGGATGATTTTTTGGGGCAAAGTCAACAAACGCGGCGGATAGCTTTTTCATGTGGAGTTCATCATGTAAAATACTTCAAACTTGTTTTTCGTGTATTTTAACAATATCAGCAAGTTCTCTGAGCTTTATTCCTCTATCTTTAGTCAGTCACTTCATTAAATATTTTTCTAATGTTTTCAATAGTAGTAGCAGTTTTCGGTCTTCCAGAGCATTGTTCATCTTCCGTACTTGAACGACCCATTTTAAATTTTTGAACCCAGGATTTCACGGTGGAGTATGATGGTGCATTATCACCATGAACAGAAGCCAATTCATCTTTGATTAATTGTGGCGTATAACCTTTCATATAAAAGTGTTTAATTACCGCACGAAACTCTTTATTTTCCATTTTTCAAAAATTATAAAACTTGTTTACTTCAATCACCTGTAACAAAGAAAATAATCATTAAATATTTCGGAAATTTTGACAGATTTTATAAGCCATAAAAAATTGCTTTTAAAAAACAAAAAGTTGCTAGTAAAACAGAAAATGTGCCAGGCCAGTAAGTTTTGCGGTCGCCCTCGTATGTGTAAAGATATGAGTTGTTTGTAATTTGTAAACGGTTCTTGACGTTTTGATAATGTTGAAATAATTCTCTCTGTTTTGTTTGACAAATTTTCCGAAATTGAAAAAAATTATTGAAATTTGATCAATCATATTAATTATAAAAATTAACAGATTATTGATAGTTCATATTAATCAGAAATTTCCATTAATCAATTAATAATGACTAACAAATATCAACGACAAAATAACATACATAAATAAAAAAATATAAAAAAACACAAAACGCGGAAAAAAGTAAAAACGATTTCAGCGCTGAATCTGCACTGTTTTTACTGTTTTTGTTTTGTTTTTTTTATATTTTTTATTTATGAATGTTGTTATGTAGTTGATATTTGTAAGTCAAAATTTGGGTTAATCAATAATGTTATTAATTAATTAATCTAATAATGGAAATTTCTGATTAATCTGAACTTTGAATAAGCTGTTAATTATAAACATCATTTATCAAAATTAAAATAATTTTGTTCTATACTCGAAAAATTTGTCAAACAAAACAGAAAGAATTATTTCAACAGTACCAAAATGTCAGGATCCGTTTACAAATTACAAACAACCTATAATCTACACATACAATCAAATATCAGCACAAAAAACGCTTCAAAACAGTTTTCTTCCATTCAATCAGCTTTCAGCTAGGTGCGTACTCTGCCATCCCGACGCCGATTTGTACTAATTTGTATAGACACAGTTTTAAGAATTTGAATCAGCTTTCAGCTCGGCTCGGCTTTGAGCGCGCACTCTGCCATCACCCTAATACCCATGATGAAATCCTATTAGATAAACCAATTACAGATTTTGTGGAAATATCAATGCTATTCTTTTGCACCATTTCACCTCCAGTCTGATTAACTCAGAAGAAATGTAAAAGGAATCTGAGCTGTAGAATTAAGTTTCCGACGATGAAATAAATCTGACTGTGGCCTACAAGGATGTTTAATACGCTGTAAAAACATTAAAGAACAAGGTAAGCACGTTGTGTGTAATACACATAATTCCCTCATATTGACCTGACCACACAGTGGCTGTGTTTACAGTTTAAATTTGGTTTTGATATTTCAAACGGGAAACTTCTCACAGTGAGCTATTTACAGTATAATTCTTATACTCCCTGACCGGGACCTGCCGACCAGAACGGCTAATGCATTTTATGGAGAAGCTTTTACATGGCTTAGAGATTAATCTCTCACTCTTAGATGTTCTTCCCCGGACTTGAATCTGGTTGTTCTTATTCATATTTGTATTTGTGATAACTTTTATGATAGCCGTGCACACTTTTGACATTTTTCTTTAGATAAGTTTAACCTGTTGACTTTCTCGTAGTGAAGACTCATCCATATTAGATACAGTTTGCTAAGCAGTTGACTTACGATCATTGCTTCTGTGGACTAATGGACCCTAGCATACGTGTCAAAGAACTCTTCGTTGCCAAACGGGTACGCCACTTATGAAGTTAATGTTTCCAGGTTCCATGTGTAGCCCACCAACTAATTAGACTTTAATTGAATCAATTTGAATGAGGCTTCATTGCGATATACATATTTCCATTTATCAACTGTGATAAAATCAGAAAGAAACTTGTAGTTCGAGCCCTTTCATTGTATCCTTTCATTCTAATTTGTGCTTAGTTAAATATTGAAACATTCGGACGAGCTTTAAGTCAACCCCGCTGGATTTTAACCTTTTTCAAAAAGACTTGAAACAGCTGACATCAGTTTATAAATTATTTTTAGAGGGCACTCGTAAGTAGGTCTGTTTTCATTATGAATAGCATCAACGTGAATTTTTCGTTTGGCAGCAAAATATCAAAAATATTCGGGTTTTTAAAGGGCACGCATCATATTTCATAATATCACCTCGCTCTACATACGTAGATATTCGTAAATCGTCTCACTGATTATATAAGCCAACTCTTTGTTAACTCTTAGGATCCGGCGGTTTTTCTGCTTTATTTATGTACGTATAAAACTTCGTAAACATATAAGTATATACTATTTTTCACTCCTTTTATTATATTGATTGACGCTTTACTGATGTACTAAAATGCAATGCGCAATATCGTATGAAATTAGATAATAATTGATAAATATTCCTTCATTTTAACATATGTACTTTCGTGATGAGGAGAAGTCTTAAGTTAAATCGTATGGAGATTATTTTCGTAAAACATTGGCATTTGTCCTTTTCGAACTTTTTTGAAAAATGAAAAAAGAACTCTTTAGCAAGGTTTTTAAAAAAACAAAAAACACAGTTGCTAGTAAAACAGAAAATGTGCCAGGCCAGTTAGTTTTGCGGTCAAACACCGTCGTTCATTTTGGGCCACCTTGTATAAGCGGTGGCCACTTGAGAGTTTTATTTTTCGTCGACATCAATCAATGCTACTATTAAAATAATAGAAAACAATGGAGCAAAAAATGTACAAAAATAGCTTAACCAAAAAAAAGATGGCTAGATAAATAGTTTTTTACGGACTAAATCATTTTGTTCTATGTTCAGCAAACTTGTTTTTTTTCATTTGAGGAAACAAAAACGTTCTGATACTTCCCAGTAAACCAAATTTGGCGACAATGTCTTATATCGGACAATTCTGAACAATGTCTGAACTCTATCGAGAATTCTTACCGAAATCGTTATAAACTCTGCTCGATTTGTCGGTCATTTTGAAAACCAAAACAAGGGGATTTTTTTTCATTATGTTCCGAAATATCGAAATATACCTCAGATAAAAATTTCAGAATTCGTTGCGAGTTCAGCCCGAATTCAAATCTAACAGAATGCGGGCCGAACTCGCAACGAATTCTGAACATTTTATCTGAGGTAGTCTATTCGTTTAAAACTTTGTTATTTGCTTCATATTTTACAGTTATTGTTGTTGTGATCAGACATATCGGAACTAATTCTGAACTGTTTGGCTTAGGTATTTTTATATTTCGAATTTTCTTGTATTTTGTTTGTTTACATTTAAAGTAATTGTCTTTTTTTCTATCACCAAAATCGTCCAGAATTCGATCCGAGAAATCAAAATATCCTTTTAAATTTCCAAGACTACTGTTAAGAATTCGGTCAGAAATTTTGGCCGATTGTCGTACAGAATTCTAAACGAATTCTGAGGGTTTGGTGAGCTGGGTTGTTTTAAACAGTTGCTCTATATATTTTTTTTTCAGATTCTAAGAAAATTGTGTTAAGAGTTTGTGAAATTTGGGACATCGTCAAAATGCATAAACGCTACTTTTATAAACAAACGAACAAAATTTGTTTTCTTTTTAACAATCCCAAGAATTTACCGGATCGATCTTTAGGAATCTAAACTGATCTGGAAATTTCACACTTTAATCACAACGTTCAGATAGAAAATAAAAGCTCGCTTTCTTCATTGTATAAGTTTAACTATATGACATATTTTTTCATCTGCCAACTCTAACTCTGTGCAACAATAAGGACTATCGTTACAACCCCCTTAATTCCTAAACAAAATGTATTATTTATTTTGGCTCGACGTTCAAACAGATGTTAGATATTAATAAAATATTTTAGATTTTACGACGATGTTTCGGCTGTCCTTTTAGTTTGATACTCATCATCTTTGTCGTTTCAACAGCTCTTGTGTTTGTTGTCGACAAACAACTTTCCATAGATAACGTCCTTTGCATTTTTCATACAGATTATGAAAAAAACATTCCAACATATAAATGAATAAATGAGTCTGAGCGTAGTGTTGCAGAACATTTAGAAATATAAATACATAAAACTTGATAGACCTTCAATTTTCCAAAGAATATGAATGTTTTTAGCTAGTAAACTGATAAAAATATCAATAGTTGCCTTTTTTCGTTACGAAAAGGTAAGAAACAAGAACTTGGTATTACTCATGGTACAATAAACAAGGTATGACTTATTGCCCAACAACAACAAAAGTTCGATGTATCATCAAAGTCACGTGAAAGAGAATGCCAAAAATAAATTTTTGTGAATGTTTGATATACAATTTTTACTGTACAAATTTCAACAGCTGATAGCATATTCTTATTTGTATTGAAATTCCAAAACTTTCTGTGATACTACGTATAAATATTTCATATTATTACGTTTGCCATCGGACGATATCAATGTCTGTGGCCTAGTGAGTATACCATTCACTTAGGAAGTTTAAGGTGACTAGGCTACGGACATACGAGGGCGACCGCAAAACTAACTGGCCTGGCACATTTTCCGTTTTACTAGCAACTTTTTTTTTTTTTTTTAAAGCAATCTTTTATAAGCCATCTGTCAAAATTTCCGAAATATTTAATGATTATTTTCTTTGTTACAGGTGATTGAAGTAAACAAGTTTTATAATTTTTGAAAAATGGAAAATAAAGAGTTTCGTGCGGTAATTAAACACTTTTATATGAAAGGTTATACGCCACAATTAATCAAAGATGAATTGGATTCTGTTCACGGTGACAATGCAGCATCATACTCCACCGTGAAATCCTGGGTTCAACAATTTAAAATGGGTCGTTCAAGTACGGAAGATGAACAACGCTCTGGAAGACCGAAAACTGATACTACTATTGAAAACATTAGAAAAATATTTAATGAAGTGACTAAAGATAGACGAATAGCTCAGAGAACTTGCTGATATTGTTAAAATACACGAAAAACAAGTTTGGAGTGTTTTACATGATGAACTCCACATGAAAAAGCTATCCGCGTTTGTTGTGCCGCGTTTGTTGACTTTGCCCCAAAATCGTCCGTTGGACCAATTCCGAGGTGCTTTTAGCGATTTATCAGCGTAATCCAATAGAGTTCTTGCGCCGATTCATAACTGTTGATGAAACATGGATCCATCACTACATCCCAGAATGCAAAGAACAGTCAAAACAATGGATAGAAGCTGGTAAAAGTGGTCCCAAGAAGGCGAAAACTGTTAAGCCAGCAGGAAAAGTAATGGCCACAGTATTTTGGGATACAAGGGGGTATAATATTTATTGATTATCTTGAGAAAGGAAAAACTATAAATAGTAAATATTATTGTGCATTATTGGATCGGTTGAGTGAAGAAATCAAGATTAAACGACCGCATTTAGAAAAAAAAGTTTCTTATCAAGAAAATGCTCCTTCACACACTGCATTTTTAACTCAACAAAAACTGGCCGAATTACGATTTGAAATTGCTCCGCATCCACCATATAGTCCAGATTTAGCTCCTTCTGATTATTTCTAGTTTCCAAATTTAAAAAAATTTCTCGGTGGCAAAAAATTTTCGTCCAATAGCGAGGTTATTGCTGAAACTGAGGCATATTTTGAAGGTCTTGAAAAATCTTATATTCGGAAGGAATTAAAAAATTAGAAAAACGTTTGATGAAGTGTATTGAGTTGGAAGGAGAAAAAACGCTTCTTTTTATGTTATGCCAGTTACTTTGCGGTCGCCCTCGTAAGGTGTCGCTCGTTGGATTCATTCATATAATAAGTGTTTTCGTTTACTTCCCCAGTAAATATTTGCAAGTTTCTACTTTTGAGAGCGTTAGGTCAATTTTACTTTCTATTTAAATTTGCAAAGTAAATGAAGAGCTTCCAGTAAAAATTTGCAATGAAACAGCTGATTTTGTTTACTGATTGCATTACATTTCATTTTGAATTTTATAGTGTTAAGATTTGTAATAAAAAAATGAGCAAATGAAATCTTGTTTTTCTTTCTAATTTCAGTGGTTAACATATATATTATATGAAATAAAATAATCTTCCTATTTTTACTTACTTACCTATTCTGTTGTAAATTTACATATATTTACTTTTATTTGTTTACATAAAACAGCTGATGTCAACCATCTGTTCTATCTTGCAAATTTTATTTGGCTTAAATTTCTCCAACCAAAATTTGCAAACTCTCTAGCATCGAACTGTCAAAATGTTCTCTCTCTCTCTCTGGCTCTCATTTACTGGTCTTTTATGTAAACGAACACGATCCAGTAAAAATTTGCACAAATATGCAAGTAAACGAACACACTTAATATCTGAAATGTAACATTTCATTTTTAAATAAGTTAGCTTTGATGATAAACGCGTTTGGTGTTAACATTCTCGTTTAGAATTTGCATGGCATACAGTACAAAAATACGGGACGAAAAGAAAGCAACTAACACTGACAAAGTTTTTCCTGAGCTGTCAGTGTGATTGTTTGTATTGCATGCAATTACTTTACAAAAGTTGTTTTTTTCGTCCCCTATATACATTCATAGTGGGTCATTGAACATTAAAAATTGTAATCGGCTGTAAAAAAAAGTACTGATTTTTTTTTTCAAATTTCTAGTTTTATTGGAAAGGAAAACCTTGGTCATTTAAAAATGGATCACATTATCATTCATATGACTACCACAATTGGCTTGGCAGTACCTCACCTGATCAACCCAATTTTTCAGTACATTTTTTATTGAACTTCAACTGTCTCTTATGTTTGCGTTACATTTATGCTTAATGGTTCCCCACAGAAAATAATCCAAAGGGCTCAAGAGCTCTGAAGCTGTCAATTGACATCTCAATTTAGCCTGATTGTTCGATTTTCAAAAACAGTGCGTAATATGTCGATTGTTCCGTTGGCTGTGAGACATGTGGCCCCGTCTTGTTGAAACCAATTGTTTATGTCATTCTCTTAAATATCGAAAACAAATATTGTTGAGCATGGCGCGGTCAACGTTGACTTCTCCTAGCTTATTTTCGAAGAAATATGGCCCAATGATGCCACCAGCCTAAAATCCTCACCAAACAGTGACTCGTTGTGTATACATTGGATTCTCAATAGTGACGTGTGGGTTCTCTGAACCCCATATGCGGCAACATCGCTTATTAACATAACCACTGAGATAAAAATAAGCTTCATCTGAACACCATTAAAAATAAAATTCTTAAACTCCAGCCAAACAATCTTCAGCCCATTGGACGAAGCGAAAACGCACTTATGGTGTTCCATTAATAAACGGCAAAGTTTAACCTTTCTAGACCAGAAATTTGAAAAAATTACCAGTACTTTTTTACAGCCGATTCAAATTTAAAATATCCCACCCTGTATGAAATGATCATAGCATCACAGAAAGTTTTGGAGTCTTGATACAAATGATACCTACTTTATTTTTCTTACCGCCAACTTGTTCTTTATGTTAACGAATATAAGGGACGAAAAGAAATCGACTTAAGTTTGAATATTTCTATTTTTTTATAGGTAATCGCATGCTAGTATTACTTGTACAATTCCGCGTTATTCACGGAAGAGGTTATTTTTGTACACTTTACCGAAAATATCAAGCTATACATTTTTACGACAGCATGTATTTTTTTTTTTGGTAAAACTGCTGTTTATGGGGCTTGGCATGAAAAATAAATAGAACCTGTCACGTCCCTAGACGTGGTACTTTAGTGAAAATAATGAACAAGAACAATCGGGTCAATTCGGTCCTTGAAAATGATTTTCTATATGCAACTTTTCCTGGGTGGCCGGATTTAAAAACTTTCAGCTATGGACAAGCCCAATCTAGGGACTCGGGACTTAAGAGCATTCTCCTTTCAATTCAAGAAAACAACTACTCAAACCCCCTTATTAGACATTATTTCAATAATTGGCCCACGTCCTATTCTCATTCATGGGTATGTTTGTGGAGTCTTAAAGCCTTCACGAGCGCGCTTAGGTCCAGGCCCATTTTTATTTTCCTTTTTGGCAGGCTTAAACATTTTTTTTGTTTGAGTACCCACGGTTATAAAAAGAAGTGTGGGGCTTTGCGGGACCCGAGCGCTTCTATTCATTGTTTTTTTTTTCGAAATACTCGAGATATTCTGCAGAAGAGGGCATATTTTTTATTTCGTTGTTAAAGTGCAGTTTTTGGCGTGAGGACAAAGAAACTGTCACGACACTTCACTCCAGCCTTAGATTTAAAGTGGAACATTGTCCAGACCAAAGAAAAAATGCGGGTTTGATTCTAAGCTATGGAAAAAAGGATTGTTGACTTACCTTGAGTCTAAGTGTTTAATTTTATTTGATTAATCGTTGTCGCACAACTTAGTTAACAGACAACTTCATATACTTTTGAGTTTGTCGCCTATAAGAAATGAACCAACAAGGATCTTAAGCTTAAAATGAGTATTCTTTGTTGCACGTGAATTATCTTATAATTATGACAATGTTTACTTTTGCAAACTTAAATGTCACTGATTTGCTCAGAATTGCCAAATGTCGTCAAAATGTACAAATGTTATTATACACAGTTCATCGTAGGACGAATGGAGTAAGAAAATGTTTTTATGATTATTTAAATTGGAGATATCGAGCATTGAGAACACAATTCGCATTTTACTTTCATTCTTGCTTAAATATAGTGTTTTGCAATAAGGGGGACTGTTATCAATCTTTATGTATGTAATTTAGATTGCATTTTCGAATAGCGTAAAATCGAATATCTTAATTATGCAACTACACTGTTACAGAATTACATTTGAGTTGAACTAGATTTGAGGCTTTAGAGATCGTCGACGAAAATATCGGATCGGCTACAGTTTGTCAGTGAAGAAAAGTGGATTCTTAATTCCAGCCAAGTTGTTTAGATTGGTGGTCATTGCTGAAGTTTAAATTGCAACAATGATTTCTTTGTGTATGATTGTATTGAAAACAAAATATTTAATCCTAATTAACTGTAATATGCCAAACGCATATACAATTGATATTGATTTTCTTTGGGTTTCGTGCCAAAGTCAGTTAAAATTTCTATTGAAAGTGACTGTCGAATCCGATGAAAATAAAACCTTTCTGCGTAGTGAAAATCACAAGAATGAGTCTTAGGCCTTGTAAAAGAAGCGTCTTTTCATATGAAAATGTGTCAATCTTCATTTTTCACACAATTTTAAACCTTTTTTGACTTTATGTATTTTACACATGAACAAACAATAGCAGGCTTTAACGTAAAATTGAAAATATCTTCTTTAAAGAAGACAAAAATCAATATTTTCATTACACTCAAATGTGATGTCTGTTTCAGAGTTATTTTTTTTCGCAATTTCGTCCAAGAAACTTGAACAATTTGTATGAAAATTGACATAAAAATGATTTAAATTTAAAAATACACAATTTCGATGCATTTCCGTATTACAACAAAGCCCATCGTAGTAAAATTCAACTCAAGTCAAATGGTGTCTACACTGCCAAGCTTTAGAGATTTCCTTGTAATACGATTTTAAAAAATTTCCAACAACCAATTTTTATAAGTGGCATAGATCGCACTTTTGATTTTTAATGTATAAGAATTATTGGAAAGTAAAATTAGCTCAATATATTAAAAGAAAATTCTTAGAAACCCAAAAAAACATTTTTAATTTTAGCGAAACATTAGTTAGAAAGTCATATAGTTGTTGTAAATTATGCCTTATCAGATATTTTCAGCCTTTAGTTTGGATATGCCTGGGGCTTCGGGTGAGTTTTATTGTTGCCATAACCGACTTATTTTAAATTTTGTTTGATAAAAGTAAAATTCTTTATTACTGAAGAATTATGTAGTCGTCATAACTGATATGTGAGTTAGTTATGGATGGAACTACGGAAGTTTAATTGAAGGTAAATGCGGTTACGGCAGTGTTTTTCATCTATTCTCGTCAGAGACATGTACCACACTCAAACTGAAAATATTGAACCAATGTTTTTACGTATATGCGACGCGCAAAATAGAAAGGGACCTAAGGTTAAAAACCAGTTTTGTTCAGAAGAGCCATTTTAAAGATTAGGTCCCTTTCTATTTGCCCTTAGAATCGTCGACTTCACTTTCATAAAACGCGCATATCTCTGGGAGGGAACACTTTTGGGGCATTGGATCGGTCTCATTCGATGCTCAGATGTTGTCCACATCAAAAAAGAAAAAAAAAAAGGAAATTGATTTTTTTTACCCTTAGGTCCCTTTCTCTATGCGCTGTCACATATGCGGATACCGAAATGTACGGTGCCGTAAACAAACTTTAAACTTAAAAAATCTATGCTTAATAGAGCATTAAATATAGTAAAAACATATCGTAACCATGAGACAAAAACAAATATCTGTAGTTTTTGTTTTATATAAAGAAAAAAGAAGGGGGGAATTATTAATAATAAAAGTTAATGTATTAAAATTTTAATTTATAACAGAATTAATAGTAAAGGTTAATTATGTATATTTTTTAGAAATCTTACCTTTATCGAAAAATCTTATTTTTTGTAAAAGCCTGAACTATTTTTTTTTGACTTGCTTTCGTGGCAAGAAATAGTCTTCATTAATTTCGACAACACACATAACAAGATTTCTTCAAGCTTAAGATCGCAATTTTTATCTTTACTTTGCATATACATTTTTTGTAAAAATTTAAAATAATATTTGTTTTTTTCATTTAATTACTTTATATTTTTCTATTGGAATATATTTTGATATTTTCATAGCTTTTGTTAAAGTTTAAAATTTATCGCCTGAGCAACCACTCAAACGCTCAATAACCAAGCACCAAAAAAAACACTGCCATTTTAAGCACGTGCTAGTAAACAAACGTCAATCTAATCAAAACAAAAAAGTTTGTTTTTGTATGTTTGTTTTGCGTATAGTCTAGGAAATGAAGATGGGAATGGCCTGATAAAGCCGTCTGTGTAAGGATGAGCAGGAGATTGAGATAGTGAGCAGCCCCTGCTATGTAAATTGTCGTCCCTCAGAGAAAACGTCGTAGCTTCTATAGGAAATACTTTTTCGAATATCTGGAAAAGTTATACTCCTGCAAGATGGTATTTCTGCTGAGTTTAATACATAAATGGCATGTCGTGGCTTAAGGGCAGCACCCGACAGAACTTATAGCGTATCATAATAGACTCTATGAGTACCCGAGTTGGTGTACTCATAGAGCTGTTCAAATTTTGACACTGGTCTAAGTCCTTCTAACCTTACTTGTTTGATAGTCGTGCTCACAGTGTAAGTTTGCCTGTAGCCCATTCCAAAGCTGTACTACTAGTTTTTCTACAGCAGTATATGTGTCCAAACCCAATTTTTATATAGAAGCGCTCTAGCTGATACGCCTTTCGATTGACTTTATTAAAAAAAACTTGTAACAGCGGAATCCTTCAAAGACTGCAACGGTTGTGAAGTTGCTACAATAATGCAAGAATGTCCTTACAAATTTCCACAAAGGAATTATTACAATAGGTTATCGTTTACGAGTTAGATATAATTAAAAAATATATAGGGTGATCCATCTAGAGGTCTTTTTTCAGAACAAAAAAGTATATAAAAATTTAATTTGAAAGGACATTTTATGGTATTTATTTTTTGAAAATAATTTTCTTCAAATGTTGGCAACTATATTATGGTAATGAGCGTTCGGAGAAACGGGAAGATCCGCTGTTTTCGACCAAAATTTTGTTCATTGATAAGGCCTATTTCTGGCGCAATGGCAAAGTCAATAAACAAAATTGCCGCATTTGGGCTGAAGATCAACAAGAAGAGGTTCAAACCACGGTTTGTTGCGGTTTATAAGCTGGTGGAATCATCGGTTCATTTTTTTTTCAAAAATGATGATGGCCGGAACGTAACCGTGAATGGTGCTCGCTATCGCGCCATGATATCGATCCTTATGCTATCTGCAATTGAAGCCCGTAATCTTGACGCTTGGTTTCAGCAGGACGGTGCCACTTGCAATACAGCTGCTCAAACAATGGATCTATTGAGAGGTCATTTTGAAAAGCAGCTAATTTCATGTTTTGGACAGTTGAGTTGGCCGCCTAGACCGAGTGATATCACACCTTTAGACAGTTTTCTTTGGGGTTACGTAAAATCTGCTGAAAACCAGCTACGTTTCAGGTTTTGGAAGCCAACATTACGCGTGTCATTAAAGCCATACCGGTCGAAATGCTCGAACGAGTCATTCAAAATTGGACCCTCAGAATGGGGCGTAGTTGCGGCCAACATTTGAAATAAATTTGAAGTACCTACACATATGTGGTACGCTGTCAATACGAACAATTTGCAGGGTATAAAAAATATATAAAAAAAAATATCAGGCAGAGTTCTGTATACTGTAGGAGCCGCGCTTAATTAAAAAGTTGATGATGCATTGCAGCCACTTTTTTCAAAAAAGTTGACAAACGCACAGAGGTATTCAACGTATGACAGAAAGTTAACCGCAAGTGTATTAAGCTGTCCAACACTTTCGATACTCCATAAAAGGACGTCAGAGGTACATCGTTACTTATCACCGACCTTTAACTTTTGATTACAACGGAAAAGACATCGCCTCGTAAAATACGCATACTCGACTAACAGCCGATGTACTCTTACGTATAAAATGACTACAGAAGTCTACCAGCCGCCCAAAGAAATGATAAAGGATTAGAAGCCCTTCTTCAGATCTCAGGTATGCAAACACATATTTTTATATTAAAGCATTTGTTTGTATGTTTTAGGCAGCGATCATCGACTTCTCGAGTAAGACCTTATGTGCCTAAGGAGTTTCATCAATAAGTGCTGAAAAGCAGCCTCATCCTGGTACATAGTCGTGCCACAACAAAATTAATGACCATGAAATTCTTTTGGCCTGGTATGTAAAGAGACATCACAGATTTTGTTAGGAGATGCTTACTCTGCTGAAAACCGTGCCACAACAAAATTAATGTCCACGAAATTCTTTTGGCCTGGTATGTAAAGAGACATCACAGTTTTTGTTAGGAGATGCTTGCCCTGGCAGCGATCAAAGATGTACATCGTCACAACAAATCATCACCCGATAAGTATGTACCACCACAGGAACGGTTTTCGCCTACTTATATCGATATCGTTTGCCAATTTATATTGTGCGTGGGACAATGCTACTGTTTGAAAATCATCGACCGTTCCCGACATGACAGCTGAGACATTTGCAAAGGCACTCGTGTCTCAATGCATTTGGCATCCCACTGCGAATTACTATTGATAGAGGTCGACAGGTAGAGTCTTTGATTTTCGCTGAACTGAAGCAAACCATTGGTACTACTTATTTGCGTACAACGCCATATCATCCTCAATCTAATGACATAATATAAAGGTGGCATAGAACTCTAAAAACAGCCACCTTATGTCACGATTTATGGAAATGGTTTTACCACATATCCTGAATAAACCGAGAATTTGTGCGTTACAGAGTGGTGTTTTTCTACGATATTGAAGAAACGTATCGCCAGTCTTTTACAATTAATCTTTGCTTTTGTGTATTCCTGTAGCACGTTCTTACAATATCGTTTGTTAGAACAACAAGCTATTTTTGGAATATAACAAAATATTCCATTAGAAAAATATAAGGAAAGTAAATGAGAAAAAAAAAATATTTTTTAATTTTTACAAAAAAAAATTTAAGTCAAAAATAGAAGAAAGCTTGCCATGTTTGTTGTCGAAATTTTAAAAGATTGTTATGCCAAATTTGATACACTTAAATTTGTTTAGACTTTTTATTAATGATTGATTGATGCATATTGTAATTTAGCTTTAATAGCCCCCCAATGGGATTCGAATTACATGTCAATAAAGACATGAAATGATTCTATTCAGACCAAGGGACCAACCTAGCTACAACTTAAAAACTATGATATTACGACACTCGTAAGACATTATATCATTAATTACATCTTAAATAAATAAGCAAATGTTATAAATTTTATCACCTCCTTTTTTTCTATATACGAGTATTAAACAAAAAGAACAACAGCATTTTCAGCAAATTTGTTGACAATGTCTGATATCAGACAACTCTGAACAATATCTGAACTCTATCGAGAATTCATACCGATATCGTTACGAATTCTGTTCGATTTGTCTGAGGATTTTTTATTTATAATACTCCGAAATATCTGAACGAATTTGTCCCGAATTCTGTTGGACTTTTCTGTGGGATTTTTTGTTGAAACTTCTCTTAACGAACTAGCAACGAATTCTGAACAATTTATCTGTGATAGTCTTAGTTTAAAATTTTTGCTATTTGCTTCATATTTTACAGCTATTGTGTTCAGACCTGTAGGAACTTATTCTGAACGAATTCTTAACTGTTTGGCTGAGGTATTTTTGTATTTCAAATACTTTTTTTTTGTTTGTTTGAATTAACAGTAATTGTCTCTTTTTCTATGCATTGTAGTTTTTTGACGTTATCTTTATTTTAGTTTTTAGTTCTCTTTATTTTAATTTTTAGTTCTCTTTAAGCACTCATGGCCTCTGTTCTTATCGTGTATCAGCAAAAAAAGTGAAAAAAAATAATAATTTTAGTTAAATTAATTTAGTTTAACATGTCTCTTCAATCGTAAGGCAAAGCACAAAATTACGTTAGCCACGTTGGCAAAAACATCGGAATTTAATAAGATTTTATGCATTACAGTTAATACGAAAAATAATAATAATAAAAATGCGAATATTTATAATCAAAAATGTTTTTATTGTTTTTCAAAGTAATCTCCTGCATGATTTATACACTTGCATGCTCTCGAACCAATTGTGAAAGCACTTTTTCCACTCCGATTGAGACACCTCTTAAACATGGGTTTTGAACGCTTAACCCATTAGTGGACGAAGTTCCCTGGGCACTATCCGTAATTAATTTACACCAACTATAAATGAAAATGGTCTAGTTAATTGGTTTTAACAAAAATTTATTCAAAAAAACTTATAGTTTTGGAGATATGGACCGTCCCTTATAAGGGACACTGCGCATTGGGTACACTTTTATTATGATATTGTTTAAAACATATTTTAGGGTGAAGACCTTTGCCACATTTGCTACAAATAAAGTTAGTTTTTTTGCCGCAAAATCCACATCGTTTATCAGTTTCTGAGTATTCAATAATGTGGTTTCTGCCATCATATCTAGTATCTGCAGTCACATTGCTACTGCGCAAGCCTCTTGATGTTGGGGTACCATACGATTCCAGGTATGATGTTGCAATATAACGCCGAAAAATTAGAAGAGACGCACATGCCGGATCATTGGGACGTAACTTCTTCATCAGCAGCCATGCATTCACTACTGAAGCATCAAGCAGATATGCAAATATATGCCACCACCACTTTTTTTGTCTAATTCTAGACCGGTAGACTGCAACTAGTTGATCCATTTTATCCACTCCTCCCATGCCCATATTATATCGATGAAACAATGTTGGTTGGGGAATACTTACAGCACCCCGCCCTTTAACGAAGCGTTTGCACGTTCCCATTTCAAGAATATCAAAATTGGTGGCAATTGTGACAACATTAATATCCTTCCATCGGGTGAGCAATATATTTCCATTACTTGTAAATCGATGATCTACTGAACCTCTTTCTTCTTTTTTCATTGTTGGGATTGAGCGGAGCGGTCATATTTCTGTTCTACCTTCTCGTATGGTTCCCGAGGAACATATTCCGATGAAAGATAAGTGTCGCAGTAATTTTACGGATGTAAAATAGTTATCTATGAACACCTGGAATACGTAAAATTATTATTTTTTTTAAATAAAAATGCACTTGTTATATTACCTTGAATCCTTTATTTGATGGAACGTTAGTTTTTGAGAGGAGGTCAATCACCTTGTCGCCACCAACACCAAATCCTTTGGGAGTAGACTCTGCCGTTTTCCCCATATATATATCAAATTGTACCATAAACCCGTTAGCTGAGTTTAACGCCCAATTTTTAAACCCAAATCGGATGGGTTTTCCACGAATATATTGTTTGGCATAATGCTTTCCATAATATGGGATCATGCTTTCATCTATTGACAAATTTTCTTCAATCCCACCGTGTCGTAGATATGATGCATATAGGTGATTTATTAGAGGCCTAATTTTGTAAAGGCGATCCATTTCATCGATGTTGAGGTTATCATTCACATGAAAATTTCTTAATATTTGTTCAAATCTCTTCATCCTCATGCTATTGGAGAGCAGTTTAGGGCAGTCCGAGCTGTTTGACCAATACAATCTTTTGTTGGGATACTTGGCGTATCCAGACATTAGCATACCTCCTAGAAATACTTTGATCTCTTCCAATGTAACTTGTAAATCAACATTCTTTTGCAGTCCATACAAGTTTGTTTGCTCCACAAAGTGTCTAATAATATCCTCTGAAAAAAATAATTCAAAAAATTCAGTCGGATTTTTACATAACTGAGTTTGAGCACTTGGTGGAATCATGGTACATGCTGTATTTATTTCAAAGGATGGTTCAACTTTGCGCCAACAATTCGTATTTGTCTGTCTGTTGGACACGGATGAAACTCGCATTTTTTTTCCAAGCGGTTCATCATCACTGTCATTCCAATCACTAATTTCTTTGTGTGATACTTCACATTGTGTAGATAACAACTTTGGACCAAGATGATTAAGATTTCCCTCGTGTTCATCATCGCTTTCATCAGTATCTTGGTCAGTATCGGCACCATCTATTGGTGGAATCGCGTAAATTTCAACATCGCTCAACTCATTGTCGTCAATACCATCCACTTCATTCAATATTTCAGCAACTGTTAGTCTGTACATGAAAAAAAACTTTATTCAATCATTGCATTACAAATGTCCTACGGCTGCAGTGTCCCTCTTAGGGGACGTTGCGTTCAAAGTCACAATATGCTCGTGTCGTAACATTTTATTATGGTTTTTGGCCAAAAAATAATTCATTACACTTATTTTTAATTAACAAAACACACAAAATTATAAATATTCACAAAATAATTAATTTATTGTATTTTTTCTTACCCAGCTCGAGATTTTAGTTTTTGCACAAATTGGTTTTCCATATTTTGCATAGAACACAACAAACAACTCACAAATATTTGGAGAAATGGCATAAAGCATGATTGGTTGGAATGTCTGTAACGGGATAGTCTACTTTGTTTACAACGATTTCAGTGTTGGGCAGTGCTACAGTAGATAATACGAGCGTCCGTTATAAGGGACAATGCCCACTAATGGGTTAAACAGCATCTTTTGGCGACGAAAATCGTTGACCACGATTTTTTTTCTTGATGAGCGGGAATAAAAGAAGTCGTTGGGTGCCACGTCAAGGCTGTACGGCGGATGATCCATCAATTCGACGTTTTTGCCGGTCAAAAAGGCGCTGGTTTGAGCCGATGCGTGAGAGCTCGCATTGTCATGGTACACAATGATTCGTCTTCTCTTGTTCGGTTTTCGAATTTCTCCGAAGACTTCAGCAAACAAATTGTGGTGTATCACTCAGAATTGACCTCCTACGTTGCTCAAGCGGAACAGTCGCCACATGACCAGTTTTGCCGAAGAAACAGGCGACCATTTGCTTCGAAGAGCTTCTTCCACGAACATTTTTCGTTGGATTTGGCTCGTCTTCGAAGACCCACACGGTCGATTGCTGTTTCGTTTTGGGCTCATACGCATAGATCCATGGTTCGTCAGCTGTGACGATCTTATAAACGTCTTTTGATGCACCGCGCTCGTATTATTTCAAAATTTCTTTGCACCAATCGACAAGAACCTTTTTTTGAGCGATTGTCAAATTGTGTGGGGTTCAACGAGAACAAACCTTTTTTACGGTCAGGTGTTCATGCGATATCAAATGTATGCTGGTGGAAGAAATGCGCAAGGATGTGTCTCACGGTATGTCACATGACGATCTTGCACTATCAGTTCACGCAAGGCATTAATGTTCTCTAATGTTCTCTCTTCGTCTTTGAGCGAGCGTCGGCCACGATTGAATTCATTAAACCAGTTTTTCACAGTGCTATAGAATGGTGCTTCATCGCCAAACAAAGATTTAAGTCCATAAATGCACTCTTGTCGTGATAATCCACGCCAATAGCTGTGAAAAATTATCGCACGAAAATGTTCACGAGTTAATTCCATTTTTTGCCAAATTGTTTTTTCAAGGCACTGTAAACAACACATAGTTGATCGTACGTTAAAACGTTCTGAGTACGTATATGCTAAAAAGTTTCAAACTCTCCAATAAAAATGTCAGATGGCGCCAGGCAACACTTAGTGTTGCCAAGCCCGGAAATATATATATCGTACCGATTAGATAAATTTTTCTTTTAATACATACTGGTCATCGTAAAATTAGAAGAAACGAAATAAAAATGTCAGATGGCGCCTGGCAACACTTAGTGTTGCCAAGCCCGGAAATATATATATATCGTACCGATTAGATAAATTTTTCTTTTAATACATACCGGTCATCGTAAAATTAGAAGAAACGAAAATTCAAACTATCAATCTTAACAATTTGGCTGATACAAAGAATTTTATTTATTTGATTGCTTTTTCACAAATAATCAAATACATATTAGTTTTTTCTTACACATAAGCTATATGAATTATCGCTTTTGCACAATTTGTTGCACTTTTATTTTCGAAATTGGCTCCACTCATACTCGATATCTCAAAATTAAAATACAGTTTCCGTAATCTTTTCAGGTAATTATAAAAAGCATATCTTAGACATATAAACCAATTCCTAACTCCATTCGCCTGTGAATGGCGTATGGGGCAAACCTACGACGATCTGTATATAACTTTGGTACATTTTGACGTTTTTTTTTTGGCAATTCTTACTTAACAACACTGAACAAATACTAAACTTCAACATTCAATGACATTTAAGTTTGCAAATGTAAACATTGCCATAATTTTAAGATGATTGACACGTGCAACAAAAATAATCATTTTTAAACTGAAGATCTGTGTTAATTCATTCCTTATAGTCAACACACCCTGGAGTATTTGAGGTTGTCTGTTTACTATAGTTGTGCGTCAACGACTTGTCAAATAAAATTAATTGTTTAGACTCAAGGTAAGTCAGCAAACCTTTTTACCTTAACCTAAAATCAAAGCCGCACTTTTTCTTCGATCTGGAAATGTTTCACCTTAAATTAAAGGCTGTAGTGCAAAAGTGCAGTTCTTGGGCGGAACGGAATGAATTAAAAAAATATACTGTCTACAGAATATCTCGAGTATTTCGATAAAAATAATGACGAGGGCGCTCGGGTCCCGAAGTCCGTATTTAAAAAAAAATGTTTAAGGCTGTCAAAAGTGCAAATTAAAAATGGGCTTAGCCCTAGATATAGTTGAACGTAAGTTCCTTAAGAACACACAAACATACTCATACGTAATTAATGCGGAATTGTAAGAGAGTAGCATGCAATCGAATAGAAAATAATGCATTATAAGTGGTTTTGAGTATGTATTTCTTTTCTCGAATTGAATAATTTTACCCCAATTTTGTTGAAAGTAATCAAAAGCAGAATGCTTTGCAATCCTCCGAAAGTCGGTTCTATGTACCGGAATGATCCGAAGCAGCAATCTTCGGCCAAGGGTTTTCACCCCGTCATAACGTGTGCCGCTACAACCACAACAAAAGCAGAATACTTTAAAGTCCCTAGATTGGGCATGTCGATAGCTGAAAGTCTTTAAGTCCGGCCACACAGGAAATGTTGGAAGTTAAACAAATCATGGAATTGTTGATATACCCTCGTATTATAGACTGCATTCAAATAATGTTTAAATTTCTTTTGCGCGATATTAAGAGTTTTGTGATTTTTTCGGCCCGATTTCAATATATTTTATACATTTCTCATATTTTTAATTTTGATACAGAAATAGCAGTATTTTATAAAACCTATCCAATAGCACCCATAAATTAAAAATACGCTTTTTATTCTGAATTTCTAAAATATATATTAAATAAGTGCGCAAACTCTTAATATCTGTAGCAAAAGTTCAGTTTTTTACAATATTTATTGAAAAATATTGCATTTTTAATAGAGTTTTGAACCTGGTCCACCTCACTTACGCTGGCAGCTAGAGCCAAAGAAATCTACAGATAGCTCTCATCTGGAGTATCTGTAACGGTGTAGAATTGTTTTCGTGGCTAAAGATGTGAAGAAGCCTCACAACTTATATGTACTTAAAATAGAACTTCTTTTACGTTTGTTAAGTACTTGGTCATAAAGAGTTAAGTTTTTCCTTCAAAAATTGCAGCAAAGTAGCTTTATAAGTAGATCATTAATGACTTGAAATAGCAATAAGACGAGTGTCACACGTCACTTTGCCATTTTTTTTTTTAAAATAATATAGATGTACCAGACCTCAAACCTGTAATAATACCTTTTCCATTTGTTTAATCATAATACCTAATAATTAAACAATCTTGAATTCACTTTGAAACATAGACGTCTTAATTTCTGTAGGGGTACATTTTTATCAAGCCAATCCATTCTAGTGTACACAGTTTATGGCAGAAGTTGCTCAATATTTATAAAAATACTACCTATAAGAAAATAAGAATCTGTGCCTTGTTCAATTAGCAAAGTGTAATGCTTTTAGGAAGAATTTAAGAAATCGGTTATTCGTCACAAAAAACCAAATTATTAGAAAACCGTAAAGTGGGAATTTTTTAGTAAACGGCTGGGTTTCTATCTGAAGAAATCGAATTGCTTTACTCATTAACTAAAATAAAAAGCAAGCTTATTTTGAATTCCTATATTATTAGACTTGTGTGGGTTGCAATAAGTATTTCATTGAAACTAGAGTACATCCAAGCTATTCCATTACTAAACTTGGAAACTTGCATAGAGTGTAGAATGTATGTATAAGTACGAGTATATCTTTTTTTTTTTATATAAGCTTTATTTGAATTATTGAATCTGCTCCAATGGAGCCTAACAATAAGTATACGAATCTTAAGTATAATTCAATAATGAATCCTAGTATGGATTTCTTGTAATGTGGATCTCTGCTAATTAATTAATTTGGTCAAAATAGTATATAACTGGTATGGATCACATGTCTGAGAATTTTAAACCTTTTAAATAAAAATAAAATTCAAAATCTTTAATAATCATTTAATGAACTTTAACTTCTTTTAATATTGCAGATTTTGACTCCATTGATCTGAAAGATCACGCTTAATTCGGTTAATATAGTGAAACATGTGGAAGATAGTCTCACAAAAACAACAGCTACGTACCATACCGACGTACCGCCGAAGCTTAAATTTGCATTCAATTTGATAAAACAATTACAGATATTTAGGAAATATCAATGCTTTTTTGTTTGCACCATCTGGAATGAAAATTCTAACAGCGTAGTAGACTCAATACCCTTGAGCAGGTAATATGAGGACTTATAAAACCTATCCTCAGCCTAAGAATTAAACCTGACTGTAGGCTGTAGAAATGTCAGCATAATAATCTAACGGAAATAACGGCATTAAGGAAATATCAAAGCAATTCTAATTAAAGTTCACCCAGCCTGATTAATTCAAAATCAGTGTAAAATGAGGTTTCATAGAATCAAATCTCAGCTTAAGAATTAAACCTGACTGAAGACATTCGATACGCTGATCCAACATAAAAAGATTCAGAACGAAATTTGAAAATTGGATAACACATGTACAAGTATTCAATCTAATAGTAAAATGAGGTCTTATAATATCAAGCCTCAGTCTAAGAATTAAACCTGACTGTAGACTTTAAGAAATACCAGCATGATATTCTCACGGAAACATCACCGCCACAACTTCGCTGACATTGAAATCATATTAGACAAACTAATTAAAGGTATCTTATAATTATTTAATTAATTGTTGTTACTCCTTTTAATATTGCAGTTTTAAGCTCTACAACAACTCAACACCGCCACACTAATACTAACATTGAAATTATTTTGGATAAACCGATTACAAATATTAAGGAAATATCAAAGGTATTCTAATGAATTAACTCCATGATTAACTCAAAATCAGTGTAGAATTAGGTTTCATAGAATCAAATCTCATCCAAGGGATTAAACCTGACTGGGGACTACATGAAATACCAGCAGCTCAAGAAAATCGATACGCTGATCGAACATCAAGAGATCCAGAACGCAGCTAAAGACATACGTTCTTCAAGATTAAGGTAAGCCCGTTTTTTATATAACAGGTTCGTAAATTCCTCATTTTCTGACGTCAATGTCTATGAATGACATATGCTTGTCATCTGTAAGGTTGTTATAATAATTTATTTCAAACCTTTAATTTACAGTCAATATACACGGCGAAAAAAATATGCTAAAAATTTGTTTGCTTCCAAACATCTATATGTTTGGAACTTTGAACCAAACATATTAATGTTTGGGTGCAAACAAATATATGTTGGCACATAAATGTTTGTGAAACATCTTAATGTTTCTTGCATTAAAGTTTCCTGCATATGTTATGGCCGTTTTTCCCTCTGTGTACCTACCGGATGTCACAGTTTCTAATGGTGTATTTCTACTTACACCTTCTGATTGTTCTATCGATTTGTTGACTGCACTTGGTTTGCTTTAGGAAAATGTTGTTTCTAAAAAAATTTTTAGAACTAGGGCTTTGGCAAAGTTTTTTTCATATTTTTAATTATCAGATCGACTCTGAACTCTCCTCGCTTTAGACACATCCATCCAACTTTGTGTATTTCTTTTTTATCAATGCTCATATTTAAAGTTTTCTTTAATGTTGAAGTAAATAACTTTTAATTCTATTTCCATATTGCTGAAAGGTACACAGTTCGTTCTTGCAATGATTATAGAAATTTAAATTTTTGTCTTAAGGACTAAACTGTTGTACAGATTATTATTACTTGGAGCCTAGTACCCCCTGTTAATATACCGATTGATTCAAAATCAATATCTGATTCCATCCCGTCCGTCTGTCCGATTTTTGCTAATTGTTCAGGTTTGCGCCTTGGACAAATTCTATTGGTCCATATCGGTACATGTTTTGAAAAAATATAAATGTCTTTTAAAAACTAAATACAACATCGGATTCTGAAATTGAGCCAAGAAAGTTACGAACGACCAATAACAAACTAGTATAGTGAAATCAAACCTTATCAGACTATGTGTGGAATATCTCTGACTTCACATGATGCGCTATGACCTACCAGAATGCAAGAATCGCTCCCGATTTGAGGTACTGTCATTCTGCAACCCACATTTTACACCAAATCTATGAGAATGGGTCGTTTTTGTTAGCGTGCAGGACTATCATGTTAGTAAAGCAAGGAGCAACTCAGAGTATGAACATATAAAAATTGTTCAGCGCTTAGCTCCTACCGACCATAGGGCCCCATAACTGTGATTATTGTTAGTTATCATTCAATAGCGTATACATGGTGTAGGGTTTGAACAAGTCGGCCTGTTCAATCTTTAAGTCGTTTTTACTACCTTTGAATTTGGCTTTTAAGCTTATTTGTTTATTTTTTACTTATTTGAAGCATACTCTTATGCTTATAAACAACAAGCTTGTCCGTATTGTGGTAATTAAAAGTTGAAAATTCTTGAAAACAAAGTATTTTTGATACATCGATTTTATGCTCAAGTAAAAAACAGTAAGCACAGGTTACGGTACACTTAAACTTTCTAAAATTTTCTGACATATACATAAATAAATCTCCAATTAAAATATAATTCTTTGAATAGCCATGTCCGCATTTTCTGGAACTGTGCTGGCGACGTTTCTAGAGTTTTCAGCGTATCACCACGAACAAAACAAGTGCACAATACCTTATGAAAATACGTCTCTAAAGGCCCATTTAGTCTCGACGGTTGACGGTGGACGGTTGACGGTAGACAATCAGCTATTTCAGTTGGGGGTTGCATTTTGCATGTGTTAGAGGGAGATAACTACAGTTTGACGGTTGACGACGGTAGACTTCTGCAGGTTGCAGAATCTACCGTCAACCGTCAACCGTCGAGACTAAATGGGCCTTAATGGACTTTAACGTAGACTGAAGAAAAACATAGTTTGAGACTATAAATAGGCAACAGCTTTACGTGTATAAGTACAATTGCCTGTTCCCCCAAAATAGAATGTGATCCACCTAGAGGTATTTTTTCAGAACAAAAAAAATATAAAAATTCAAATCAAGTGTGGATTCTTTATTGGTAATTTGAAAGGACATCTTATTGCATGTATTTTCTGAATACAATTTCCTTTAAGTGCTGGCCGCAACTACGCCTCAGGGTTTCCTTTCTGAGGGTCCAATTTTGGATGACTCGTGCGTCCATTTCGACCGGTATGGCTTTAATGACAGGCGTAAAAATTTTTGTTCAGTGATGAGGCACATTTCTGGCTCAACGGCAAAGTCATTAAACAAATTGCCACATTTGGGCTGAAGAGCAACAAGAAGAGGTTCAAGAGGTGTCATTATACCATACTCATGCATGGGAATAGAAAGTGGGCCAATTCAATTGCAGAAATTACGCGGAGCCGCTAAGTTATTGAAATAATGGCTAATAAGGGGGTTTGAGTAGGTATTTGTTTTCTTGAATTGAATTGAAAGGAGAATGCTCTTAAGTCCCGAGTCCCTAGATTGGGCTTGTTCATAGCTGAAAGTCTTTAAATCCGGCCACCCAGAAAAAGTTGCATATAGAAAATCATTTTCAAGGACCGAATTGACCCGATTGTCCTTGTTTGTTCATTATTTTCACTGAAATACCACGTCTAGGGACGTGTGACAGGTTCTGTTTCATATTTTCATATTAAACCCCATAAACATCAATTTTACAAAAAAAAAAATAAAAATGTTAAGTTTGGCTGTGACGAACTTTGGATACCCTCCACATGCAAAATAAATTAAGCAGAAAAGTAATATAAATACAATTGCCCATGGTACTTCATGGCTGTACCCATGTGCATTGTCCAATTTATTTCTTGAATGGTGAAAATATTGAGTATAGTATTGTCTCACATTCGGTGTAGAAGTGTGTATATAGAAATCGTTACGCGTAAAATTCCATCTCGATAGGTCAAGTTTGTAATGAGTTATAGTCATATTATTTCTCAAGGCCCATAAGACCGTTTGTATGGGAGGTACCAGAAGGGACTTCCCAAACTCAACTAAATTTGGTGCACAAGTGTGTTCTATATAGAAATTTATATGCGTAAAATTTTATTTCGATAGGTCAAGTTTGTGGTGAGTTATTGTCATATTATTTCTCAAGGCCCATAAGACCGATTGTAGGGGATGTACCGGATAGGCCTACCCAATATCTACCAAATTTGGTACAGAAGTATGTTCTATATAGAATGCTTTATGTGAAATACTTCATTTCGATAGGTCAAGTTTGCGATGAGTTATCTACATATTATTTCTCAAGGCCCTTAAAGCTGTTTGTATGGGAGGTATCAGAAGGGACTACCCAATCTCAACTAAAATTGGCCCAGAAGTGTGTGCTATATAGAAATGTTTGTGTGAAAATTCATTTCGATAGGTCAAGTTAGTGATGAGTTATCCTCATATTATTTCTCAATGCCCTTAAGACCGTTTGTATTGGAGGTATCAAAAGAGGCTAGCCAATATCAACTCAATTTGGTACAGAAGTGTGTTCTATATATAAATCTTTATGTGGAAAATTTCATATCGATAGGTGAGTTATTGTCATATTTTTTCTCAAGGCCCATAAGACCGTTTGTATGGGAGGTACCAGAAGGGACTACCTAATCTCAACCAAATTTGGTGCGGAAGTGTGTTCTATATATAAATCTTTATGTGCAAAATTTCATTTCGATAGGTCAAGCTTGTGGTGAGTTATCGTCATATTATTTCTCAAAGCCCATGAAACCGTTTGTGTGGGAGGTACCTGTAGGACTTTTCCGATCTCAACCGAATTTACCGTTGAAGTGTGTTGTGTATAGAAATCTTGATGTGTAATTTCGATTCGATAGGTCAAGTTTGTGGTGAGTTATAGTCATATTATTTCTCAAGGCCCATAAGGCCGTTTGTATGGGAGGTACAAGAAATGGTGGCCCAATCTAAACCATTTTTACATAGATGATTGCGCCTATATTGAGATTATTTTTGCAAATTTTGCTCAAGAAACTGGACGGATATTTCCAAATAAAAAACTCATTTTTAAGAGGTAGTGTCGGTTGAGGGTGTCTAACACCAACTTTCCGTATAGCTATATAGCCCATTTTCAATACCAACCATGCTAGGTTAACTACACATGTTTGTGCCAAATTTCAGCTCCCTATCTGTTTTTATGCAGGCTCTATCTTGTTTTCAACAAGCGGACAGCCGGACAACATGGCTAGATCGTCTTAGAATTTTACGAGGATTAAGAATATATATGACAAAACTAATATACCCTCCATTGTATGGTGGAGGGTATAAAAATGCATGCTGTCGTAAAAATTTATAGCTTGATATTTTGGGGAAAGTGTACAAAAATAACCTGTTTCGTGAATAACGCGGAATTGTACAAGAAATACTAGCATGCGCTTATATGTTGGAAACAGACAAATAAAAATTACCTATAAAATATATATAAAAATAGAAATATTCAAACATAGGCCGATTTCTTTTCGTCCCTTATATTCGTTAACATAAAGAACAAGTTGGCGGTAAGAAAAATAAAGTTGGTATCATTTGTATCAAGACTCCAAAACTTTCTGTGAAGCTGTGATCATTTCATACGGGGTGGGCTATTTTGAATTTGAATCGGCTGTAAGAGTGTGCCGATAATTTTTTCAAATTTCTGGTCTAGAAAGGTTAAACTTGGCCGTTTATTAATGGAACACCATAAGTGCGTTTTCGCTTCGTCCAATGGGCTGAAGATTGTTTGGCAGGAGTTGAAGAATTTTACCGAAAAATGGTGTTAGATGAAGCTTATTTTTATCTCAGTGGTTATGTCAATAAGCGAAGTTGCCGCATATGGGGTTCAGAGAACCCATACGTCACTATTGAGAATCCAATGTATACACACCGAGTCACTGTTATTTGGTGTCGATTTTAGGCTGGTGACATCATTGGGCCATATTTCTTCGAAAATAAGCTAGGAGACGTCAACGTTGAGCGTTACCGCTCCATGCTCAACAATATTTCTTTTCGAAATTCGAGAGAATAACATGATCAATTGGTTTCAACAAGAAGGGGCCACATGTCACACAGCCAACGGAACAATCGGTATATTACGCACTGTTTTTGAAAATCGAACAATCAGGCTAAATTGAGATGTCAAGAGACAGCCTCGGAGCTGCCAATTGAGCCCTTTGGATTATATTCTGTAGTTTCTGAAGTACAATGAAAAATGTACTGAAAAATTGGGTTGATCGGATGAGGTACTGCCGAGCCAATTGTGGTAGTCATATGAATGATATTGTGTTCCATTTTGTAATGACCAAGGTTTTCCTTTCCAATAAAACTAGAAATTTAAAAAAAATATCAGTACATTTTTTTTACAGCCGATTAACATTTTTAATGTTCAATGGCCCACGATGTATATATGGCACGAAAAAAACAACTTTTGTAAAATAATTGCATGCAATACAATCACACTGACAGCTCAGGAAAAACTTTGTCAGTGTTAGTTGCTTTCTTTTCGTCCCGTATTTTTGTACTGTATGCCATGCAAATTCTAAACGAGAATGTTAACACCAAACGCGTTTATCATTAAAGCTAACTTATTTAAAAACGATATGTTACATTTCAGATATTAAGTGTGTTCGTTTACTTGCAAATTTGTGCAAATTTTTACTGGATCGTGTTCGTTTACACAAAAAGATCAGTAAATGAGAGCCGGCGCGAGAACATTTTGACAGTGCGATGTTAGAGAGTTTGCAAATTTTGGTTGGAGATATTTCAGCCAAATAAAATTTGCAAGATAATATGGTAACCACTGAAATTAGAAAGAAAAAAGTTTTCTTTTGCTCATTTTTTTATTACAAATCTTGACACTTTAAAATTCAAAATCAAAATAATGCAATCAGTAAACAAAATTAGCTGTTTCATTGCAAATTTTTACTGAAAGGCTTTTCGTTTACTTTTCTTGCAAATTTAAACAAAGAGAGTAAAATTGACCTAACGCTCTCAAAAGTAGAAACTTGCAAATTTTTACTGGGGAAGTAAACGAAAACACTTATTATATGAATGAATCCAACGAGCGACACCTAATGTCCGTAGCCTAGTCATCTAACTAGCTACTCACTAGGCCACAGACATTGGTATCGTCTGATGGCAAACGTAATATATGAAATTTTTATACGTAATATCACAGAAAGTTTTTGAATTTCGATACAAATAAGGATATGGTATCAGGTGATTTAAATAATTGTATATCAAACATTCACAAAAATATATTTTTGGCATTCTTTTTCACGTGACTTTGATGATACAGCCAACTTGTTTGTTGTTGTTGGGCTATAGGCTATACCTTGCTTATTTTACCATGAGTAATACCAAGTTTTTGTTTCTTACCGCCTACTTGCTCTTTTCGGTAACGTTTATACGGGACGAAAAAAAAACTATTGATATTTTTATCAGTTTACTTGCTAAAAACATTCATATTCTTTGGAAAATTGAAGGTCTAGCAAGTTTTATGTATTTATATTTCTAAATGTTCTGCAGCACTACGCTCAGACTCATTTATTTATTTACGGAAAACGTGTGTTGGAATGTTTTTGTTAGTTATGAAAAATGCAAAGGACGTTATCTATGGAAAGTTGTTTGTCGACAACAAACACAAGAGCAGTTGAAACGACAATGTTGATGAGTATCAAACTAAAAGGACAGCCGAAACATCGTCATAAAACCTAAAGAACGAGTATTATATTAATATCTAACATCTGTTTGATCGCCGAGCCAAAATAAATAATACATTTTGTTGCTTTCATTTTGTTTAGAAATTAAGGGGTTGTAACGATTGTCCTTATTGTTGCACAGTGTTAGTGTTGGCAGATGAAAAATATGTCATATAGTTAAACTTATACAATGAAGAAAGCGAGCTTTTATTTTCTATCTGAACGTTGTGATTAAAGTGTGAAATTTCCAGATCAGTTTTGATTCCTAAAGATCGATCCGGTAAATTCTTGGGATTGTTAAAAAGAAAACAAATTTTGTTCGTTTGTTTATAAAAGTAGCGTTTATGCATTTAGACGATGTCCCAAATTTCACCAACTTTTAACACAATCTTCTTAGAATCTGGAAAAAAAATATAGAGAGCAACTGTTTAAAACAACCCAGCTCACCAAACCCTCAGAATTCGTTTAGAATTCTGTACGACAATTGGCCAAAATTTCTGACCGAACTCTGAACAGTAGTCTTCGGAAATTCAAAAGGATATTTTGATTTCTCGAATCGAATTCTGGACGATTTTGGTGATAGAAAAAAGACAATTACTTTAAATGTAAACAAACAAAATACAAGAATTTGAAATATAAAAATACCTAAGCCAAACAGTCTGATCACCTCAGATAAAAGTTCAGAATTCTTTGCGAGTTCGACCCGCATTCTGTTAGACTTGAATTTGGGCTGAAGTCGCAACGAATTCTGAAATTTTTATCTGAGGTATATTTCGATATTTTGGAACATAATGAAAAAAAATCCCCTTGTTCTGGTTTTCAAAATGACCGACAAATCGAGCAGAGTTCATAACGATTTCGGTAAGAATTCTCGATAGAGTTCAGATATTGTTCAGAATTGTCCGATATAAGACATTGTCGCCAAATTTGGTTTACTGGGAAGTATCAGAACGTTTTTCATTTTGTTTCCTCAAATGTGAAAAAACAAGTTTCCTGAACAATATTTTTGAAAATTTTATAAAACAGAACAAAATGATTTAGTCCGTAAAAAACTATTTATCTAGCCATCTTTTTTTTGGTTAAGCTATTTTTGTACATTTTTTGCTCCATTGTTTTCTATTATTTTAATAGTAGCATTGATTGATGTCGACGAAAAATAAAACTCTCAAGTGGCCACCGCTTATACAAGGTGGCCCAAAATGACCGACGGTGTTTGAGTTGATTATAACTTAGTCCGAAATTTAGTTGCATATTTCTATCTTAAAAGTATTTTTTTTTTGAATTTTATAATACTTTAATACTTTAAAATGTTTCTTTATATTAATTCTATCTAAGCTGTAGTTTACTGTAATTAGATTTATCGGCCGAAAGGCTTCTTAATTACGGAAAAAGTAAATAAATAAATAAATACTCTAAATGGTTTTAAGGTCAATCAAAAGAGAATTCGACTTTAAATTAAGATTGGAATATCTCCCTGGAAATATATGTTATTAACGACATAACATACTTAACGTTACACATCTGTTTTTCAAGGGCAGGTTAAGAGAAACGCGCATGTATCCATTCGTGGTGTATTATGGGGCAGTCGCTCCGCCAATTATGCTGGAGCTTATAAAAATTCAATTTGAAAATTATTCCCTAAGGTTTCTTAAAGAAATAGTAAGGTTTTAACTAGAATTTCAATAACGGTTAAGTTTTAAAAAGATTTTATTAATTACTCATTTTTTTCAGCACTTTAAGCTTCGGCGATTTTATAGAAATACTTTTTCCCGTATTCCAAGATGTAAAAAAGTACGAGTATCTGCAAAAACCTATAAAACTCACATATCGTATCTTAGGACTATCCTAATGCAAACTATGTCTACAATTCGTTCATAATTTTACTTTTGTGCAATTATTGCAAAATTCGACACAATGGGACAAACTTTGGAGGATCGACTAGTAACACTCAGCCAACTTCTGTAATTTATGCGGAAAACACCTATGCGCGTAATATTCTTCAAGATTTTTTATCTTTTCACACTAGCAGCACCCTCACTCCGGTCTAAACATGTGAAAATTCGTCAAGCTATATCATTCCGTTTAAAAGTTACTGCATTATTTCCTAAACGATCTATTTCAAAACCACTGTAGGCAATTTCATTGTTTTCAGTAATGTTAAAAGTTTTGCGTTATGGTTATTATTATTGATAAAAAAATACAGTAATGGAAATTCCAGCTAAAAGACAATACAATAGATTTGACCTAGATCAGAACTGTGTTAAATCACCCCTCGGCAAGCGAAAAATCAATATTATTGTGAGATCATTATTTTGTCAAAGGAATCCACAGATTAAATTCGAACCGGCCGACTTTACATTCATTTTTTTAACTTTTCAATAGCGTTGGCAATGAAGAGGTTTTGCGTTAAAAGAAACCAAATTGAAATTTAAGGTGTGTATAGCTTAAAAAATATGTATATTCTATTAGCAAAAATAACAATTCTTACTTACCTTGTTCTTTCAGTGTTTGAACATCATGTAGAATAACTTAAGCAGCTAGTATTTCTTGAGGTCCATAGCCAGGGTATTTTTTCGCTCGCTGTGATTTGATGCTTTCAGTGTTTAAAAACCATGTTGAATATCTTGAGCAGCTTGAATTTCTTGTAGTCCTTAGTCAGTGTAATTACTTTCGCTTAGATTTTATAATTCACTTGATCAGATGGTTTATAGAATAGCATTGACATTTCTTCAATATCTGTAATCGGTTTATCCAATATGATTTCAATATCATTGTTGGTGCGGCGGAGTGTCGTTGATTTTTCCGTGCGACTATAATTTTTTGTAGTCCATATTTAGATTCGATTCTGGAACTGAGTCTTAAGTCCATCTGAATGTGTGAATTTTATTAGATGGTGTAATTAGTTTATCCGATTAGATTTCGATATGAGGCTATTATGCTTATGTTTTACCAGTACCACTGGCCATGAAATTAGGCATAACCATTCTGATCGATAGCGACAAAATTTGCAATATTCAAAGAAGTAATAGTTAATTAAATGATTATTAAATATATTTGATTCCTGCATTTAGTTATCCATATCCGTAAAGATACAACGGTGTCGCAATATGGTTTCCTTGAGAATATCATGTAAGTTTTTCTGTAGTCCACACTCAAGCTTGATTCTAAGGCCGAGACTTGTATAAATCCTCAGTTTACTTGCACACGAGTTATTAGTTAATCAGACCCAGGGAATGAATATTCATTAGCACCAGAATAGCAAAAATATTTTCTCAATATCTGTGTTGTCTTATTCAATTTGAAAATCTACGTATGTACAGCGAGGTGATATGATGAAATATGATGCGTGCCCTTTAAAAACCCGAATTTTTTTGATATTTTGCTGCCAAACGAAAAATTCACGTTGATGCTATTCATAATGAAAACAGACCTACTTACGAGTGCCCTCTAAGAATAATTTATAAACTGATGTCAGCTGTTTCAAGTCTTTTTGAAAAAAGTTAAAATCCAGCGGGGTTGACTTAAAGCTCGTCCGAATGTTTCAATATTTAACAAAGCACAAATTAGAATGAAAGGATAAATTGAAAGGGCTCGAACTACAAGGTTCTTTCTGATATTATCAAAGTTGATAAATGGAAATATGTATGTATATCGCAATGAAGCCTCTTTCAAATTGATTCAATTAAAGTCTAATTAGTTGGTGGGCTACACATGGAACCTGGAAACATTAACTTCATAAGTGGCGTACCCGTTTGGCAACGAAGAGTTCTTTGACACGTATGCTAGGGTCCATTAGTCCACAGAAGCAATGATCGTAAGTCAACTGCTTAGCAAACTGTATCTAATATGGATGAGTCTTCACTACGAGAAAGTCAACAGGTTAAACTTATCTAAAGAAAAATGTGAAAAGTGTGCACGGCTATCATAAAAGTTATCACAGATTCAAATATGAATAAGAACAACCAGATTCAAGTCCGGGCAAGAACATCTAAGAGTGAGAGATTAATCTCTAAGCCATGTAAAAGCTTCTCCATAAAATGCATTAGCCGTTCAGGCCGGCAGGTCCCGGTCAGGGAGTATAAGAATTATACTGTGAGAAGTTTCCCGTTTGAAATATCAAAACCAAATTTAAACTGTAAACACAGCCACTGTGTGATTGAGTCAATATGAGGTAATTATGTGTATTACACACAACGTGCTTACCTTGTTCTTTAATGTTTTTACAGCGTATTAAACATCGTTGTAGGCCACAGTCAGATTTTTCTTCCTCGGAAACTAAATTCTATAGCTCAGATTCCTTTTACATTTCTTCTGAGTTAATCAGACTGGAGGTGAAATGGTGCAAAAGAATAGCATATTTCCTCAATATCTGTAATTGGTTTATCTAATAGGATTTCATTATGGGTATAAGGGTAATGGCAGAGTGCGCGCTCAAAGCCGAGCCGAGCCGAGCCGAGCTGAAAGCTGATTGAAATTCTTAAAACTGTGTCTATACAAATTAGTAAAAATCGGCGTCGGGTTGGCAGAGTGCGCGCCGATCCGAGCTGAAAGCTAATTGAATGGAAGAAAACTGTTTTGAAGCGTTTTTTCGTGCAGATATTTGATTGCATGTGTAGAATATAAGTTGTTTATAATTTCTATACTGTTCTTGACGTTTTGGTACTGTTAAAATAATAATCTCTGTTTTGTTTGACAAATTTTTCGAATATTGAACAAAATATTTCAATTTTGATCAATGATATTTATAATTAACTGCTTATTCAAAGTTCAGATTAATCAGAAATTTCCATTATTGGATTAATTAATTATTGATTAACCCAAATTTTGACTTACAAATATCAACTACATAACATTCATAAATAAAAAAAAATATAAAAAAACTCACAGCTCGGCTGGGCTCCGCTTTGAGCGCGCAATCTGCCATCAGCCTTAGTGCGGCTGTGTGCCGTTGATGTTTCCGTGAGAATATCAAGATGGAATTTCTTGAAGTGCAAATTTAGCATTGATTCTATAAAATCTCATTTTTTATGAGTCCATCTGAATGTGTAAATCAGTGTATCAGTGACGGTGCTGCGCCGTGGTTTTCGTGAGGCTAGTATGCACATGTCATTCTGATCAGTAGAGATAAATCTGCAATTTTAAAAGAAATAAAAATTAATTCAATTATTATTAAAGGTATTTGATTCCTGCTATTAGTTATCCAATATGGTTTTCAAATCCGTGAAGATGCGACGATGTGCTGTCGTTTCCATGACACCATCAGACTGGTATTTCTGGTGGTCCACAGTCAGATTTAATTCTAAGGAAATTTATTCAACAAAACCTCATTTTTTACTTGCAGCAGGGGTTTGAGTTTGTTATAAGACTGTGTGACCCTTTATTAGATGGTGCAATATAATTGATTATTTAATCGTTGATATTCCAATTTGGTTACAATACGAGTAGTATGAGAGATGGTGCGGCGGTGTGGCTTTCATGAGGGTATTTCGCACTCTGCCACCAGCAACACCAAAAATGGAATTAAGTATTATCCTTCAAATCAGATTCAGAGCTATAATCTGGAAAAGAAGTTAAAGTTAATTTAATGATTTTAAACATATTTGAATTCTTCTGTTAATTGATGCATATTCGAGAGACAGCACCTTGGAATTTTGTAAGGGAATATCTCAAGGAAGTCCAGTGTACAGCATTGCGTGCTTTATTTTTGTAATCCTAAAAGTAAGCCCAATAATATAAGGGGTAAATTTTGTTAAAGACTTTCTTTGATGACAGTTCCGAATTTAGGGGTTATGCAAGTTTAATATATAGGCGTCTGAAAACAAAAGGCAAGCTGCACAATATAGGGACCACGCAAAACGAAGACGATCTCAGGCACATATTACGACTGTCGGCATTACACTGGAGATAATACATAGAGGTGACAATAAAGATCATACAAATAAATGAAAAAAAAATCGGTTGTTCCCGAGGAGGCCTGCTAAAATGTGTGTACATCCATTTCAATAATTGTATGATAAAATAAAAAAATTGGCAAACATTTTAGGTAATTTAAAAACAAACTCCGCTTAACAATTGCAGAACGAAAGGCATGTCCTAAACAAATTTCGCCTGAGTGAAATACCAACAGTTTGTTTATAATTTATATACCTATGGAAAAACCTTATCTGTTAAGTGATCGGGACTTAATAGATTTTTCAGGCTGATCACCGTCAATTGCGCAATTCAATAAATCTATTTCATTCTTTCTTTTCGCAGCAGATTTTTTTTATTACTTTTTTATTTGCTGCTACGTGAGCCCAGACAATGGCAAACAATGTTAAGTTCACATTTTTATTTCCTGGATCCTTATTGTCACGTTAAAGATTCCACTGTAGATGTTCTTTTCTAGCTTTCTAAAATTCAAATTCTAATGTTTCGGTAACATTAGCTTCGGTAGAATTCGTGTGCGTCGTTGTTGTACCACTGAATCCTACATCCAATAATTAATCAATTTTACTTGACTGAGCTGGGTAGTGAATAAGAAACAAATCGAACTTCTTCTCCCAAATAGAATATAAAATAATGGGCCACTATTCCCCATTTAAGACACTTACTTTATGGTCACCACTTCATCCTCTCCAAATGCTTTCAATAGTCGAATCCACTTTTTTTCTTATCAGAAGGTAGTGCAAATACAAACGAACATACATATGTACATTAAAATGCATGCATAGTCCTGCACTTATTTTTCAGTAATGCTTTTCTCGATCGTTCGCCAAAATAAAAAAAAACAGTGAAAACGAGGAGGGTATATAGAGTTGCATATGCATGCAATTCGCTTCAACGAAGGCGACTAAAAACATGCATATTGAGCAAAGGAATTTTATGCATTGCAGCTTATATGACATGTATTTTGTTTATACGATAATGTCTAGCGTGAACTAGTCAAAAGTCAAAAAAACTTGTACAAACTTGTTTGTGATTTTTGTGGTCCATTTCGTACTCCATTTACTATACAAATTGTAATAGATTGGACGAAATTACGAAAACTGAACTTTTGTTTTCTAGTGCAAAGAGCACAGAAATTATGTCGCCAAAGTCAGTTAAATGAACATTAGGCTTGATTTATTTTTCTGCGAAGGCAGTAACTGACTTTTGAAGTTAGCAGACGAAGTACCTTCTACAAAAAGTCGCTCTCCGTCTGTGTAATTAAATAATAGCTGCTGCAATGCACACAATATGCGTCTATTTTTTCACGTTAATAAATTTTTGCACAACCGCATTTATACGAGGGCGACCGCAAAAGTAACTGGCCTAACATAAAAAACCGTTTTTTGGAATTATTATTATTTATTTTTCAACATAATCTCCTTCCAACTCAATACACTTCATCAAACGTTTTTCAAGTTTTTTAATTCCATCCGAAAAATAAGATTTTTCAAGACCTTCAAAATATGCCTCAGTTTCAGCAATTACCTCGCTATTGGACGAAAATTTTTTGCCACCGAGAAATTTTTTTAAATTTGGAAACAAGAAATAATCGGAAGGAGCTAAATCTGGACTATATGGTGGATGGGGAGCAATTTCAAATCGTAATTCGGCCAGTTTTTGTTGAGTTAAAAATGCAGTATGCGAAGGAGCATTATCTTGATGAAAAAAAAAACTTTTTTTTTAAATGCGGTCGTTTTATCTTGATTTCTTCACTACTTATAGTTTTTCCTTTTTCAAGATAATCAATAAATATTATACCCCTTGCATCCCAAAATACTGTGGCCATTACTTTTCCTGCCGACTTAACAGTTTTCGCCTTCTTGGGACCACTTTTACCAGCTTCTATCCATTGTTTTGACTGTTCTTTGCATTCTGGGATGTAGTGATGGATCCATGTTTCATCAACAGTTATGAATCGGCGCAGTAACTCTATTGGATTACGCTGATAAATCGCTAAAAGCTTCTCGGAATTGGTCCAACGGACGATTTTTTGGGCAAAGTCAACAAACGCGGCACCCATCTTGCGGATAGCTTTTTCATGTGGAGTTCATCATGTAAACTACTCCAAACTTGTTTTTCGTGTATTTTAACAATATCAGCAAGTTCTCGTCTATTTTTAGTCACTTCATTCAATATTTTTCTAATGTTTTCAATAGTAGTAGCAGTTTTCGGTCTTCCAGAGCGTTTTTCATCTTCCGTACTTGAACGACTGATTTTAAATTTTTGAACCCAGGATTTCACGGTGGAGTATGATGGTGCATTAACATCATGAGCAGAATTCATTTTAATTGTGGTGTATAACCTTTCATATAAAAGTGTTTAATTACCGCACGAAACTCCTTACTTTCCATTTTTCAAAAATTATAAAACTTGTTTACTTCAATCACCTGTAACAAAGAAAATAATCATTAAATATTTCGGAAATTTTGACAGATGGCTTATAAAAGATTGCTTTTAAAAACAAAACAAAAAAAGTTGCTAGTAAAACAGAAAATGTGCCAGGCCCTCGTAGTGTTTTAGAGGTTGATGAATGTTTTTCGTGTTAACGAAGGCTTTAATTTAATTTGCTAAGCAGATGACTAACGATCATTGCTTCAGTGGACTCTTGAAGTATTTGTTTCCAGGTTCAATTTGTAGCCCACCAGCTAATTAGACTTGAATTGAATCAATTTGTATGAGGCTTAATTACGTCAAATGCCATTTTATTAACAGTGTTTGAAATCTGAAATAAACTTGTCATTCGAGCCTTTCATTCATTGTATCTTTTTGTTATATATAGATTTGGCTAACCTGTGCCTGAATAGACGTGTGTGTAATACCGCAGCAGATCATCTTTTTAATTCTTTTATTTTGCGTTTGAATACTGGACTTTGTTTCTTTGGCGGTTGCTGAATTTTTTACAAAAAACTAAAAACTTTAAAACCAAATAACATTTATTCTAAATAATGTCAATAGACTATCGAGTTAGAAACACAATTAGCTACCTAATTTTTTTTCTTTTCCTATCTATTATCATTCTTTTATATAATTGTTCCATCTATTTTTTTATATTTTATATACATTTAAAAGTAACTTGTTTCTATTGATCTCATCTTTGCTGCTTTAATCAGCTGCGTTGTAAGAAAATCTTAATGGAATATATATTTAATAGTTTAAACAACGCGTGTATAGCACTTTTATTTCATGTTTGGGGTCCAACTATAATCGCATTTTTTAACCTTGATGTCTTTTGAATTTAATATTGATCCTATAGTTAGTAAAAATGTTCACTTAAACTCTGTTTTGCGAACATCTCGAGATAAGCTGAATATGGCTCTATTGAGTTTTTCAAATTAATATTTCCTTACATTTCAGAATTAGTTCTGCATTTGTTAAATTCATTATAACCTCCTCTGTTTTTTTAAAATTCGTAATAATCAGTTTGCATTCCGCACACCGTGAGGAATGACGTGAATAATAATAAATCAAGTGTCTTAGTTAGTTTCGTTGGATTTGTCTAAAGCATTGAATTCTATTTGTTTAAAAATTTTCTAGGTCAGCTTCTAATCTTATAGTCATATGTATTCGGTAGATCTCAGTTTTTAGATTTTAAAAGGAGGGCTTCCTGCCTTCTTTCTCTGACATCTGGTGTACCGCAGGGTTCAGTGTTAGGACCTCTTCTTTTTATATTATATGTAAATTACCAATCTGTGTACCTATGTGATAATATGTGTAGTTTGCTTCTATTTGCTGATGATGTCTTGCTTCTCTTAAGCTTTGATCGTAATATTCTAGATGTCCTAGAAATTAAAATTAATGTTATCCTTAATCGCATTTTACCGTGTACGTAATAAACCCTTTCAAGGGTAGGGCACTTATATTTGGTGGTCATGCATCTGATTTGAATATATATTTAGGACAGTCAATTTACAAGAAACGTTGTTTTGAACCTCATATTGATTCAATGCGTTGTAAAGTATATTGCCTTCTACGAAGGTTATACTCATCTAATGTACGATTAGTTGTAATCTGTTAAAATCTAAGCGGATTGATAACAGTGTTGCGCGATTTTTATAGAATATTCCAAGATGTGATCACATTTCAGAATAGGTAAAGCATTTTTTAGGAGTTTCTTCCAACAACTTCATAAATTATAGAAATTTGTTTCTGTTTTATAAGGTAATGAGGAGTGGGGTATGTAATTTGTTAAGTGGTTTGTTAAACTTGTCCCTTTCTAATTTGATCCAGAATTTAATTTAACTTTTGATAGAACTTTCGTTATACGAGTTGCCCCTGTTTGGAATCAATTGCCTTGTGAGTCTTTTATCATTCTAACAGTACCTTTCGTCTAAAAATGTTTTTCTTAAGCTCTTACAAAGGAGCTCTTAATACTGGTCTAATCCTTAAAATATTCTTGGAGTTTAGACCCATTATTATAAGAAATATTTAATTATAATCAAGAAAACCACTATACGGCATTTGCAACGAAATTATA
The DNA here is from genome assembly GCA_963513945.1 of Hydrotaea diabolus. Lineage (NCBI taxonomy): Eukaryota > Metazoa > Arthropoda > Insecta > Diptera > Muscidae > Hydrotaea > Hydrotaea diabolus. The sequence continues at coordinate 114,750,255 of OY740719.1, forward strand.
GTTTAGTTTTTTTAGTTTAGTTTATTTTATTGAGACTTTTTAAATTATGTAACTTCGTTGGTTATAATTTCTATAGAAATTGACGTACGAAATAAGCAAAAATTTAAATTACTTAATTAATTATTTTATTCACATATGTACGTAATATGTGAATGCCGTATAAAAGCTATTTTACAAACATTTTTGACATTTTGCAAACAAAATTCACAATTTACATTTTCGTATAAGTAATCCAATTTGTTGCATTGCATCCAAAAATCCTTCGTCCGACAGTCCACGCCATTATATGTTTTGCCGCTTTTTTAAAGGCGAATTTCATGCAAAAGCATTCACTTTTAATTATTATTCCCATGATATTTATTTTAGCCGATTGATGAAAAAAGTCAAGTAATGACTGAAAAGTATTAATATTATTTGTCTAATAAGAAAAAAAAAATGCATAGTCATCTGATTTGACAAAAAATTCTGCGTTTAGCAAGACTAATAATGAAACAAAAATAAATCGACGACTTAAAACATTTTAAAGAAAGCAGGAGCACATAGTTTTCATAGTAATACGTCATTTGCATATGCCAATAAAATAACAGTTTTCGTATTTTTTTTAATCTAAATCAATTTAATCTAAAACAATTTAATTTTGGATAGGCGTCCGAAATGAAGCAGGAAAAATATCAAATGCAATCTTTTTTGAATTTTTGCAATATAATTCGCTTAAGACGTAGTATGACCAAAATGAATTTTAATTATACGCTGCGATGCATAAAAGTCATCCGCCCGACAGTCAACGCTAATTGTGTTTTGCCGCTTTCGTTGAAGCGAATTGCATGCAAATGCAACTCTTCGTACACTTGTCTTTTAATTCGCATCATTTTAATTTTTGGCGGGCGAAGGAGAAAGTCAAAAGCACAGTAAAGAAGAATCAGTTCAGCATTGTGCATGTATTTAACTTCGCATGAATTTGCAAGACTTTCTCATAAGAAAATAAAAGGATTGAACTACCAAACCATTTTTAAACAAGCAGGTGGTGACCACAAGCAAAGGTAAGTGTCTCAAATATCCAGCACAGTCCGGTAAAGTGGATTTGGTTATTTGCGACGTACAAGAAGATTAAACAAGAATTGTTAGGGTCGCTAGGAGTTTGCAAGTGACATGTTTTAAGGGCGTTATTGTATTAAAGTTCGTACCAAAACGATGAATCGACTCGTTTATACATATGTTTCTGCTCTACCAAAAGTACCAACTTGCAAATAGCGAAAATCTGAATTAAAATTTGGAAGAAATCAAGTAGCGCCATACGGATCTAAAAAGGTCTCCAAATCGTTACCTTAAATATGGGCACTCAAGTTGCAGCAAATTAAATGAGGGTGGAAATGTGAAAAATGAATTTTTTTTCCGTGCTGATACACAGCAGCACTTCAAAAAATAACAACTACATATAACAAAAAAGTTTGACTGAAAAATAAATTAATTGACTAAGGTCAACCTTAGAGTTTGGTAAAATTCCCGAGTCTTTAAGATGACCCTGTCCGTAGGTATACGACTCTTAGGAGAAATTTATTTAGCACTAGCGTGCAGTCAGAAAGTGTAAATTGCATGCTAGTTACACACAAGGCAACCGTCGAGAGCAACGTGTTGCAGCAAATTTCTGTTTATTCACCAAAACGTTCCAATCAATATGCACACGAAACAACGTTCGCTTCAAAATGGTTGTATTGCTGCAACGGTAGCCTCGTGTTCATTTACCCTCATAAAGGGGTTCCATGATTGAGGTATTTTGATGTACCTGTGCACAAGATGAGGAAATGCCAATATTTAAATCAACTGGAACAGAGAGTTAAAGCGATCTATTGATATACTTATAATATATGATACTATATTGATATTTATTTATTGAGTACATATTTTATAAATAAATTTATAAAATACAAAAAAGAAAGGCGCAGGGTAGCAGAGACCATATGCGCGCAAAAGAGATATATTTACATTGCTTATAAGATATGGTTATTCAAAAAGAAATTAATTTTAATATATATGCATATATACAATAGAGCTCTTAATTATAAGGCTTAGGCATGGAACCTCATGGAATCATCCGAAACCTAATTACTTTCTTAGCTGCATTAGCGGAAAATTCATTCACGTCTTTACCAATATGGGATGGTATCCATAAAAGTTGGATTGGACGTGTCATAGATGTGTTGGTTATAAAGTTGTCATTTTATCCCTTTTTGTTGTGTTGAAAAGCAGTAATTACGCTGAGACTGTCGGTCAGTAAATAAGGCCAAGGATAGCGGTTATCCCTGAGGAACTCCGTTGTCCAGTTAGTGCGGATGAGAAACTATATTGATATAATATATGATACTAATTGATATATGATACTCCGTTTATTATTTTTCCCACATTCAATGGTTATATGTCTAATATTGACGAAAACCCCATTAGCTTGAATACTCCGCTCGAATTCCCCATAACACCTTTTGTAGTTGGAATCTTTTTGCCTACAGTATTGCAATATGTTGTCCAATTAGATAAAGGTCGTGGCACAATTAAAAGGTAGAGTTATCAGCTGACATAATTTTTTCTCCTAGAAATTTTAACTTTCAAAATTGAAGTGAAGCGAAATTTCTATATTAAACCATGGTACAATAAAAAAATAGTTTTCTAGATTATCAAAGTCACTTGAAAGAGAATGCCAAAAATACATTTTTGTGAATGTTGGATACAGAATTTTTCCTTTACAAACATCAACAATCGCCATTGTCAAATATTAAAATTGACAATTAAAATCAACTGTTAGCATAACTCTACCTTCTTTATTGCACCATGTATTAAACATTCACAAAGAATATTTTTGTAATTTTCTTTCTAGTGGCTGACAGTACAGTGAACTGTTTTTTTTGCTATTGGGCTATACTATACCTTGTACTATGATTACGATTTCTTAATTTTATTACTTTTATTTCATTTATTGGTATTCAAAAAGTAACCGGGCCTTTAGGCCTTATAAAGTTACAAAATTACTTCAGATTTGTTTAAAATATACAAAGTATTAAGCTTTTCATTTGAAAATTTGCCAAACTTCATCTAAAAAATATTTTGTGTTTGTATATTACAATGAAGTCAATAAAATAAATAAAAAAAATATCAATCTCTAAATCAATTTCAATATAATAGATTATTCTAATAATTTTAACTATAGGTAACTATCTATCGTCAACAGTCATTAACTTATTTTTACTCTTTTACAGATTTTGGTTCTAATGATGTGAACGGTTCTATGCTCCGGATTGATCTTAAAAGTAGTTCTTCGGCCAAGGGCTACCACCAAGCCACAACAACAACCTCCACATCATCATTGCGATTGATATAATTTTGGACAACCATTGAAGAAATTAAAAAAAAATGTCAAAGCTCTGAAAAATGGAAATTTTGAACAGTCTGATGAACAATTGCCAAAGTTATCTGATGTTTTAAGAATCAAACAGTCATTAACTTAATTTTACTCTTATACAGATTTTGGTAATCATGATGTGAACGATAATCCTTAATGCAACAGCTCTCTGTGCTTAAATCACTGGTGGTTCTGGTTAAACATCACGTGGTATTGACACGGGAACAGCAACTACTTTCGATCGGCACATTATCCAATCCACGGCAGCCGGTTCTATGCACCGGATTGATCTTAAGAGCAGTTCTTCTGCCAAGGGATGCCACCAAGGCACAACAACTACCACCACATCATCATTGAGATTGATATAATTATGGACAGCCAACGAAGAAATTAAAAAAAACGCCAAAGCTGTTCTGTCGTACTGACTAATGAGAATTCACACAGTCTGATAAACCATTGTCAAAGTTATATGACATGTAAAGAATCAAATCTTCACCAACGAAAGAAATCAGACTGTAATACAAAAAATACCAGGCTCAATCTTTTAATATCCTGCTCAAACATTGTATATCAAGGTAAGCACGTTTTTTGTTATACATACACTTCTAATTGCATACACTTCTAATATAATTATCAAACACACAAACATTTGAAGCTTTTTGTTTGTTGCACATTTTACATACATAATTCCTTTAAATTCCTACCATAATAAGATGGCTTAGCACTTCGTTACCTCTATATCATTGTATTCGCAAAAAATCTTTTTATATAGTTCAAGAACATTTTTAAATTAGCGGTAGTCCTTTAAGAAGCTAGCCCTTGTGTAAAAACATTTTAAATTCCAATTTAACTTTACTATCGTTTGCTCACACTGCTGTCTCGTCAAAAGCCATTTTAGAAACTAAAGGTACCTCCGTAAAAGTACATTTTTTAGTAAAGGGTTTTTTTTATTGGGGTATAGAACTTTAAGTTGGCATCACTTTTTTAACTGGCGGCCATTTTGTCAGCTGTCAAGTGATTAATATTTAGTTTGGCTTGCCATTTCATCATGAACAGGTTGACAAAAGAACAACGCTTGCAAATCGTGCAAATTTATTTCGAAAGTAATGGTTCAGTTCGCGAAGTTCACCATTTTATGGTCGACATAATCGTCCATCAGAGCAATTAATTCGGTTAACCATGGATCGTTTTCGCACTACGTTTACTCTATGTGATAATACGCATCCGCAGAGACGTCGAACAGTGCGCACCGAAGAAACAATTGCCGCTGTAGAGCAAAGTGTTGAAGAGGACCCGAATGAATCGATTCGCCACCGTGCACAGCAATTGGAGCTTTGTCCATCAACTTTAAAGTGGTTGAAAATTGGACCTGTAGAATTGGCTTTATTCGAGCCAGCCGCGGCGGCCACATGCCCGAAATCATATTTAAACATTAATGGCATAAAATTATCCTTCCAATAAAGCCAAATTGATGGACATTAAAACGATTTTCTTGTGTTTTATTTCAATTCGAAGTTCTATACCTCAATAAAAAACACCCTTTATTTGCCTTACAAACCATAATTTTTTCAGAACGAACAATGGTTAAAATCGGCGATTTGAATTGGAACACAATAAGTTTCTCAAAAAGATTGAGCTAGTTGCTCTTCATGAGGGTCCAAAAACTGACTTTTTTTTGGTCTTCAGTAGCTTAGGAAAGGTCGTGGGTATATAAGGTTCAACCTGGCGAAACTTAACTACGTTTTTCCTTTTTTGTTTTGGAGTTTTAGCTGTGGATATGGTAGTGTATTTTCAAGTTGATCAAATATCCGTGTCTTCGGTTATAATTGTAATCATGCTATCTCTGAGACATGGTATATCATTTGTGTGGAGCAAGTACAAAATAGGTAATCTTTTCATACATTTGAAAGTATAGTGTGATCCATATAGAGGTATTTTTCAGAACAAAAAAAAATATAAAAATTCAAACCAAGTGTGGTGGAATCTTTATTGGTAATTTGAAAGGACTTATGGTATTCATTTTTTGAAAATAATTACCTTCAAATATTGGCAACTGTATTATGGAAATGAGCGTTAGGTGAGAAAAGGGAATTGTATTATGGAAATGAGCGTTAGGTGAGAAAAGGGAATATCCGCTGTTTTCAACCAAAATTTTGTTCAGTCATGAGGCCCATTTCTGGCTCAACGGCAAGTCAATAAACAAAATTGCCGCATTTGGGCTGAAGAGAATGAGAAACACAAAAACTAAAACGTCGAAAATAGTAGGAGCGGAAAGGTCAATTTAAAGAGTACCAACTCCTCCCCCCTCTAACACTTCTTCATTACAATTATCAACTGTATTCTTCACTCACTTTTCTTAATAATCCCTTATGATCTCTCAAAAATGTTTAGTTTTGTTTATGAGCTCCGTGAGAGAACAGTCAATTGCAAGAACGGTTGGTGAAGTGTTTAAAAAAACTATGAAGTGTAAATTATTGACAATGTCAGACTTTCTTTGCAAATTTAATTATTTCAATTGATCCATTTTAGACTGTCGGGTTATTAATAATACGTTTTTAACAAAAAATATAAGAAACAATTCATAAAAGTTAATCGCCGTTGCAGTTAAAGCTCTGCCGGCAGAACAGTTCAGTGCTGCTATTGTTTTCTAACGCCTTCATTAGTGAAACACCAATAATTGATATGCTGGACGCTGTGTGTGTGTGTGTGGCTAAGAGATTTAGTGAGAGTGAGTATAACTTCCAATAGAGTTCTACCTTCATTTCGGTGGTATATTCAGTGTTAAACATACGTTGAGTATTTTGCTAATAAGAACTTAGTCGACAATGCAATAAAGTTAATGATTATCAAGACACACATCATTAACTGCATGTGCAAAGAGATATTTTATGAATGTTTCCTTACTCTCCTCTCTCCTATGGAGCCTATGCTTATTTAACATCCTGTTAAATTGGTAAGCATTTATTGAGGAACATTTTTTCAATCAATTGATATGTTGTGATTTTCTATACTTATATGTACACTGCATATACAAATAATAAAATCTTAACTATTAGCAAACAAATTGTATTTAAATAAAAAGGGTATTCAATGTTTCAATGTTATTAATGATTGAATTTTAAATCGATCGTCTTCTTTAGTATAAGCAAATAGACTCATAAAATATCAAGTTACTAATTATACTTCTATGTACTTCATTTTTTATTTTCTTTCTCTTAGCAGACTTCTTCGCTCAAGTTTTGTGCTGTGTGCGCGTGAAAATAGCTGGAAATAATGCGGCGAAATTTGTTTTTGCAATTCTTCCAGTAAAGCATAGAGAAAAAGAGCCTAGAGAGAGCATTGAACATATCGGCTAATTTGGGTTGCTGTGCTTAACTTTGCATGAGATGCCATTTGGCTGACAAAAGGAGTTAAAAATAAAAAACTGGTAAGTGATTATTTTTTTTATTCTTTACTACCAAATACAGCTCTTATTATTAACCTAAAATTTCTGAATGTTACCTTTATTTTTAAAACACGACATAAATACACACATAGAAAAAATTAGTTGTAAATCGGCTGGAACTACAATGATTCGGTTGAATAATAGAATTTCATTTGCAAACACCAAGTGTTTATAATCGTCATGAATATTCGGTTTAAAATACCACAAGATAATAAAAAGGATTATTGTACTGTAGTCAAAACTTATTGATCGGTCGTACCAGTGAAAGGCGAACATTTTATTATAGTGGCACCAACTAGTGGTTGTGGCAACCCATATTTTTGAAACCATTCTGTTGGTGTAACCAAATTTTAGTGATAATAATTAAAACTTTATCAAAATACTCGATTATTACTGGGTAAAAATCATTCATCACCTTTTCCATTTTTTTTATAGTCATTCAATTGTTTTAGCGTAATATTGGGTTAAATTTGCTGGAAAAGTTTAATAAAGGTTTGTTACTTTTGGGGGGAAGGGTTTTGAAGAATCGGATTGACCGATTTGTACAAAATTGGAATTAAATTTTTAAAAAAAAATATAATTTTTTTTTGGCGCGTAGTTTAACAATACAGTCTTTACACATTAAAGACTTATGCGCAAATTTCATAGAACTTTAAAAAAATCGGCCACCCAAACACCGATAAAAATTGAAATTTTAAAAAACATAATTTTTTAAAAAAAAAATGCCGATTTCCGTTATGGCTTTTCCAAAAATGTAGCTAGTGTTAGTGACAAAAAATGTAGGCCACGAACATGTGAACAAAGTTAATTTCCTTCAACAAAATATAAACATTTTAAAATAATTTTTTTATAAATTAAATAAAAAAAAAATAAATATAAAAAATATGAAAATTTGTTATTAATTAAAATGTAACTGTATAATGTAGTGTTCTCTTTTGTCAATACTTTCCAGAACAGTAAGATTTTCATAAAGCCATTCAAATTTTTCAACCACCACAATTAAAATCAAAACAAAAAAATATAGCAGCCGTTTATTAGACTTTAAAGAAGCGCTTTATAAAACTTTTTTTAAGGTACGTATTAAACATTCGGACCCATTTCTCAATTAACTCACATATCTATCCTACATCCTGAAATCGATAGACTAGTTCCTAGTGCCATCTAAGGTAACATAACTTATGTGATATTGAAACTAATCTGAGAGTACAGATTGTTATAAGATATTCCTAAAAACAACTCTTTTTTGTTGCCTCATAAAGAGGTTCCATGAGTGAGGTATTTTGATGTGCCTGTGCACAAGATAAAACTGGAAACAACTGGAACAGAGAGTTAAAGGACATTTCTCAAATTTTTTCGAATGCAGAAATGAAGCGATCTATTGATATACTTATAATATATGATACTATATTGATATAATATATGATACTATATGATACTCCGTTTATTATTTTTCCCACATTCAATGGTTATATGTCTAATATTGACGAAAACCCCATCTCATGCACATTAGCTTGAATACTCCGTAACTCCGTACTCCCCATAACAGCTTTTGTAGTTGGAATCTTTTTGCCTACAGTATTGCAATTTGTTGTCCAATTAGATAAAGGTCGTGGCGCAATTAAAAGGTAGAGATATCAGCTGACATAATTTTTTCTCCTAGAAATTTTAACTTTCAAAATTGAAGTGAAGCGAAATTTCTATATTAAACCATGGTACAATAAAAAAATAGTTTTCTAGATTATCAAAGTCACTTGAAAGAGAATGCCAAAAATACATTTTTGTGAATGTTGGATACAGAATTTTTCCTTTACAAACAGCAACAATCGCCATTGTCAAATATTAAAATTGACAATTAAAATCAACTGTTAGCATAACTCTACCTTCTTTATTGCACCATGTATTAAACATTCACAAAGAATATTTTTGTAATTTTCTTTCTAGTGGCTGACAGTACAGTGAACTGTTTTTTTTGCTATTGGGCTATACTATACCTTGTACTATGATTACGATTTCTTAATTTTATTACTTTTATTTCATTTATTGGTATTCAAAAAGTAACCGGGCCTTTAGGCCTTATAAAGTTACAAAATTACTTCAGATTTGTTTAAAATATACAAAGTATTAAGCTTTTCATTTGAAAATTTGCCAAACTTCATCTAAAAAATATTTTGTGTTTGTATATTACAATGAAGTCAATAAAATAAATAAAAAAAATATCAATCTCTAAATCAATTTCAATATAATAGATTATTCTAATAATTTTAACTATAGGTAACTATCTATCGTCAACAGTCATTAACTTATTTTTACTCTTTTACAGATTTTGGTTCTAATGATGTGAACGGTTCTATGCTCCGGATTGATCTTAAAAGTAGTTCTTCGGCCAAGGGCTACCACCAAGCCACAACAACAACCACCACATCATCATTGCGATTGATATAATTTTGGACAACCATTGAAGAAATTAAAAAAAATGTCAAAGCTGTTCTGTAGCACTGAATAATGGAAATTTTGCACAGTCTGATGAACAATTGCCAAAGTTATCTGATGTTTTAAGAATCAAACAGTCATTAACTTAATTTTACTCTTATACAGATTTTGGTAATCATGATGTGAACGATAATCCTTAATGCAACAGCTCTCTGTGCTTAAATCACTGGTGGTTCTGGTTAAACATCACGTGGTATTGACACGGGAACAGCAACTACTTTCGATCGGCACATTATCCAATCCACGGCAGCCGGTTCTATGCACCGGATTGATCTTAAGAGCAGTTCTTCTGCCAAGGGATGCCACCAAGGCACAACAACTACCACCACATCATCATTGAGATTGATATAATTATGGACAGCCAACGAAGAAATTAAAAAAAACGCCAAAGCTGTTCTGTCGTACTGACTAATGAGAATTCACACAGTCTGATAAACCATTGTCAAAGTTATATGACATGTAAAGAATCAAATCTTCACCAACGAAAGAAATCAGACTGTGTAATACAAAAAATACCAGGCTCAATCTTTTAATATCCTGCTCAAACATTGTATATCAAGGTAAGCACGTTTTTTGTTATACATACACTTCTAATTGCATACACTTCTAATATAATTATCAAACACACAAACATTTGAAGCTTTTTGTTTGTTGCACATTTTATATACATAATTCCTTTAAATTCCTACCATAATAAGATGGCTTAGCACTCCTTTACCTCTATATCATTGTATTCGCAAAAAATCTTTTTATATAGTTCAAGAACATTTTTAAATTAGCGGTAGTCCTTTAAGAAGCTAGCCCTTGTGTAAAAACATTTTAAATTCCAATTTAACTTTACTATCGTTTGCTCACACTGCTGTCTCGTCAAAAGCCATTTTAGAAACTAAAGGTACCTCCGTAAAAGTACATTTTTTAGTAAAGGGTTTTTTTTATTGGGGTATAGAACTTTAAGTTGGCATCACTTTTTTAACTGGCGGCCATTTTGTCAGCTGTCAAGTGATTAATATTTAGTTTGGCTTGCCATTTCATCATGAACAGGTTGACAAAAGAACAACGCTTGCAAATCGTGCAAATTTATTTCGAAAGTAATGGTTCAGTTCGCGAAGTTCACCATTTTATGGTCGACATAATCGTCCATCAGAGCAATTAATTCGGTTAACCATGGATCGTTTTCGCACTACGTTTACTCTATGTGATAATACGCATCCGCAGAGACGTCGAACAGTGCGCACCGAAGAAACAATTGCCGCTGTAGAGCAAAGTGTTGAAGAGGACCCGAATGAATCGATTCGCCACCGTGCACAGCAATTGGAGCTTTGTCCATCAACTTTAAAGTGGTTGAAAATTGGACCTGTAGAATTGGCTTTATTCGAGCCAGCCGCGGCGGCCACATGCCCGAAATCATATTTAAACATTAATGGCATAAAATTATCCTTCCAATAAAGCCAAATTGATGGACATTAAAACGATTTTCTTGTGTTTTATTTCAATTCGAAGTTCTATACCTCAATAAAAAACACCCTTTATTTGCCTTACAAACCATAATTTTTTCAGAACGAACAATGGTTAAAATCGGCGATTTGAATTGGAACACAATAAGTTTCTCAAAAAGATTGAGCTAGTTGCTCTTCATGAGGGTCCAAAAACTGACTTTTTTTTGGTCTTCAGTAGCTTAGGAAAGGTCGTGGGTATATAAGGTTCAACCTGGCGAAACTTAACTACGTTTTTCCTTTTTTGTTTTGGAGTTTTAGCTGTGGATATGGTAGTGTATTTTCAAGTTGATCAAATATCCGTGTCTTCGGTTATAATTGTAATCATGCTATCTCTGAGACATGGTATATCATTTGTGTGGAGCAAGTACAAAATAGGTAATCTTTTCATACATTTGAAAGTATAGTGTGATCCATATAGAGGTATTTTTCAGAACAAAAAAAAATATAAAAATTCAAACCAAGTGTGGTGGAATCTTTATTGGTAATTTGAAAGGACTTATGGTATTCATTTTTTGAAAATAATTACCTTCAAATATTGGCAACTGTATTATGGAAATGAGCGTTAGGTGAGAAAAGGGAATTGTATTATGGAAATGAGCGTTAGGTGAGAAAAGGGAATATCCGCTGTTTTCAACCAAAATTTTGTTCAGTCATGAGGCCCATTTCTGGCTCAACGGCAAGTCAATAAACAAAATTGCCGCATTTGGGCTGAAGAGAATGAGAAACACAAAAACTAAAACGTCGAAAATAGTAGGAGCGGAAAGGTCAATTTAAAGAGTACCAACTCCTCCCCCCTCTAACACTTCTTCATTACAATTATCAACTGTATTCTTCACTCACTTTTCTTAATAATCCCTTATGATCTCTCAAAAATGTTTAGTTTTGTTTATGAGCTCCGTGAGAGAACAGTCAATTGCAAGAACGGTTGGTGAAGTGTTTAAAAAAACTATGAAGTGTAAATTATTGACAATGTCAGACTTTCTTTGCAAATTTAATTATTTCAATTGATCCATTTTAGACTGTCGGGTTATTAATAATACGTTTTTAACAAAAAATATAAGAAACAATTCATAAAAGTTAATCGCCGTTGCAGTTAAAGCTCTGCCGGCAGAACAGTTCAGTGCTGCTATTGTTTTCTAACGCCTTCATTAGTGAAACACCAATATGGTCTTCCGCAAGGTATTCAAGACATCAGGGATCCTATAAAGAAGATCAGTAGTCTGTGCAAAGTGAAGTTGAATTCTTCGGATATTCAACACAGCTGCTATTTTGCCGGTGGGAAATCTGTCCTTGTGAAGCTTAATTCAGTGTTTACAAGAGATAGTATTATGGCTAACTACCACAGGAATGGCCCTTTACTTCTGAGTGATGTTATTGGGGGTGAAGTTCGCTCTAGGATATACCTTAATGATCACCTGACACCAGATGCTGCAAGATTAACTCATATGTGTCGAAAATTGCGTGATCGAAAACATATCCTTAAATACACTCTTATTAATGGCGACATTCCAAAAGTAAAAATTGTATTCAGTGATGGCACCGATAAAGTGATAACCTTTCAGGAATGTGAGGGTATGTTAAGTATTACGAATCTATCTGCAGGACACTAATAATTGCTGCACCAAATCTGATCTCTTTTTGTGATTTGCTTATAAGAATCAATAGTTCCTTATTTAATTAGTTAATTATCGATTAGTATATTACTTCAATGCGGTATTTCAGGATTAGTGTGAAGTCTAAACTTATTTTTTATTATTTACTTTTTTTATTTTTCGACTGAATTTAATGTAAAGTCCCGAATTTTATTTTAATACTTTAATTATGCCTATACATAACATTGGAAGCATTATAGGTGATCATCGGTTACTTGATTCCCAATTAAGTTCCCTTGATAATAATATTAACTTTGCTCATTTTAACTGTCAGAGCTTCAACGTTACTCCAGGTTCTTCTAAACTTTCCGAAATAAGAAAATTAATGGAAGGCAGCTTACTGGATCTTGTGGGTGTTAGCGAAACATGGTTAAAGCCTACAATATCATCCAGAAGCGTTAGTATTGCCGGGTTCTCTTGTTGTAGGGTTGACCGTCCCAATCAAAGAGGTGGCGGTGTTGCTCTATATATATCTAAAAAGTTGAAATATAAAGTGGTCCATAGGGGTACAAATTTTGGAGTGGTGGAATGTCTGTTTGTGGAGATTGAGGCGTGGGGAGAAAAAATGCTTGTAGGAACGGTATATCTTCCTCATGGAAATATTGATGAGTTTGAAAATGATGTTGCTGATTTATTTGGTCGATATTCTAATATTATAATTATGGGTGACTTTAATAAAAATTTGTTTAATTTATCGTGCTCTAATATTGTAAGAGATGTTTGTGGAAGGTTGGGTGTGCATGTACATCACAACTCAAGTCCAACGCATTTTGATGTAGTTCATCAATCAACGTCGTTAATAGATTTTTTTTTGCTATCTCACCCTGAACACTTGGTTTCGTCGGGACAATACATATGTCCCGCTATATCTCGACATGCCTTTTTATATACTACTGTACATTTTCCAGTGCAGCGCACTGTGCAATTTGTTGAATTCGTAGATTACAATGTTTTTGATCAAGATGAGTTGTGTAACGCATTTTCCGTTTTAAATTTCTCCAATATCTACAACACCACAGATGTTAATTTGCAATTGGAAGAAATCATGTCAGGGTTGGCTTCTGTTCATTCTATTTTCCCCATAAGGAGGAAACGGTTGAATTACAGGAGTGATGAATGGTTTTCTTCGCCACAGATAGTGTATCACTGCTCCATACGGGATCTGGCCTATAAAGCTTTTCTTGAGAGTGGAGGTGATGAAAATTGGAAAATCTTTTGTAGAGCTAGAAATAAAGCCAAAAAAGTTATTAGAAGAATTAAAAGGGAAGCTCATGCCGCTCTTTTTGCCGGTAGCAATAGTTCTAAGACCCTATGGAACCGTCTTCGAAATAATGGACTGTTAAAAGATGTTTCATCACCAGAGATGGCCAACGTTGACGTAGAGGAATTAAACACATTATTTATTAATAATCAACTGACTAGTTCGACTGATAGTAGTTTTTTTAACCGAATTATTGGGGAAGATGGGTTTTCTTTTTATAACGTCTCCTCTAATGACTTGATACAGGCTTTTATGTCAATCAAGTCTAACGCCTCTGGTTGTGATGAGATATCTCTTAAATTTCTGAAAGTAGTATTTCCGTTTATATCAAATCACTTTCTTCATTTAGTGAACACTATAATAATGACTTCCTGCTTTCCTAATGATTGGAAAGTAGCCATAGTGACACCAATTCAAAAGAAGTCAAGCTCGAATTCTACTGACAACTTAAGACCCATTTCTTTGCTTCCCATCCTGTCAAAAGTTGTGGAAAATATTCTTAAGCGGCAGTTGTTAGACCATATTGAGAGTAAATCGCTGCTTAATGATTGCCAATGTGGTTTCCGGAACGACAGGAGTACCTCTGCTCTTTTAATTGGCCTTACTGACTCAATAAGGAAGAATACTCATGATCAAAGAATGTGTATGGTTTTGTCTTTGGATTTAGAAAAAGCCTTCGATAGGGTAGATTATGGAATTTTGATAAATAAATTGCATAAAGATTATGGACTTGGGAAAAGTGCCTGTAGTTTAATGCTTTCTTATTTATGTGGTAGAAAGCAGTTTGTTCGTGTCAATGGAGTCGCATCGTCTGTTTTGTCTGTTAGGAGTGGGGTCCCTCAGGGCTCTGTTCTTGGTCCAATTTTGTTTGTGCTGTTTATTAATGACCTTTTTAAAAGTCTAGGCGATTGGTGTACACTAGACCTGTCCAAAAAACGTATGAGATTTTTCAAAATGATTTTTTCAACTTAGTTTACCCACTTTTAATATCCTTGGGTCAAAAAAATAAGAACTGCGTCAAAAAAAATAAAAAAAGTCTTACCAAAACTCAGCGCAACGGGCCTGAAGTCAGGACTTGAGTGTTCCGCGATATGACGAAAAGTACGGTTACAAAATTACAAATTATTTGTGAACGTAAGCTTTTTTTAATTAAGTTTAAAAGCAGATATGTTTTGTTTACATTAGAAAATCTATCTGTTAAAAAAAATTTGAAAAAATAAAGACGGATACTTTTTTACAGCATCCGAAACACGGAATTTAAAAATTTTCTTGTAAAGTTCAGTTTTTGTCGCCTCCTATTTTCGAAATATTACTCCATCGGGTGTGTGCAATTTTTTTTATATATTTCTGTGGACTATTGGCTTTAAAAAAAATTAGGGTTGAAAATTTTCTTAAGTAATTACGGTGGCGTAAAAAAAATTTCAAAAAACTTGAAAAAAGTAAAAATGTTTTAATTGATTATTAGTGAAGTAATTTTAAGTTAACCTGGGAAGATTTGATTTTTAGAAATTAAATGCATATTTTTTCGGTGTTCGGCTACCACTTGTAGGAGATACTGCTTCTGCTCTTCGTTGCGCGTTGTTGATGAGTTGAATTCTGAAATCAGTGCAACACCCCGTTCTGCGATGTCGTTGACAATTTGCAAGTTCTTCACAACAGCAAGGCCATGCAAAAAGCCCTCATCTTGCATCCAGTCAGCCACTTCTACGTCCATAAATGACGTTGGTAATTGCAGCTTCTCAAAAAACGTTATTGTATGCATTGAAACTAAATCTTCCAATAACGTTTTTTGAGAAGCTGCAATTACCAACGTCATTTATGGACGTAGAAGTGGCTGACTGGATGCAAGATGAGGGCTTTTTGCATGGCCTTGCTGTTGTGAAGAACTTGCAAATTGTCAACGACATCGCAGAACGGGGTGTTGCACTGATTTCAGAATTCAACTCATCAACAACGCGCAACGAAGAGCAGAAGCAGTATCTCCTACAAGTGGTAGCCGAACACCGAAAAAATATGCATTTAATTTCTAAAAATCAAATCTTCCCAGGTTAACTTAAAATTACTTCACTAATAATCAATTAAAACATTTTTACTTTTTTCAAGTTTTTTGAAATTTTTTTTACGCCACCGTAATTACTTAAGAAAATTTTCAACCCTAATTTTTTTTAAAGCCAATAGTCCACAGAAATATATAAAAAAAATTGCACACACCCGATGGAGTAATATTTCGAAAATAGGAGGCGACAAAAACTGAACTTTACAAGAAAATTTTTAAATTCCGTGTTTCGGATGCTGTAAAAAAGTATCCGTCTTTATTTTTTCAAATTTTTTTTAACAGATAGATTTTCTAATGTAAACAAAACATATCTGCTTTTAAACTTAATTAAAAAAAGCTTACGTTCACAAATAATTTGTAATTTTGTAACCGTACTTTTCGTCATATCGCGGAACACTCAAGTCCTGACTTCAGGCCCGTTGCGCTGAGTTTTGGTAAGACTTTTTTTTATTTTTTTTGACGCAGTTCTTATTTTTTTGACCCAAGGATATTAAAAGTGGGTAAACTAAGTTGAAAAAATCGTTTTGAAAATTTTGGACAGGTCTAGTGTACACCATACTCTTTTGCTGATGATGTTCAGCTATTATTTTGCGGAGAAATCCAGTATTTGGATGTTTTACAAGCAAAAACTAATTATGTTTTAAAATTATTGAGCGTATGGATGTCCTCTAACAAGCTTAGTATTAATCCTTCTGAAACAAAGGCAATACTGTTTTCATCATCATCTTCTATCAACCTAGATTTGCAATACAATGGTACGTCTATAGAATTCGTTCAGAGTATTACGTGTTTGGGAATACTACTGGATAACAAATGTTGCTTTGAGCAGCATATTCGCAGTATTGCTTCACGTATTAGTTTCACACTTCGTCAACTATACAACACCAATTTAGTTTTACCTCGTTGGGTAAAAACAAAACTGGTTCATGGCTTAATTATGCCAAATATTTTGTACTGCCTAGAGGTATATACAGGAACTACTCAAAGTAATATGAATATTATAAAGACAGTGCTTCATAGAGTTATGCGCTATGTATATTCTGTTAAACCGTATGCTCACATATCGCCGTTTGTGAATGACTTTTTAGGCTGTTCCTTTGTGGAATTTGTGCACCTTCGGTTGCTATATTTTTTTTACAAGATATACAAACTTCAATCTCCTTTGTTCCTAGCTAATTCATTTGTTTTCAGTCACTCAATTCGCAACAGACAGTTAATTATTCCAAAGGTAACACCGCTTATGGATCGATCATTCCTCGTAAGAGTAGCCCGACTATTTAACATTTTGCCAAGCAGTTTAAAAACGTTTAATTTGTCTTCCATGACATTTCGTAAACATTTAATGGAACATTTTCGTTCAAGTACAGAGTAATGCTTTTATTTATATGTTTTTTTTTTTCTTCGGTTTCTTGATTATCACTTATATGCTTTCATCAGGTTTTTTTTTCTCTTTTATTAGGAAATATTAGGATTTTTTTAATTTATATTATTTATTTGATTTTATACTGAATTTTCTCTAGTAGTTTATGATGTTCTATTTAACATTTTGATGCATATTGTAATTTAGCTTTAATAGGCCCCAGTGGGCTTCGAATTACATGTCAATAAAGAAATGAAATGAAATAATTGATATGCTGGACGCTGTGTGTGTGTGTGTGTGGCTAAGAGATTTAGTGAGAGTGAGTATAACTTCCAATAGAGTTCTACCTTCATTTCGGTGGTATATTCAGTGTTAAACATACGTTGAGTATTTTGCTAATAAGAACTTAGTCGACAATGCAATAAAGTTAATGATTATCAAGACACATCATTAACTGCATGTGCAAAGAGATATTTTATGAATGTTTCCTTACACTCCTCTCTCCTATGGAGCCTATGCTTATTTAACATCCTGTTAAATTGGTAAGCATTTATTGAGGAACATTTTTTCAATCAATTGATATGTTGTGATTTTCTATACTTATATGTACACTGCATATACAAATAATAAAATCTTAACTATTAGCAAACAAATTGTATTTAAATAAAAAGGGTATTCAATGTTTCAATGTTATTAATGATTGAATTTTAAATCGATCGTCTTCTTTAGTATAAGCAAATAGACTCATAAAATATCAAGTTACTAATTATACTTCTATGTACTTCATTTTTTATTTTCTTTCTCTTAGCAGACTTCTTCGCTCAAGTTTTGTGCTGTGTGCGCGTGGAAATAGCTGGAAATAATGCGGCGAAATTTGTTTTTGCAATTCTTCCAGTAAAGCATAGAGAAAAAGAGCCTAGAGAGAGCATTGAACATATCGGCTAATTTGGGTTGCTGTGCTTAACTTTGCATGAGATGCCATTTGGCTGACAAAAGGAGTTAAAAATAAAAAACTGGTAAGTGATTATTTTTTTTATTCTTTACTACCAAATACAGCCCTTATTATTAACCTAAAATTTCTGAATGTTACCTTTATTTTTAAAACACGACATAAATACACACATAGAAAAAATTAGTTGTAAATCGGCTGGAACTTCAATGATTCGGTTGAATAATAGAATTTCATTTGCAAACACCAAGTGTTTATAATCGTCATGAATATTCGGTTTAAAATACCACAAGATAATAAAAAGGATTATTGTACTGTAGTCAAAACTTATTGATCGGTCGTACCAGTGAAAGGCGAACATTTTATTATAGTGGCACCAACTAGTGGTTGTGGCAACCCATATTTTTGAAACCATTCTGTTGGTGTAACCAAATTTTAGTGATAATAATTAAAACTTTATCAAAATACTCGATTATTACTGGGTAAAAATCATTCATCACCTTTTCCATTTTTTTTATAGTCATTCAATTGTTTTAGCGTAATATTGGGTTAAATTTGCTGGAAAAGTTTAATAAAGGTTTGTTACTTTTGGGGGGAAGGGTTTTGAAGAATCGGATTGACCGATTTGTACAAAATTGGAATTAAATTTTTAAAAAAAAATATAATTTTTTTTTGGCGCGTAGTTTAACAATACAGTCTTTACACATTAAAGACTTATGCGCAAATTTCATAGAACTTTAAAAAAATCGGCCACCCAAACACCGATAAAAATTGAAATTTTAAAAAACATAATTTTTTAAAAAAAAAATGCCGATTTCCGTTATGGCTTTTCCAAAAATGTAGCTAGTGTTAGTGAGAAAAAATGTAGGCCACGAACATGTGAACAAAGTTAATTTCCTTGAACAAAATATAAACATTTTAAAATAATTTTTTTATAAATTAAATAAAAAAAAATAAATATAAAAAATATGAAAATTTGTTATTAATTAAAATGTAACTGTATAATGTAGTGTTCTCTTTTGTCAATACTTTCCAGAACAGTAAGATTTTCATAAAGCCATTCAAATTTTTCAACCACCACAATTAAAATCAAAACAAAAAAATATAGCAGCCGTTTATTAGACTTTAAAGAAGCGCTTTATAAAACTTTTTTTAAGGTACGTATTAAACATTCGGACCCATTTCTCAATTAACTCACATATCTATCCTACATCCTGAAATCGATAGACTAGTTCCTAGTGCCATCTAAGGTAACATAACTTATGTGATATTGAAACTAATCTGAGAGTACAGATTGTTATAAGATATTCCTAAAAACAACTCTTTTTTGTTGCCTCATAAAGAGGTTCCATGAGTGAGGTATTTTGATGTGCCTGTGCACAAGATAAAACTGGAAACAACTGGAACAGAGAGTTAAAGGACATTTCTCAAATTTTTTCGAATGCAGAAATGAAGCGATCTATTGATATACTTATATGATACTATATTGATATAATATATGATACTATATGATACTCCGTTTATTATTTTTCCCACATTCAATGGTTATATGTCTAATATTGACGAAAACCCCATCTCATGCACATTAGCTTGAATACTCCGTAACTCCGTACTCCCCATAACAGCTTTTGTAGTTGGAATCTTTTTGCCTACAGTATTGCAATTTGTTGTCCAATTAGATAAAGGTCGTGGCGCAATTAAAAGGTAGAGATATCAGCTGACATAATTTTTTCTCCTAGAAATTTTAACTTTCAAAATTGAAGTGAAGCGAAATTTCTATATTAAACCATGGTACAATAAAAAAATAGTTTTCTAGATTATCAAAGTCACTTGAAAGAGAATGCCAAAAATACATTTTTGTGAATGTTGGATACAGAATTTTTCCTTTACAAACATCAACAATCGCCATTGTCAAATATTAAAATTGACAATTAAAATCAACTGTTAGCATAACTCTACTTCTTTATTGCACCATGTATTAAACATTCACAAAGAATATTTTTGTAATTTTCTTTCTAGTGGCTGACAGTACAGTGAACTGTTTTTTTTTGCTATTGGGCTATACTATACCTTGTACTATGATTACGATTTCTTAATTTTATTACTTTTATTTCATTTATTGGTATTCAAAAAGTAACCGGGCCTTTAGGCCTTATAAAGTTACAAAATTACTTCAGATTTGTTTAAAATATACAAAGTATTAAGCTTTTCATTTGAAAATTTGCCAAACTTCATCTAAAAAATATTTTGTGTTTGTATATTACAATGAAGTCAATAAAATAAATAAAAAAAATCAATCTCTAAATCAATTTCAATATAATAGATTATTCTAATAATTTTAACTATAGGTAACTATCTATCGTCAACAGTCATTAACTTATTTTTACTCTTTTACAGATTTTGGTTCTAATGATGTGAACGGTTCTATGCTCCGGATTGATCTTAAAAGTAGTTCTTCGGCCAAGGGCTACCACCAAGCCACAACAACAACCACCACATCATCATTGAGATTGATATAATTTTGGACAACCATTGAAGAAATTAAAAAAAATGTCAAAGCTGTTCTGTAGCACTGAATAATGGAAATTTACACAGTCTGATGAACAATTGCCAAAGTTATCTGATGTTTTAAGAATCAAACAGTCATTAACTTAATTTTACTCTTTTACAGATTTTGGTAATCTTGATGTGAACGATAATCCTTAATGCAACAGCTCTCTGTGCTTAAATCACTGGTGGTTCTGGTTAAACATCACGTGGTATTGACACGGGAACAGCAACTACTTTCGATCGGCACATTATCCAATCCACGGCAGCCGGTTCTATGCACCGGATTGATCTTAAGAGCAGTTCTTCTGCCAAGGGATGCCACCAAGGCACAACAACTACCACCACATCATCATTGAGATTGATATAATTATGGACAGCCAACGAAGAAATTAAAAAAAACGCCAAAGCTGTTCTGTCGTACTGACTAATGAGAATTCACACAGTCTGATAAACCATTGTCAAAGTTATATGACATGTAAAGAATCAAATCTTCACCAACGAAAGAAATCAGACTGTGTAATACAAAAAATACCAGGCTCAATCTTTTAATATCCTGCTCAAACATTGTATATCAAGGTAAGCACGTTTTTTGTTATACATACACTTCTAATTGCATACACTTCTAATATAATTATCAAACACACAAACATTTGAAGCTTTTTGTTTGTTGCACATTTTATATACATAATTCCTTTAAATTCCTACCATAATAAGATGGCTTAGCACTCCTTTACCTCTATATCATTGTATTCGCAAAAAATCTTTTTATATAGTTCAAGAACATTTTTAAATTAGCGGTAGTCCTTTAAGAAGCTAGCCCTTGTGTAAAAACATTTTAAATTCCAATTTAACTTTACTATCGTTTGCTCACACTGCTGTCTCGTCAAAAGCCATTTTAGAAACTAAAGGTACCTCCGTAAAAGTACATTTTTTAGTAAAGGGTGTTTTTTATTGGGGTATAGAACTTTAAGTTGGCATCACTTTTTTAACTGGCGGCCATTTTGTCAGCTGTCAAGTGATTAATATTTAGTTTGGTTTGCCATTTCATCATGAACAGGTTGACAAAAGAACAACGCTTGCAAATCGTGCAAATTTATTTCGAAAGTAATGGTTCAGTTCGCGAAGTTCACCATTTTATGGTCGACATAATCGTCCATCAGAGCAATTAATTCGGTTAACCATGGATCGTTTTCGCACTACGTTTACTCTATGTGATAATACGCATCCGCAGAGACGTGGAACAGTGCTCACCGAAGAAACAATTGCCGCTGTAGAGCAAAGTGTTGAAGAGGACCCGAATGAATCGATTCGCCACCGTGCACAGCAATTGGAGCTTTGTCCATCAACTTTAAAGTGGTTGAAAATTGGACCTGTAGAATTGGCTTTATTCGAGCCAGCCGCGGCGGCCACATGCCCGAAATCATATTTAAACATTAATGGCATAAAATTATCCTTCCAATAAAGCCAAATTGATGGACATTAAAACGATTTTCTTGTGTTTTATTTCAATTCGAAGTTCTATACCTCAATAAAAAACACCCTTTATTTGCCTTACAAACCATAATTTTTTCAGAACGAACAATGGTTAAAATCGGCGATTTGAATTGGAACACAATAAGTTTCTCAAAAAGATTGAGCTAGTTGCTCTTCATGAGGGTCCAAAAACTGACTTTTTTTTGGTCTTCAGTAGCTTAGGAAAGGTCGTGGGTATATAAGGTTCAACCTGGCGAAACTTAACTACGTTTTTCCTTTTTTGTTTTGGTAGTGTATTTTCAAGTTGATCAAATATCCGTGTCTTCGGTTATAATTGTAATCATGCTATCTCTGAGACATGGTATATCATTTGTGTGGAGCAAGTACAAAATAGGTAATCTTTTCATACATTTGAAAGTATAGTGTGATCCATATAGAGGTATTTTTCAGAACAAAAAAATATAAAAATTCAAACCAAGTGTGGTGGAATCTTTATTAGTAATTTGAAAGGACCTAAGGCATTTATTTTTTGAAAATAATTACCTTCAAATATTGGCAACTGTATTATGGAAATGAGCGTTAGGTGAGAAAAGGGAATTGTATTATGGAAATGAGCGTTAGGTGAGAAAAGGGAATATCCGCTGTTTTCAACCAAAATTTTGTTCAGTCATGAGGCCCATTTCTGGCTCAACGGCAAGTCAATAAACAAAATTGCCGCATTTGGGCTGAAGAGAATGAGAAACACAAAAACTAAAACGTCGAAAATAGTAGGAGCGGAAAGGTCAATTTAAAGAGTACCAACTCCTCCCCCATCTAACACTTCTTCATTACAATTATCAACTCTATTCTTCACTCACTTTTCTTAATAATCCCTTATGATCTCTCAAAAATGTTTAGTTTTGTTTATGAGCTCCGTGAGAGAACAGTCAATTGCAAGAACGGTTGGTGAAGTGTTTAAAAAAACTATGAAGTGTAAATTATTGACAATGTCAGACTTTCTTTGCAAATTTAATTATTTCAATTGATCCATTTTAGACTGTCGGGTTATTAATAATACGTTTTTAACAAAAAATATAAGAAACAATTCATAAAAGTTAATCGCCGTTGCAGTTAAAGCTCTGCCGGCAGAACAGTTCAGTGCTGCTATTGTTTTCTAACGCCTTCATTAGTGAAACACCAATAATTGATATGCTGGACGCTGTGTGTGTGTGGCTAAGAGATTTAGTGAGAGTGAGTATAACTTCCAATAGAGTTCTACCTTCATTTCGGTGGTATATTCAGTGTTAAACTACATACGTTGAGTATTTTGCTAATAAGAACTTAGTCGACAATGCAATAAAGTTAATGATTATCAAGACACACATCATTAACTGCATGTGCAAAGAGATATTTTATGAATGTTTCCTTACTCTCCTCTCTCCTATGGAGCCTATGCTAATTTAACATACTGTTAAATTGGTAAGCATTTATTGAGGAACATTTTTTCAATCAATTGATATGTTGTGATTTTCTATACTTATATGTACACTGCATATACAAATAATAAAATCTTAACTATTAGCAAACAAATTGTATTTAAATAAAAAGGGTATTCAATGTTTCAATGTTATTAATGATTGAATTTTAAATCGATCGTGTTTTTTAGTATAAGCAAATAGACTCATAAAATATCAAGTTACTAATTATACTTCTATGTACTTCATTTTTTATTTTCTTTCTCTTAGCAGACTTCTTCGCTCAAGTTTTGTGCTGTGTGCGCGTGGAAATAACTGGAAATAATGCGGCGAAATTTGTTTTTGCAATTCTTCCAGTAAAGCATAGAGAAAAAGAGCCTAGAGAGAGCATTGAACATATCGGCTAATTTGGGTTGCTGTGCTTAACTTTGCATGAGATGCCATTTGGCTGACAAAAGGAGTTAAAAATATAAAACTGGTAAGTGATTATTTTTTTTATTCTTTACTACCAAATACAGCCCTTATTATTAACCTAAAATTTCTGAATGTTACCTTTATTTTTAAAACACGACATAAATACACACATAGAAAAAATTAGTTGTAAATCGGCTGGAACTACAATGATTCGGTTGAATAATAGAATTTCATTTGCAAACACCAAGTGTTTATAATCGTCATGAATATTCGGTTTAAAATACCACAAGATAATAAAAAGGATTATTGTACTGTAGTCAAAACTTATTGATCGGTCGTACCAGTGAAAGGCGAACATTTTATTATAGTGACACCAACTAGTGGTTGTGGCAACCCATATTTTTGAAACCATTCTGTTGGTGTAACCAAATTTTAGTGATAATAATTAAAACTTTATCAAAATACTCGATTATTACTGGGTAAAAATCATTCATCACCTTTTCCATTTTTTTATAGTCATTCAGTTGTTTTAGCGTAATATTGGGTTAAATTTGCTGGAAAAGTTTAATAAAGGTTTGTTACTTTTGGGGGGAAGGGTTTTGAAGAATCGGATTGACCGATTTGTACAAAATTGGAATTAAATTTTTAAAAAAAATATATAATTTTTTTTGGCGCGTAGTTTAACAATTCAGTCTTTACACATTAAAGACTTATGCGCAAATTTCATAGAACTTTAAAAAAATCGGCCACCCAAACACCGATAAAAATTGAAATTTTAAAAAACATATAATTTTTTTAAAAAAAATGCCGATTTTCGTTATGGCTTTTCCAAAAATCTAGCTAGTGTTAGTGACAAAAAATGTAGGCCACGAACATGTGAACAAAGTTAATTTCCTTGAACAAAATATAAACATTTTAAAATAATTTTTTTATAAATTAAATAAAAAAAAAATAAATATAAAAAATATGAAAATTTGTTATTAATTAAAATGTAACTGTATAATGTAGTGTTCTCTTTTGTCAATACTTTCCAGAACAGTAAGATTTTCATAAAGCCATTCAAATTTTTCAACCACCACAATTAAAATCAAAACAAAAAAATATAGCAGCCGTTTATTAGACTTTAAAGAAGCGCTTTATAAAACTTTTTTTAAGGTACGTATTAAACATTCGGACCCATTTCTCAATTAACTCACATATCTATCCTACATCCTGAAATCGATAGACTAGTTCCTAGTGCCATCTAAGGTAACATAACTTATGTGATATTGAAACTAATCTGAGAGTACAGATTGTTATAAGATATTCCTAAAAAAACTCTTTTTTGTTGCCTCATAAAGAGGTTCCATGAGTGAGGTATTTTGATGTGCCTGTGCACAAGATAAAACTGGAAACAACTGGAACAGAGAGTTAAAGGACATTTCTCAATTTTTTTCGAATGCAGAAATGAAGCGATCTATTGATATACTTATAATATATGATACTATATTGATATAATATATGATACTATATGATACTCCGTTTATTATTTTTCCCACATTCAATGGTTATATGTCTAATATTGACGAAAACTCCATCTCATGCACATTAGCTTGAATACTCCGTAACTCCGTACTCCCCATAACAGCTTTTGTAGTTGGAATCTTTTTGCCTACAGTATTGCAATTTGTTGTCCAATTAGATAAAGGTTGGGGCACAATTAAAAGGTAGAGTTATCAGCTGACATAATTTTTTCTCCTAGAAATTTTAACTTTCAAAATTGAAGTGAAGCGAAATTTCTATATTAAACCATGGTACAATAAACAAAAATAGTTTTCTAGATTATCAAAGTCACTTGAAAGAGAATGCCAAAAATACATTTTTGTGAATGTTGGATACAGAATTTTTCCTTTACAAACATCAACAATCGCCATTGTCAAATATTAAAATTGACAATTAAAATCAACTGTTAGCATAACTCTACCTTCTTTATTGCACCATGTATTAAACATTCACAAAGAATATTTTTGTAATTTTCTTTCTAGTGGCTGACAGTACAGTGAACTGTTTTTTTTTTTTGCTATTGGGCTATACTATACCTTGTACTATGATTACGATTTTTTAATTTTATTACTTTTATTTCATTTCATTTATTGGTATTCAAAAAGTAACCGGGCCTTTAGGCCTAATAAAGTTACAAAATTACTTCAGATTTGTTTAAAATATACAAAGTATTAAGCTTTTCATTTGAAAATTTGCCAAACTTCATATAAAAAATATTTTGTGTTTGTATATTACAATGAAGTCAATAAAATAAATAAAAAAAATATCAATCTCTAAATCAATTTCAATATAATAGATTATTCTAATAATTTTAACTATAGGTAACTATCTATCGTCAACAGTCATTAACTTATTTTTACTCTTTTACAGATTTTGGTTCTAATGATGTGAACGGTTCTATGCTCCGGATTGATCTTAAAAGTAGTTCTTCGGCCAAGGGCTACCACCAAGCCACAACAACAACCACCACATCATCATTGAGATTGATATAATTTTGGACAACCATTGAAGAAATTAAAAAAAATGTCAAAGCTGTTCTGTAGCACTGAATAATGGAAATTTACACAGTCTGATGAACAATTGCCAAAGTTATCTGATGTTTTAAGAATCAAACAGTCATTAACTTAATTTTACTCTTTTATAGATTTTGGTAATCTTGATGTGAACGATAATCCTTAATGCAACAGCTCTCTGTGCTTAAATCACTGGTGGTTCTGGTTAAACATCACGTGGTATTGACACGGGAACAGCAACTACTTTCGATCGGCACATTATCCAATCCACGGCAGCCGGTTCTATGCACCGGATTGATCTTAAGAGCAGTTCTTCTGCCAAGGGATGCCACCAAGGCACAACAACTACCACCACATCATCATTGAGATTGATATAATTATGGACAGCCAACGAAGAAATTAAAAAAAAACGCCAAAGCTGTTCTGTCGTACTGACTAATGAGAATTCACACAGTCTGATAAACCATTGTCAAAGTTATATGACATGTAAAGAATCAAATCTTCACCAACGAAAGAAATCAGACTAATACAAAAAATACCAGGCTCAATCTTTTAATATCCTGCTCAAACATTGTATATCAAGGTAAGCACGTCTTTTGTTATACATACACTTCTAATTGCATACACTTCTAATATAATTATCAAACACACAAACATTTGAAGCTTTTTGTTTGTTGCACATTTTACATACATAATTCCTTTAAATTCCTACCATAATAAGATGGCTTAGCACTTCGTTACCTCTATATCATTGTATTCGCAAAAAATCTTTTTATATAGTTCAAGAACATTTTTAAATTAGCGGTAGTCCTTTAAGAAGCTAGCCCTTGTGTAAAAACATTTTAAATTCCAATTTAACTTTACTATCGTTTGCTCACACTGCTGTCTCGTCAAAAGCCATTTTAGAAACTAAAGGTACCTCCGTAAAAGTACATTTTTTAGTAAAGGGTTTTTTTTATTGGGGTATAGAACTTTAAGTTGGCATCACTTTTTTAACTGGCGGCCATTTTGTCAGCTGTCAAGTGATTAATATTTAGTTTGGCTTGCCATTTCATCATGAACAGGTTGACAAAAGAACAACGCTTGCAAATCGTGCAAATTTATTTCGAAAGTAATGGTTCAGTTCGCGAAGTTCACCATTTTATGGTCGACATAATCGTCCATCAGAGCAATTAATTCGGTTAACCATGGATCGTTTTCGCACTACGTTTACTCTATGTGATAATACGCATCCGCAGAGACGTCGAACAGTGCGCACCGAAGAAACAATTGCCGCTGTAGAGCAAAGTGTTGAAGAGGACCCGAATGAACCGATTCGCCACCGTGCACAGCAATTGGAGCTTTGTCCATCAACTTTAAAGTGGTTGAAAATTGGACCTGTAGAATTGGCTTTATTCGAGCCAGCCGCGGCGGCCACATGCCCGAAATCATATTTAAACATTAATGGCATAAAATTATCCTTCCAATAAAGCCAAATTGATGGACATTAAAACGATTTTCTTGTGTTTTATTTCAATTCGAAGTTCTATACCTCAATAAAAAACACCCTTTATTTGCCTTACAAACCATAATTTTTTCAGAACGAACAATGGTTAAAATCGGCGATTTGAATTGGAACACAATAAGTTTCTCAAAAAGATTGAGCTAGTTGCTCTTCATGAGGGTCCAAAAACTGACTTTTTTTTGGTCTTCAGTAGCTTAGGAAAGGTCGTGGGTATATAAGGTTCAACCTGGCGAAACTTAACTACGTTTTTCCTTTTTTGTTTTGGAGTTTTAGCTGTGGATATGGTAGTGTATTTTCAAGTTGATCAAATATCTGTGTCTTCGGTTATAATTGTAATCATGCTATCTCTGAGACATGGTATATCATTTGTGTGGAGCAAGTACAAAATAGGTTATCTTTTCATACATTTGAAAGTATAGTGTGATCCATATAGAGGTATTTTTCAGAACAAAAAAAAAATATAAAAATTCAAACCAAGTGTGGTGGAATCTTTATTGGTAATTTGAAAGGACTTATGGTATTCATTTTTTGAAAATAATTACCTTCAAATATTGGCAACTGTATTATGGAAATGAGCGTTAGGTGAGAAAAGGGAATTGTATTATGGAAATGAGCGTTAGGTGAGAAAAGGGAATTGTATTATGGAAATGAGCGTTAGGTGAGAAAAGGGAATTGTATTATGGAAATGAGCGTTAGGTGAGAAAAGGGAATTGTATTATGGAAATGAGCGTTAGGTGAGAAAAGGGAATTGTATTATGGAAATGAGCGTTAGGTGAGAAAAGGGAATTGTATTATGGAAATGAGCGTTAGGTGAGAAAAGGGAATTGTATTATGGAAATGAGCGTTAGGTGAGAAAAGGGAATTGTATTATGGAAATGAGCGTTAGGTGAGAAAAGGGAATTGTATTATGGAAATGAGCGTTAGGTGAGAAAAGGGAATTGTATTATGGAAATGAGCGTTAGGTGAGAAAAGGGAATTGTATTATGGAAATGAGCGTTAGGTGAGAAAAGGGAATTGTATTATGGAAATGAGCGTTAGGTGAGAAAAGGGAATATCCGCTGTTTTCAACCAAAATTTTGTTCAGTCATGAGACCCATTTCTGGCTCAACGGCAAGTCAATAAACAAAATTGCCGCATTTGGGCTGAAGAGAATGAGAAACACAAAAACTAAAACGTCGAAAATAGTAGGAGCGGAAAGGTCAATTTAAAGAGTACCAACTCCTC
Source organism: Hydrotaea diabolus (assembly GCA_963513945.1). Lineage (NCBI taxonomy): Eukaryota > Metazoa > Arthropoda > Insecta > Diptera > Muscidae > Hydrotaea > Hydrotaea diabolus. The sequence continues at coordinate 114,779,529 of OY740719.1, forward strand.
CCCCTCTAACACTCCTTCATTACAATTATCAACTCTATTCTTCAATCACTTTTCTTAATAATCCCTTATGATCTCTCAAAAATGTTTAGTTTTGTTTATGAGCTCCGTGAGAGAACAGTCAATTGCAAGAACGGTTGGTGAAGCGGAAATTCAATATTTTTAAAATCTGAAACCGGTGTTAGGTTGTGCTAATTCAGCACAATTATTCCGCTTCACGACAAAAATCGCTAACTTGCATAACTTATAAAATAATCGCGTTTTTTAATTTTTTTTTTCGCGTTTTTCGCAATTACTATGCGAAAATTCAATATTTCTAAAAAAACTGGTGATAGGTTGTGCTTGTTCAGCACAATTATTCCGCTTCACGAGAAAAATCGCTAACTTGCATAACTTATAAAATAATCGCGTTTTTTTATTTTTTTTAGCGTTTTTCGACATAACTTTGCGGAAATTCAATATTTCTAAAATCTGAAACTGGTGATAGGTTGTGCTTGTTCAGCACAATTATTCCGCTTCACGACAAAAATCGCTAACTTGCATAACTTATAAAATAATCGCGTTTTTTTATTTT